>CM053574.1:22319563-22347007 GCA_028646485.1 Cryptoprocta ferox
GGGGGGCTGCTCTTTCCGAGGCCCCGCCTTGGTGGTTGCGGGGAGAAGAATGGCGCTGCTTCAAAGCTTTGCCGGAACCAAGCGTTGCAAGCCGCCCTTCTGAGTCCGATCTCCCTGTGCCGCGGGCGAGCCAAACTGTATTCTCCAAGCTCCGCCTCACTTCCAAATCTCAGGCATCTTTGAGGTTGTCTTCTTTCTGGCGTCTGTTTCTTTTTTCCCCCACTTGCAAATCCCAGTTTTATCACTTCAGCCCTCTCAGTTCAATTCATACGGGCGTGCGCGGATTACAGAGCTCCCTGCTTCTCTGCCATCTTGCCCGCTCTCTCAGTGTAAGGTTTTTTTGAGATTCATTCATATTGTGCCTAAGTTCCATCTTATAGGTGAAATCAAGTGGTGTTCCATCATCTGAATATACTACAGCTTGATTAGCTATTCTCTTATTAAATGGATATTTGGGCTATTTCCAATTTTTTACTGTTGAGAATAAGGTTGCAATGAACATTCTTGTATCAATTTTTTATGGACATACGGTTTCATTTCTCTTGGTTAAATAATAACTATATGTAGGTATAACTGGGAGTAAAAATTGTGTAACCTCCATGGAAGACAATTCTGGGGTATAAGAATCTTCCAGGAGCCACTGAAGGACAGGAGCTGGAAGCATAAACTCTGGAGCTAGGCTGTCTTGGCTCTCATCAGAAGTCCACCCCTCTCTAGCTGTGTGACCATGAGCAAGTTTCTTAACCTCTCTGTACTTCAGCTTCTTCATAAATAAAATGGAAATAATTGTATTCAACTCATAGGGTTACTATGAAGAGCTAATAGGTTAGTACAGGTAAAGTGCTTACAACAGATTCCAGCATGTTTCCTCTGTTTCATTCTTAGCTCACAATATAAATGTGATCATGTCTTGCATAATGTTATGAATACATATTTAGTGTCTAACTTCCCACACCGGAATAGCAGCTATTTGAAATGCCTCAAACAATGGACTTTGGAATGCATTATCAAACCCTCTGTGTCATTCATTTAGTTTCCAGTGTGCTTTACTTAATAATAAGATGAGTTACATTCCTGGAAGGCTAACCTAATGGAAGCATTGCAGGAAGGTCACGACAAGCATGGGTAAGTGAGCTGGGATTCTGAAGTGACTGCACAAGTAGATGGGCCACACACACACAATGGAAGCTAACAATGAATGTTGCATGCAGAATATCCAATAATAAAGGCTTTTACTTTTAACCACTGAGATGATTCCACTTTTTTAAAGCTTGCAAATACCATTCAATATTCAGCATAGCTATAAATTTTAGAAAGCTACATAACTATTCTAAAGATATTTTTATAGCACATACAAATGTGCTAAGTGTCATAAGCATGATAGTCCTTCCTGAAAGAGAAAGTATCTGGCCAACTGTGGCTACCTGAATCCAGCTCTCCTCCCAGCAAAGAGCAACAAGTAGGACCAAGATCTTAGGACTCAGCTCCAAGGGGGAGACTTAACTCCCCCTCTCCTAAAGCCCATATGCAGTCTCCCCTCCCTCCCTCCACTGTCGACTTCCCCACCCATACTGGGAAAACCTACAAAGTAGGTCACACAGCAGAAGCTAGTCACAGTCAGCAAGAGAAGGATTTGTTTTTCTTGTAGATATCTCATTCTGGAGAAGTTCCGAAGCACTGACATCCTTCAATTCTTCTCCCTTATTCTGGCCCTGAAGAACCTCCTCCCCGCAGATATCAATAGAGCACCACCCTAAGAATGGATGCAATGCAATGGCTGAGTGCCTACACTAAGGAGAGCAGACAGTAGGGGCCTCCTATGGAAGACCCGAGGGAGAAAGCCAGGTGCTCTCTGATGCCCCTTGTCCTCCTCTAGATGCATTTGGTAGGACTGGCATGCACCCACAGGACACTCAAAGGGAAAAGGGAAAAGGCTGGCTCAGGACTCAATATTCAATCCAGGGGCATCTAATAACAAGACACTCTTGCTAGTGAGCAAACCATACACAGTTACAAGGGTCACATGACCAAGAAGCCTGGCTCCCATTTACTATTCATCAAATAAATGTCTTGCTGCTTAGCCTCCCACATAAGTCTTGTGGCCCAGAGAGCACATACTGGTCATGTAGGTCTGAGAATGGTAGCCCTGGAATGATTGTTTTCCTCATTGTCAAGCAATAACTGTGTTGTGATGTTGTACATTCCTCTCACTGTAGACTGGACTATATGCTCAGGCTTCTCAGCCCATATGGTCCAAATTGGCACCACCAGGAGAACTAAAGCAAGGTCGAGAGACCTGCCCTGCAAGCATCCCCTACTGCAGGACACGATGGCTCCACCTATCCCACGGTGCTTTGATGCCCTGCAGGAATGACGATAGGGAAACACAGAGTGGGCAGACCCTTTCTCTCCATCATTCCTGTTACCACAACACTTCAAGTCACCATCATTTCCTGCCTAGACCATGATGCTCTTCTCTCCTCACTGGTCTCCCTGCTTCTGTTCTCGTGCCCCCTTTAAGCCATTCTCCAGCCAGCAGTGAGAGTGAGCATTTCAGAACAAGTCAGATCATGTCCTTGCTGATGTACAATCCTCTAGCTGTTTTCCATTTCCAGAGATTAGACTCACAGATCTGTGGAACCCACCAGCCTCATCCCACACCATTTTCACCTTTACCCATGGACTCCAGAAGCCAGTCTTCTTTCAGTCCTTCCCACCAGAGGGCATAGACATGTGCTGGTCTCTCTGTCTGGGGCTCCCCCACCCTTTACAGCCATTGCTCCTCCTTTGTGGCTGACTTTGATCCTTCAGATTTCAGCTTCAATGTCTTCAGAGTGGCCTTTTCTGGGCATCATATCCAACAATGCTCCCTCCCCTCATCAAAACTGCTATAATCATATTCCATGCGCTTCCTCTAGTGCACCCACCACAAGTTGTAATGATACACTTGCATTTTTAATTGATTACTGCACCACCAGGTAGGCATTACTATCAGAACAGCGCCCAATCTTGGGGTATTCACAAGACTGAAGGAATAACCTCTAACCACATCCTCCCTGGCCCAAGCTACCATCACCTCCAAGTTGGGCAACAATGCCAGTTCCAACTGGTCCATCTAATTCATTCACCACAGGAGAGGGGAAAGAGTGATACATAAACAGGGTCATATTTCTCTGCTGCTTAAAACTTCTCATTGGATTTCCACTACCTGTGGAAAAGGTCATGCTTCTTCTCATGACTCCTACCAGGTCAATCTTCTGCCTCTCCAAGTCTTATCTCAACCTGCTCCCCCTGCCCAACCACACTGGCCTTACATTTTCACCCTCAATACACCAAGTTGTATGAATCTCAGGACCCCTGCACAGTGCTTTCCTCTTCTAAAAAGTTCTTTACCTCATTCCCATCTCAGCCCTTACATCACAGGTAATTCATATGTATCCCTATTAGGATGTTTTATGGGAAGCCTTGGTCAATCTAGAAAGTTGGATCCTCATAATACAAATTTCCAAATTATGCTGTGCTTGCCTTGCTAAGAACTCAACACACTTCTGATCCTTTAATGTCTTCCTTGTTCTGCTATAAGTACCCTCTTTACAGTGATCACAACCATCTTGTTCTCTTCTCATTATGCTCTTCTCAAGCATAATGCCCATACCGCTGTCACCAACAGATTTCTGCTGGATTGAATTTAATTCTAAAACCTGCTGCTGTTTGGTCAAAGGATGAAACAGGTCCCTTGTGTTGGCTAGGTGTTTTATGTGAATCCATAAAATTATTTAGGAATGTGTATCTAGGGATTTACAAGAATTAAGTTTGCCCTCATATTTGTTTTCAGAAAGGCACTTTCTATAAAGAATTCAATTTCATGTAATGAATATCAGCTTATTGTCAATGAGATGGTATCCATTCAAAATGAAAAGAAATCAGACTAGACAGCTGATGAATACAACTGGGCATCACTACCGGCTTCTAGCACAACACAGAATTCTCATTCCTATACAGGTATTTTTTGAAATTCAACCCACGATCTGAAAAGCTGTGCCCAAAAGAAATGACGCAGTATAGTTTCTCTTTCATAATTTAATTCATAAGCAATAGATGGCTTTTAAAAGTCTACATGGTTCACAGCAATCTGATGGCTTTTCTCATTTATGCTGCTGAGAAAAGCTTTCTGAGTCTAAAAATAGGGACTAGTAAACTTTTCTATAAAGGGCTAGGCTAGTAAATATCTTAGGCTTGGGGAACCATTCAGCATCTGTAGAAAGTATTCAACTTTGTCATTGTACTATGGAAGCAGCGACAGATAACATACACAAAAATGGGCATGGCTATGTTCCAATAAAACTTTATTTACATAAACAGGTGGCAGGGCTGGACTTGGCTCTTGGGCTACAGTTTGCTGAACCCTGGACTAGACATGTTCTGATACTGCTATGTAGTAATGATAACCATAGGCAGCACATGTTCACATCATAGGATGTGCTCTAAATATCTTATACTTATTAGCTCACTTAATCCTCACAACAACCCTATTAGGCAGGTCCTTTGATTATTCCTCCTACTGATGAGGAAACTCCCAAAAGTTGTAGTGCAAATGAGTGCAGAGGCAGGATTCTCAGTCAGTCTAGCTCCAGAGGCTGCCCCCATCCCCTTAATCTTTGTGCTGTGCCAACCAACTGTAGAGAATGTTGCCAAATTCCTTCATACCACTCTCACTTTGTCTTGTCCCAGGCTTTCCCAGAAAGGTCTAAAGAATTACAACGGAAATTCTCAGAATACAGTCTCTGTTCTGTAGTCCAGCCACTTTAAGGCACACCACTCCAGCTTTATAGGATGCCCTGAACTGCAACTAGGTTGGCTATTAGAGAACTAGATACGCATGAGGTAATTATCCAAGAATATTGGCTTTCCACCAGGGAAGCCTTGGAATGGAAGGTGGGAGCTTAACAGCTTCAAACTTCATGGTGGCAGCAACAGTTACTGAAATGAAGACCCAGCTCTGAAGCAGAACACAAAACCAACTAGAACGCCATGCAATTTCCCTATTAATTTCCGTTCTCTGAACCCGTTAACCTCAATGTGACCACTTTTTGAACAAATCATTTGGTTTTATGGATGAATCTACAAGGAGAAATGTTTAGTGTATTTCATATCCTGGAACTTCACTGCATCATAATGAGTTTGGCTCTTCCTGTACAGACAGATTTAATCAGAGACAAAGAGTTTGGAGATGATAAAATAAATGAAGATAAAAGTAGATGCTCAACAAAAAGGGAAAGTAAGAAGAAAACAAAAGGGCAAGAACAGTAACAGATAACAGGTAACAGATTTAGGACAGAACTTCTGGAAACATGAGGGCAAACTCAAGTCAGGGCTAAGACAATAAGGTTAAAACTCCTTCCTAGTTCCCAACTCATATCCTCTTGCACATCATTTGCTTTTTCTCAAATAAAAAAAAAATCTAAACACTTTAAAAACAAAACATTCCTATAATTGCCACAATTCCAGGGAGTATTGTATTCTTCTAAAAGCCTATGACTCCACTGTTAGACACAGGCACATTAGGGCCAATTTGGTAGGGTGTCAGTTGTATTTACAGTTTGGGGTAATATAAAAACATATGGAAACTGTGAAAATTGACCCCCGGGGGGCTAATGTTGGAGGAAACCAACATTCCACAGTCTGGCCAGAGGTTGGGGGCGATTTGCCCAGACAATATACAGCCAAAGCAACCTATGAGCACAGGGGCACTGCATGTATGCAAGACCTGTTTTTATTGCATCCAATCTGGAATTGGTCTGTAGCAGCCCAGACATAAAACAAAGCAGAGGTATAAGAAGATAAAAATCTTATATGCTGATTTTCCAAATTAAAGTACAGAAATAACATGTCAGAGTTTATATTATTTCCTATCAGAAATCAATGTTAAAATATTGCCATATAATAAAAACATACTCTGTTTTTGGATGTCATATTAAGTGCTTAAGAACTATAAAAATATAACCTCGGTTAAACAAAACAACATCCTTACATGGAGAGTATTTTTATCCCCATTTCACAGATGAAGAAACTGAGACTTAGAAAGGTTAACATCATATATCATACAGTTAATAAGAAGAAGACCCAGAATTGGAATGATCATTTCTATGAAGCCAAAGCTCATGGTCCTATTATACTGTATGAAAACAATAAAATATTATTGTACATTATTATAAGATCTTTGCCACAAAAGTAAATGGAGCATTCTAGCCAGACCTAGACATTCCTTTTTGAGACTTAGCAATCTTTTTTCTCTAAGAGGGAGGCAAAGTACTAATCTCAATAAATACGTTATATTCTCTTTAGGATCTGGTCCAAGGTACGGCTTATCAGACCATCCCGAAGATAATTCAGACTAATACGGAGTCAGTTAACCATTACTGTGCAGCACCTTAACACAAACTTAGCAGCCTAAAACAACACTCATTTATTATCTCACGACTTCAGTGAGTAAGAAGTCCAAGTACAGTTTGGTTTGTCTCTCTGATTCCAGCTTTACCAGGCTGAAATCAAGATGTTAGCCAGACTGCATTTCTTATCTATTGGCTTAACTGGGGAAGAATGTGCTTCTAGGCTCATTTGGGTTGTTAGAACAATCCCTTTCCTTGCAACTGAATGAATGAAGTTCCTAGCTCTTTATTGGCTATTGGCTGGAGCTGGAGACGGCCCTCAGGTTCTAGAGGCTGCTCACAGTTCCTTGCCATATGGCCCTCTCCATGGAAGTCCACAGTATTGCTGTTTGATTCTTCAAGGCCAGCAGGCAAATCTTCTCCAGTCTACTGAGACGAAGTCTTATACAAAGTAAAGTAATCATGGGAGTGCCATTCACCACCTTTGCTTTATAACATACCTTGTCCAAGGGATTGGCACTCATCACCTTTGCCACATTCTATTGGCTAGATTCAAGTAGCAAGTCCTGTCCACATTCAAATGAGGGAGATTATACCAGGGGGTGAAAACCAGGGAACAGAATAAAAAAATTAACTTTAATTACTTAAAACTTTTTAAACCTTTATTTTATTTTGTTTGTGCTAATCTTTCAAAGGACTTCAGTCTTTTTACTGTCCATTTCAAACTGTTAACTCAGCATCTACCTAACAGACTTCATTTTCCCATTTCTCAAACTTCTTCCAAACCATTTTCACCAGTGCAACGTAAGGCATTTGGAAGGCATAACTTACGGCCAATGAGGGGTTATGGAAATTTATGCATCCTTATACTTTCCCAAGTATTTATCCCCATGACAACACACTGCAAAAATAAATGCCTGTTCTTTCCACTCTTCTTCTCATAACTCAAATCTCTTCTTAGTCTAATGACAATGAGTAAAACAGAATCACTGGTGGGTGGCGGATAAAATGAAAATCAGTGAAGGATAACAAAGTGGTAGAATTATTGGCAAAGAGGGCGTAAGCCACTTCCCCCCCAATTACATGAGAAGACAGAACAAACCACTTCCCCACACAATTGCCTCAGCACAATTAACCACTTCCAAAACCCATCACTGTGATGCCACCTGTTTCAATTCCACTCAATGATGTTGTTCTAACTCAGTGGTTTACAACAATGTTCTGGCAGTACTAGCTCTGGGGGATGTTACTAATTTTTAGAAAAACAAAAACAAACAGACAAAAAAGGGTTAATATTAAATAAGTCATGAGGACATAGTAAAAAAAAATGTGAACAGGCTTCTTATACTGCAGAACTTTTCAGAGACTTTACTATTGTGAGGTGTACTCTGAATCTCTAAAAAGGGACATGGTAGGATATGCCTCTTAAATTTATTTGACCCAAACCCTTTTCCCCTACAAGTATCATCCCATTGAAATATTGCTCTGATGTATAAAGTCCAAGGAACAATAGTGTTAATGAGAGTTTCTCAAGTTTTAGTTATTAGTATATCATCTCAATGATTTTTGCTATAACATACACTACCTGTGCTACTTAATATTTTTCTTTAAATACTTTTACTTTATATACCTTTTAGCCTTAGAGTCTTTCTAACCAAGAATTAATAAAATCATATGTTTATATTTGATTTGCAAGTTATGGACGTTCTATACAAAGAAGCATAATTAATACCATACATAAGTGTTCATCTGTACCACCGAAAAGCATCCTAATTTTTAAACACATAGCTAACAATAACAAAGATTCTCATGTACCACCAAAGCCACGACTAGAAAAGAGAGACAGCACTTAAGAACGAGAAGGAACAAGAGAGCTGAATCCCCCTCTTCCATGTATGGCTGATAAGATTATTGCTCAGAGCAGTTCACAGACCCATGTATGGCTGATGAGATTATTGCTCAGAGCAGTTCACAGACCCGCGCGCGCACGCGCGCGCACACACACACACACACACACACACACACACACACACTCAGGTGGTATGTCTAAAGTCCTCAGCATACTGGGAAGTGCCAAGTGAGCTCCTTAAGATGTCTCCTTTTGTGCAGCACTAGTGAAAGTCACTCTTTCTGCTGCAGTTCAAATTTCATTATTCCTACGGAAGTACAGACCACTGATCTTAACTCTGTCCTTAAGAAATTTCAGCCCTGACAACTGAGGATTTTGCTTGGAACCGGAACAATGTCCTTCATTTGCCTGTCACCAATGGGCCATCCAAGCTGAATCAGGACAGCCCTGGATCAGCCCTTGATTTCAAGCTAGAAACAGGTCTAGAGTAACAGTGGAACAAAGTGAGCTTAAGAGCTGTGACTTGAAGTCTGATTGCATGGGTTCAAATCTCAGATCAACCATTTCTTCACTGAAGGACCTAGGATGGGTGAATTAATTTTTTTGTATCAGTTTCCTTATCTGTAAAACAGGTGAACAGTAAAATAACACTTACTCAAAGGAGATATAAATGAGATAATATAAGATGGGTACCAGTATATGGTAAGGGATCTATAAATGCCACCATACAGCAATTTTAATGATAAGGACAAGAATAATGATAGCAGTGGCTTCTGTTCTCCATGCTTCCAGGCTGGATCACCTTTACTCAGTGACACCTAGAAAAAGCTTTTGGAAAGAAAGCCCTCAACCCCATGACCCAAACTCACAAAGTGCCATAAAGGTGGCACCTATCTGAGGTGCTGGGTTATCTCAGCTCTACAGTAAAAAGCTCAAACTTTAGAAGGCAGTGTGACAGGCCAATTGAGGGGTTCTGGAGGTCATATCTGGGTCACATGTCTGCGTCTGCCTCTCCTGGTTGTGTGGCCTCCAATCTGGGGTCTGATCTAAGTGGCGTTGAAAACAATAAAGACATAAAGATGTGGCATCCCTTGTCTCCCTGGGTTTGTGGAGGAGGACTTAGCTCTGCTATACAAGTTATGACAACTCCCAGCCACCTCTTAATCATAAGATATATTTGGACATCTATCCTTCTTGTGAATCAGTGCATTCCTGTTCTCTCAATTGCCCCCATGGAGAGGTCTTCTACTTGATGACATTTACTCAAACCAAAACAATCAGAGAATACCAAGAGCCAGCCTAGACCTCTGTCCATTTCAGGAAGATTCTGAAAAATACAGTGAAGCTCTCAGGCTTCCTCCAGAGCCTATCTGTAGACTCCTGAACCCTCTCATGCTTTCCTCTTCCTGACCCAGCCTATTTTCTCAAAGGACCCAGTCTTTCACACTGGACTCATGGTAGATCTTTACCTGGAGGGATGCAGGGAAACCCCAAGCACCCACAGGAGTTTTCTCATGCCCTTTCTTACTTTCCCTCTGGATGGCAATGCTTCTGGAATTCCCAAGGGCAGTCTGGTCCAACTTTGAGGAATTGTGGTCCCATCTAAAATCCACAGAGCAGCCTCTAGGACTCAGGTTCATCAGCATGCATGCTAGAGAAGGTAGCAATTTATCAGCATTTCTCTGGACAAAACAATGTATATGTTTATTACTCAGGACCACTCTATGAGGTAGGTATTATTATCCCCATTATAGACTAGAAACATGGGGATGAGCAAGCAAGCAACTTGCTTAGAGGGCTCCTATAATTAGAAGGAGGCAGAGCTGGGTTCCATCCCAACCTGTTAGATTCTACAACTCAGGTCATTTTCCTAACCTTTCATTGTTCATGGATTTACCTCACTTGCTAACACTTGCTAACCAGGATCATCCTCCCACTAAGACAAGAACAAAAACAAAAACAAAAAACTCCACCATTATCTGGCTACACGATTTTTTTTCCCAAAGCTATGCTACCACCATTCTTTATCAGCAGTTTCAAGCATATTTTCTTCTTCTTACCAAAGAAAACTCAGCAAATACTCTGTTTCTTACATCAGGAGATACACACACACAAAGAGACATACACATATACATATATATTTAGTTCACACATACATACTACTTAAACTTACTACACATAAAAACTTACATATACCCATAAATACTTATATTTATTTCACACACACACCTAAGCAGTGACTGTGGGGGCATCTCTCCTTTAGGCAAAGGCTCTATCTTTGTACAAAATAGACACCACAGGAGACTAAAATCCATCTGAGATTCTGTGAAGACAGACAAATAGACAAAAGAAAGCCTACTGTCACATTCCTCATGCAGCATTCAAGAAAACCATTTCCCAGTGAATAGCTGAGGTTTGGGGAATTATTGAAGTTGTATAAAATTCCTACAGGATAATGATAAATGACTGTATTAAATGTAGCTGTCATGTAATTCAGAAATGAGAAATAATTTAGCTTGCATTGTATAGACTAATTTTCCTACACCACTTAGGTGATAATTCATATTAAAATTTTTTCACTTCTATGAGAAAAACATCATCAATATTAATTAAATATGAAAAATATTTTAAATTTAAGATGAAGCAGAAGAAAAGGAATTCATTTGCAAACTATGAGTTTTTTGCTCTATTAGGGTCTCAACCTCATATTTTCACTTTATACAATGCTTCCTATTACTAGTGACCTCATTTGCTAGTAATAAATACTAAATTCCTTCTGGTTTTATTTTATAAAATGAGAATTGTTTTTCATCCAAAGAAGAAATTGGAAGCAAGAGAGATTTTCCTCTTTCCCAACTGAAGAAACTGAAAACCCCTTATAAATTTAACATATCCAAGTCCAGCCCATGAGGAAAGCAACATTCTAGTAGAAAATAATGTGTCCAATTCTTACTACATGTTCGTACCACTGAACTCAAGTCCTATGTTGCTTGTATTTTTAATTAATTGTTTTTTTTCCATTTGCTCTTTCTTTTGTCTTTTTAAAAATACCACATTTTAATTTGGATCTTCCAGAAAACCTGCCTATCCATTTATGTCTCAGAATATAGAAGGGAAATAAAGAACTCTAGCTTTCCCAGAGGTTGGGATTTAATTTTTACATTGTTGTTTGGTAGAAATCGATTAAAGGAAAAGTCCTGACAACACGTGAACACATGATGGTTAAAAAAAAATCACAAGTTTCTCACTGACTGAATGGAATATTTTATGATACAGATTTACAAATCTCTATGAACTGGAAGCATTTCCTGGGCAATTAATCAAGGGGAACTTTTATGTAAAAACACATCTCGATTGAGCTACTCACAAACGATCCCACAAGCTGCAATGACTAATTATAAGTCTCAGACCTGGGCAGTTTGCTGAAATGCTTTTCTTCAGGCCATTAAAAATACCATGACAACATACAAATTTGGCAAGAAGAATAAACTAACTATGGAAAGTTACAATTACAGAAAGGAATTATTCAAAGTATGTGACCCTTGCACAAAAATGATGCACGTTTATTTGATACTGCAGACTCTCCTCTATTTTTTCCCTTTGATAGGTCTGTTGTAATTCCCCCTAACATTAATGAGAGATATGTGCTAAAAATGAATAGCTGCTAACTCTAGCCATCTGTGCATTCCTGGTACAAATAAAATTGAATGTCATCACTACCCTATTGGATTTCTCGGTAATGCTCTTTGCTGATAAGAACTTTGAAAAAATACCAATGGCTTTTTTTTTTTTTTCCGTTTTCTTACTCATACAAAGCATGCTCATTCCCCTTGCTACATAAAGGAGTCTATTCTACTCTGAATCCAGGCAGCCACTGAGAGGTAGGGTGAGATAAATCCCTGCTTATCAAGATAACTATTTCCCCACTCGGTATAAATGGAGACAAAGTATAGCCAGACTCGAATGATTAAAATGGCCAAATTCTTAGCAGGTTAACTCATTACTTTTCATCCTTCTCTTGCCAGCCCTGAAAGCTAAGTAGCTGTCTTAACAGCCTGCAGCAATCACTTCCAAACAACTCTCTTGCCCTACAGCTACGCTAAAACGGAGTTAATTCATTTTCCCTTTATGAATTACTGGCTGTCAAGAATTTGAGAAAGGTCCCAGGCTTTAATGGAGACCTCTGAAAAGAGAGACCATGTGCTGGAGAACCCAAGAAGGTATGCTGGGGAGCCAGAAAGGCTGGAGGATTGGAAAGGCACTGGTCAGGAATGGGAATACATATATATGTGTATATATATAATACCCACACACATGTATCAGAAGAGAGGCTCATGGGATGATCTCCAAACACAGCCAAGCACCTCCTCATGGAGAACTGGGAACATACAGCACCACAGGCCAGGCAGTTAGAGCTTCACTTCCCTGAGCAGCCTGCCAGTCAATCCTCAGCAAGCCAAACTTTGTTAAGGGCCCCTTCATCCACCCTTCTGAGAGGTGTGTGTTAAGTCTGGCTTCAGAAGACCTAAGGGTCTAATGATCAGGTGGATCACTTCTTCCTCTCAAGCTGCACAGAAGGCCATGGTGCTTGGGATCCTCTCACAGATTTGATCATTAGATCTAGTTTTATATGACATATGATGACAGAACTGCTAAGAATATTTATTAGCTTGGCTAACAACTAAAGAAAAAAAATAGTAATCACAGCTCCCTGGAGAGGCTTTTTAAATTTCATTTTATGGCACTATAAAATGAGGCCATACCCTGAGCATTTAAAGGGGCAAATTATTTGGTTGGAAGTGGCTCAAAGTTTGAAGTTCAGTCATATCAACAGACAAAAGCTAAGAGAATATTCAAGGTAAAGTCCATTTCAAAGGTAGCTAAGATATCACCAAAAGAGGGTAAGCATCCATTTGATACAAGTGACCACCTGTGTGTCTGCAGTGTGTATGTTTGGCATCAAGGTTACACTTTGAAAAAGTTCTTCATATTTAGCCAACTATTCCTAATTCTAAAAACAAGCAATGCCAATGTAAAACTGTCAACCAGTAATTTATTCCTGAACAACATATTTAATTATAATAGTACAAATTCACATACTTTTCCTGAAAGCATAATTTTGTTAAATCTATCACCCTTCTAACTTACTAAAAAAATGTTGACTATTGTATATTGGCAGAATTTTTTTAGTAGAACACAGCAAATTCAAGTATAAAATTACTTGTACATAAGAGAATATAAGAAATATATATATATATAAGAAATCATATATATATACATATATGTATGTATGTACATATATATATATAAAACTCTTACAACTCAACAATAAAAAGACTAATAATTAAAATGGGCAAAGACTCTGAATAGACGTTTCTCCATGAGAGATACACAAATGGCCAATAAACACATGAAAATATGTTCATATCACTAGTCATTAGGTTAATGCAAAGCAAAACCACAATGAGATACCACTTCATACTTCTAGGATGTCTATGATCACAAAGATAGGCAATAACAAATGTTGCTGAGAACATGGAGAAACTGGGACTATTACATGGTACTGATGGGAATGTAAAATAGCACAGTCACTGTGAAAAACAACTGAGCAGTAGCTCAAGAACTTGAACAGAATCATCATATGACACAATAATTCCACTCCAAGGTATATACCCAAGAGAATGAAAACAGATTTCCAAACAACAATTTGCAAATGAATGTTCATATCAGCATTGTTCAAACTAACTAAAAAGCACAAATAGCCCAAAAGTTGATCAACTAATAAATATGTAAACAAAATATGGTATACTCACATAATGGAATATTACTCAGCAATAAAAAGGAAGGAAATACTGACCCATGCTACAACATAAATGAACCCAAACATATGATGCTAAGTGAAAGAATCCAATCACAAAAGATCACATATTATATGATCATATTTATATGAAATATCTCAACTATGCAAATCCATGTTGACAGAAAGTAGATTAGGGGCTACAGAGGGGAGATGAGTGTGACTGCTAATGGTTTCTCTCTGGTGATTAAAATTTAATTCTGGAATTAGTGGTGATGGTTGCACAACCTTGTGAATACACCAACAACTATTAAATTATACACTATAAAAGGGAATTTTACTGTATATGAATTATATCTTAATTTAAAAATTATACATGCCTGGAATAAAAAAATAGTAAAAGAGTTTATTTAAAAAAAATCTTATATTCCCCCTCTATCTCTGCAATAACCTCTCCCACTGTTAAGCATTTTTTGTCCATCTTTCCAGAGATTTTTTTTTTTTTGCAGAGTGCACAAATAGACACACATACCCCTTTAAAAATAAAATAGATAATGCTATACATTTTATAGTGTATCTTGGACATCTTCCTATATGAGGAACATATAGACTGGGGTATGGATAAAGGGGCTAGAGAGAGATGGTAGAACTGAAAGAAGGAATTTCAGGCAGCAGCTTGAAATCCCACCCTCTGGAGGAGCAATGATCTGTTTCTTAAATTTTCAAATGTTTATTGAACAACTCTTTCTGGATATCCTACATATATCTCAATATACCCAAAACTAAGACTCTTTTTTATGTTTATTTATTCATTTTGAGGAGGAGGAGGGGGAGAGAGAATCCCAAGAAGGCTCCTCATTGTCAGTGCAGAGCCCCACATGGTCTCAAACTCAAGGACCGCCAGATCACGACCTGAGACAATATCAAGAGTCAGATGCTTAACTGACTGAGCCACCCAGGTGCCCCTCAAAACTAAGACACTTGGGGCACCTGGGTGGCTCAGTTAGTCAAGCGTCTGACCTCGGCTCAGGTCATGATCTCATGGTTCATGGTTTCGAGCCCTGCATCGGGCTCTGTGCTGACAGTGCAGAACCTGGAGCCTGCTTTGGATTCTGTCTCCCTATCTCTCTGCCCCTCCCCTGCTTGCTCTCTCTCTGTCAAAAATAAACATTAAAAAAAATTAAAAAACAAAACAAAACTAAGACTCTTAACTACGGAGAACAAACTGATGATTACCAGAGTGGGAGTGGTTGGGGGAATGGGTTAAATAGGTGATGGGGATTAAGGAGTGTACTTGTGATGAACACTACGTGATATACGGAATCACTATATTGCACACCTGAAACTAATATAAAACTGTATGTTAACTAACCAGAATTAAAATAAAAACTTTAAAAAAACTAATTATCCCCTGTCCCTCTCCAAAGCCAAAAATCACCCTACTTCTTTTGCAGTTTATTCTCCATTAAGGTCATCCAAGATAGGGAGTCAAGAAGGAGTAAGTCCTCCTTCCTAACATAATCTGCTGTTTTAATTTAATTTAAAATGCCTATCATAATAGTTATTTTCTCTCTATTACTGCTGCCATCTTAGCTCATGCCTTTGTTTTCTTTGTCCAGACACTAAAATAGTTCCTATCTGGCTTCTCTGCTGCCAAATTATCTATCTGTCCTTTCATCCATCTTTCCATCCATTCATCCATCTAATCATCCAATAAATATTTATGGAGCAATAACCATGTGTTAGCAACTGAAGACACAGAGATGAAGAGGAAATTGTCTCCACCATTAGACAGTTCAAAGTTTAGTGGAAGGGAGAAACATTTGGCTAGAAAATAACAAAATGCTTTTTACAACAACATGAAGTACTATCAGACACAAAATGGAACTACTGTCTTTGAGAGGAATCAGAGGGAGACATGTGACTTGAGGCTTCAAGGATGAGTAAGAGTTTTGCAGGAAAAGAGGAGAAAAGGGGTGTTTAGGCAATGAGAAGAGCATGCTTGAATGTAAAGAGATAGGAAAGGCCTAGCAAGTACAGAGAATGAGAAAAAATTTAGTGACACAAACAGTGGAAAATAAGGGGGTGGAGAGACTTTTTGTTTACATTGGGCTTTAAGATAAGACTTGAAAACAACGTGGGGCTCAGAGTGTGAAGGATTCCATAAGCCAGGCACAGAGTTTCCTATGTTGCGCAGTGTGTGAGGAGGAGGCAACAAGGGCTCCTGGGCACAGGTGCTGCCTCACTTGCCTCACCTCCAGACTTTATCTGGAGTAGACGACAGGGGAAGGCTGTGACTCTCTGGAGGCTACTGCAATAGACCAAATGACAAATGGGGATAATCAGCAATTAGAATGGGAAAAGGCACTGAGAGAGATGAAATTTGGGGGATTAGACCCAGTGAGGGATGAACCAAGGTTTCTATCTTAGAAACACAGGTGGATGTTGTACCAGTTCCAAGACTAAATGCCAAGTATATGAAGTAGTGGGAACATTGAGTGAAAGAAAGGGTGATGAGTACAATTTTGGTTGTATTGGAAATATGAGACAGAAACCTTTCTAAAACACCATCGTGTTCCCCACTGCCTCAGGATACAAAGTTTTTTAAAATTGTTTTTATTATAGCATGCAAGAGCAGGTATGTTTGTATCCATGTCTCTTGCTTTTGAGAAAACCTGGGTTCAAATACATAGTGATGTTGAGAAGGTTACCAATAACCTCACTAAGCCCCAGATTACTCATCTATCTTCCCATTGCAAATTAATACTCCCCTTATAACCGGGTTGTTGTGGGGAGTAGAAAAAATATTTCCCACTAGTGTTTTCTGCACAGAGCCTGGCCCATGGAAAGTGCTTAATGAACATCAGCAAAGTTTTCTAAGGAAGGCATTTAGAATTATCTTTCCTCTAAATTATGTTAAAAATATAGGGTCTTGGGAGCATCTGGGTGGCTCAGTCAGTTAAGCATCCGACTTCAGCTCAGGTCATGATTTCATAGCTTGTGAGTTCGAGCCCCGCATCAGGCTCTGTGCTGACAGCTCAGAGCCTGAAGCCTTCTTTAGATTCTGTGTCTCCCCTTCTCTCTGCCCCTCCCTCGCGCTCTCTCTCTCTCTCTCTCTCAAAAATAAACATTAATATGTATATAACACATATTATATTATATAATATATATAGGGTCTTTAGAAAGGTCCTGTGTGCTTTTAAACTTTACAAAAGTGTGCTGACTGATAAAATCAACCTACAAATAACACTTAAAATGTGGAGCAGTTGAGGAGAGTTATGTTAATCATTCTACCCCAAGCATCTTCTTTTTAAAGGACTGAACAAAAGTAAAGTGTCTATGAGAGATGAGAAGGTAAACTCAACAAAGTGACAAACAATGAACAGAAAAGAAATCCCACTCTCCCCAACAGCTATGAGAACTGAGAAGCTAACACAGAGCCTTTCTATCAGGCACACCAATGAAGTTATTAAAGCTTAAAAGTTTAAAAGTTTAAAATAAAACAAAAAGCCCACTCAAGCTCTGCAGGAGGAAAGCACTATATTTTTATGGCCTGATACCTAGCCTTGGACCTACCCATAATGATTAGGAAGAAATGATTCCACAGTATGATGACTGCCTGGACAAGGGCACTAGTGCATGGGTCTGAACTTTCGGCCTTTGTTATGTGCTGCCAACCCTCCTCCAAGCTCCAGATAAGATCAAGGCAGATACAGACATTGTACTACAGAGAAGACCATCTCTCTATCAGGTAGTTGTATTGCTTGTGCTGGTTTGCTTTTTTTTCCCCCCCAAAAGTAAAGTCATCATTTATCATAAAAAAAAAAAAAAAAAAAAAAAAAAAAAAAAAAAAGGCTTTCATTTCTTTTCAGTTTTTACACTGCTGGGATTCTCTGATCACACTGTGTGGGGCCATGAAGAACTGTCCCAAGAATGATTCCTGGAAGAAGCAGAAACCCCTCCTGGAAATACATCTTTTCTCTTGGCCGCTTCCCCAGTATTCCCCCACCGGGAACTGTCTTAAGCAGGCAGGAGGATGGATGGCCTGAGGTCTTCCCCCAGCTCTGCCGTCCATGTTTCTTGAAGCCCATCCAAAGCTGATGACTGTCTCTAGCCTACAAAGGCGCTGTGCCTCCATGGAGGCCCAGTCACCAAACTCACTCAAACTCACTTTAAAAAGAGGAATTCCACATTCCTGCTCAAGAGAGGGTGAAGACTCAGACCAGCAGCTCAAAAAAAAAAACAAAAAAAAACAAAAAAAAAACAAAAGGCTGCTACAACTGCCAACACAAATAGCTTCTCAACTTCCATTATAAGAGGTTTTCATCAATGGTTGAAATCCTTTATGTTATAGAAATAGTTTTCCACCCCAAAAGAAGCACATTAAAGAGTGGTCCCTACAGTACTGGGAGTTCTCGAGCCATACCAATTTACCCTAGCTCAAAACTTCTCACTGTGGAATAGAATGCAATGACTGATTCTAGGTTCTGGAGTCAGAACAACTGAGTTTGAATCCTGACTCCACTAATTAATAGCTGTGTGACAATGAGCAAGTTACTTAACTTCTCTGAGCCAGGTTGTCCTCATCTCAAATGAGACCAATAATAGTACTGTCTTGAAGTTGCTATAAAGAAAATGTGTGATCAATGCTAAAGAATATAACATCATGCATAGGACCAAGTAAGTACTCAGTTAAGTCTTTTGTTTTCTCTTCTACAACAATAGCAATAATAACAACTACAGACTGCTTGAGCAAAGTATTTGCCACAACACCTTTATTTTCCTCCTGCAATTAGAGTATGTAGGTTTTGTTTATTTGTTTTCTTGCCTTGCTGGGTCTTTTTAATTTGTTAGTTTCTTCTAAAAACTGAACGATTGATATACAGGCTATTAATTTTTGTGTTTTGTCTGTTTGCTTATTTTATTAATTATCCTTGCATATCTTAAGCTTGTCCCTCCCTCTTCACCGCTAGGGCTACCACCTTATATCAGTACCATTGTTCCTTCTAGCTTGGGCTACTGCCTAGCCCTCCAGCACTAACATGCTATATTCCTTCTGGAGGATACTCTTGCCTGCTCTTCCCAGACTCAAAAAGTTCAAAATATTGAGCTAAGCACGCAAGGCTTTCCCTGTCCTGGCAAATCCTTACTGCTTACTCTTCCCCCTATTCCAGAGCTTAAGCTACAGAGTCTCCTACCCTCTCTTCTGAGCATTGTACTGTGTCACCTCTGTTGCCTTTGCTCATGCTCCCCACCTAATGCTACATCTGATAAAATTCTTTCCATTTTTCTGGTCCAGTGCAAATACCATCACATTCATAGAACTTCCCTGACCCCTCCATCCTCTGAATGCCCATGCCATTCTTATTGCATTTGGCATACTCTGCCACAGGGAATGCCTCTTGGTCCAGTTCCAGATTTTCATTCCTATCTGCCTAGTAGACAGAGCTGCCTAGCTATCCCAAAGCATCTAAAACACAGGCTGTACAAAACCTCTCTGTTCTTAGCTTTTTCCATATTTCCACACTTGTTCCTACATCCTGCAATGTTAGGCAGGGATCTCAATCATATAGGCAGGTCTCACTAAACCCAGGGAAAGCTGAGAAATTAGGTTCCCAAGAAGAAAAAAGAGAGAAATTCCTGCTGGGTCTCACAGAGAAGGGTATGAAAAAGCCATCTTGGGTCCATCTTGGGTAATTTTTCTTGGGTAATTTTTCTAACGTATAAAGAACTTCTAAAAATAAATTAAAAAAAGAATATGACAAATTATAAACATATTTAAAGATTCCCTATCTTCATCTGTAATAAGATAAAAGTAAATGAAAACTACATTTACATGCCATTGTTCTCCTTCTATGTTGACAAAAATAAAAAGCATGAAAACCACACTGCATTGACAGAGCTAATAGGGAAATAGGCTCTCTTTTATATTGTTGATAGGACTATAAATAGTTTAGTCTCTGTAGAAGGCAAGTAGCAAAATTAGAAATGTATTGTCCTAGTAATTCCACATCTAGGAACTTATCCTACAGACAAAATTATATACACATGAAATTAAGCCTATTCAAAGTTATTAATTATAGAAGTCTATATGAGAGGGGAAAAAATGGAAACAACCTAAAAGTCCTCTCAGGAGGAGACTGGTACAATGGAACAGTACACAAAGGTTAAAAGGAATGAAGAGCTTTTATGTATGGATATAGAAAAATCTCAAAGACATTTTGTTTAAAAAAAAGAAAATCAAGGTACAAAACAGTGTGTATTCCACTATACCACTAGCATAAGTACCGTTCTATAAATCCTATCAGTTTGCTTCCATCTTTCTAGATGGTGCTTCTAGGAGCAGTTCAAGTTACACCAAAGTGCCTGGTACAGAGCATACTTACAATTACTATTTGATGAAAGTGAGTAAGTTAATGAACATAGGAAATAAATGGATGAAAGAACACACTTGGGTACTTGGCCTCTAAATTCAATGTAAGGTCCTTTTATGCATAGATATGGAAAAGCTATGGCTGCATCTTAACTATTTTGTTCCAGAAAAGTCTAAAATACATCCTTATGTAAGACAAAGATTACTTTTAAATGAACATAAAATGAATCTTCTAGGTTTACTTACTCAAATCCCTCAGTAAAAAAAAAAAAAAAGCATTCAGCAGGGCAAGGTTGTTTTCAACCTTAAGCCTTTCACTCTAAGCAACTGAACTTTCTATAACTAGGAAAGCCAAGGAGGCTGCCTGGTCATATCACCTCCCACTTCTCTCTTGCATGAACTCCCTACTCCCGCTGCTATTCTTGTCATGAAAACCTTCATCACAACCATCACCACTTAATGAACATCTGCTGTGTGCCAGACTGTGCTCCATGCCCAGCGTGCATTCTGACCACAAGCTCCTGAGGGATAAGTATAATATACTGTCTCCGTTTTACACACACAGGGATAGGCTGAAAGACGTATGGGTGTGTGTCCAACACGCCACAGCAATGAGGATGCTATTTCTTAAGGTGGAGTTTAATTTCCTACATGTAACATTCTGACAATAGATAGCAGTTTGAATAACCTGTATTACAAGTGAAATACTAATATAAAGTGGTAGCAGCTCTGGGATAGATGACACACATGAAGTCCAAGAGCAGTGCTTCTTTATCTGTTCAGGAATCCCTAAAAAGCCCTGCTTTGCATGTTTAGGTGGCAGAGAGCACCCACACTCACCAGAGTGATAGGACACCTATGTGCCAATTGCCCAGTGAGTGTTTCTCACCAAGGCCCACTCATCACAGGTTATCAGAAGATTCTCCAGCTACTCATTATTATAACCAACTCATTTTCTCCACGGTAATTATCTGTGAGCAACATATCATGCTGTCCTTGGAACCATCAAACTGACATATGATTAAATAGCAGAGGGCTCTGAAGTTAAATTTAAAACCACTCTCTTACACTTCAACTCACACATCACATCGAGATCTGTCCAGCCATGGGAATATTCCAGTTGACCAACACCACAGGCCAGCGAGAGACTGTCCCATTACTTCACATTCCCCTCTGGGAAAGGTAATGGTTTTGTTCTCAAAACTTTCTAAGGAGATTTTCCCAAGACCTGAAGTAAAATTTTGCAAAACAATTCTCTGCTTGAAACTTTGCTTCTGCCACACATTAAAATGTCTCAAGAGTTGCTTATGTTCACTGTGTGTCTTCACAATTACATGTGGGGTCTCACAAGAAATAGTATATAATTTGTCCACACATGGTGAGGATCACACACTTTTCAAGTTTCATTGAAAAAATTATTGCAAAGCATAAATCATTGCAAACTCAGTTCTGTTTATACCAATACGAATAATGCTTATATTAACAATGTTACCAACTAGCAAAAACCTTGGAGAGAAGGTCACTGGGCAACCTAGAGTTAAAACATAAGTCTCACTGCTCTTGGACCCAAAAAAAAAAAAAAAAAAAAAAAAAAGCAACAAGAGATTCTTCAAGGGGAATTTCTTTCCATTCCCTGACTCGCTCTATAATTTCTAGAATTAAAGTTTTTCTATAAAAATAATTCTACGCAGTTCACTTTATTTTTGTCGGAGCTTTGAATTAGAAAGAAAAAACTTTTTCCCATCCTCAATAAAATAGTTGCACCCAAAACAAAATCACCCAATTTCTGTCTTCCTATTCTATTCTTCATATTTACTTGGCTTGATATTGTAATTAATCTTCACCTGTATAGTACTCATTGAATTTAGAAATGAAAAAGAGCAGCAAATATTAAAAGTGTAAGAATTTCTTACAAAGAAACTTCCAAAACCTTTGTTAGGTATATTAACAGCAAGGTATTTTGTTCAGAGAAACATACACAGTACCCACTCATTTTTAAATACGTCCCTCCAAAACATAGGCTTCACAAAAATGTGAAATTACACAGTGTGAAAATTCCAAGTACCTTTACCCAATACGGAAGAGAGTCCCAGTCACTAGTTGGATAGGTTTCCCTACAACCTGAGCTGGTATTGTGGGTAATGAAGTGATAGAATTCACATTTCATAAGAAAAGCCATATAAAGGAAATAGATATTATTTTTCTAGAAAGTGATTTATAATAATACTGAGAAACTATTTTTTTAAAGAATTCCTTCCCCTTCTCAACATTTACAGAAAAGGCTAACATATCTTGAGAGATTTACTATTTGCTGATATTCATCCATATGGTAGTACCAACCGAAAGCCAAGAGGAGGGACAAATGGGTGGGGAAGGGGGGAAAGGTTTTGGAAAACCACAAAGGAATGCTTAACCCTACCAACTTGGCATCTCTTCTTCTGGGGCCAAGACTTAACCAGCCTACCTGGGACTATCCTTTGATTTTGCTGTTGTTGTCATTGTTTTAACAGATCTGCAAGTGCAAAATGGTTTTACTCACCTCCAAGGAACCTCAGAAACACACTGTACCACAAAGCACTTCAACTACAGTACAAATGGTGTTCCTTCAATCTTCTTCACATACATTCTAGAGAATACAGATAGAGAGCCAGAGCAGCCACTCAAGCAAAAGCTAAAAAGTAAAAATAATACAGAGCATAAAGCCTTAACTCTACAAATTGGAGCTGGCTCAGCAAAACATTAGCCATGGCAAGTCCTATCAAGGCCAGGTTGGAAAGGTGCAAGAACCAACCCCTGGCTACACCTCAAAGGTTCAAAAACATTTCCAAATATAGAACCCACTTTATGTTTGCAGGAGCTGTAAATCAGGAAAAACAATTTTTTCCATCCCCAATAAAATATTTGCACCCAAAGCAAAATCAACTGATTTCTGGCTTTCTACCAGTTCTGCTTGGGCATAAAATTTTCTGACACTTCACCAGAAATGTCAGCATTAGTATAAGGCAGCTAAAAGAGGGAAATAATTTTCTGACCTGTGGATAACCCCTTCAACCCCAACAGGAAAAGGAATTTTAAAAACACCTGAAACCCAGTTTTTCTAGTTATTAGTATAAATGGGACAAACTATTTTTCTTAGTAGCCAAATCCTTCCTTATAGAAAGTGCTGGTCTTTGAATTCAGTGACGGGAGGGATCATGTCTGTTTTACTGCTATATTCCCAACACCCAGCACTGACTCAATGCAGAAGGATTTCAATGAATAGTCAAGAAAGGAGGGGAAGGAGAGGGAGGGAAAGAGAAAGGAGGAAAGGAAAAGAAAGGAAGATGGAAGGAGGGAACAAAAGACAGAAAGAAAGAGGTAAGAAGGGAAGCAGAGAGACAAGAAAGGAAGAAGGGAGAGACACAGGAGTAGAGGAGGGAAAGAGAGAGGAAGGGAGAAAAAGATAAATTTAGAAAGAGATATTTTCTCTTCTTTTATTTGTGTCTTTATTTTTCTTGAACTTTCAGGCATCCAGCTTGATAGAAAACTAATCATATCTTTTCCGAGGGCTTCCTGTCTGAAGCAGTCAATGCAGTCAACTCCACCTCCAGGAAGAGCCCACCAGCAACTCTCCATTGGGACCCAGTAGAGGGTAGGAGGGGTGAGACGAGCGAATGGAAGTCACTGTCTTCAACAGTCATTTATTCAACACACAGGAGTGTGACTGCCACCTCCAGTGTGTGCTACAACACCACATGGAGCTGGAGACCCAGCCAGTACTCAAGGAAGCTGCCATCTACTAGGAGACACAGTGCCTGATCCGAGGTAGGATATAACACAGGCCAGGGGAAAGGGTCAGATAAAGCTCAGGAGATCAAGGCAGGGAGAAATTGCTTCTGCCTGAGGGGCTCAGGGAAGGTTGGACAGGTGATACCTGAGAGGGCCATTGAAGAGGCAGGATTTTTACAGAAGAAACCAGCCCAAAGAGGGGGAAGGGATAGAGGAGGAGGGAAGCATGAATCTCAGGGTGAAGAGAGAGGCTGTCTGCACAGCAAAGAGGACAGTATTTCCCCAAAGTGCTTCATGTGGTGTATTCTATGAACCCCATATTTGGGAAACCATGTATCCCACACAATTGCATGGGGGTCTCTACTGCAGGCCTTCTCAATGATTTTAATGCAACTGGAGCAGAAGTGGCAAAATATTCCACTTGTAAATCAGAAAGGACTGGCTTTTGGGTGAAAACTCCCAATTTCTTTACTTATTACCTTGTATTAACTTGAGCAAAATATTTAACTTTTATGAACTCCAGTTTCCTCTTCTCTAACATGAAAGAATGGACAGTCCCAACTTCATACAGTTGTTATGAGTAAATACTACATAAAAAGTTATTAATTCAGTGCTGGCACTTAGTTAATGTACAAGATTGTTACTGGTGCTGCTACTTCTACTTCTGTTATTTCTATTATTATTAATATCAATGTGCATCACGAATATAAAAATGAATGTAATATACATCATTTCTTAAATGATTTGGTCAGTTTTTCATCAGCTATTTTTTTAAATTTATTTTGATAGTGAGAGAGAAAGAGAGAGCATGAGCAGGGGAAGGGCAGAAAGAGAGAGAGAGAATCCCAAGCAGGCTTCATGCCCAGCATGGAGCCCAAGGCGGGGCTCAATCTCATGACCACAAGATGACAACCTGAACCTATATCAAGAGTCAGACACTTAACCGACCAAGCCACCCAGGCACCACTTCATCAGCTGTTTTTTAGAAATGCCAGGCCAGCATATAGTCCCAGGCCTATAGTTAGTTGCTCGCTAGGTATTTGTGGAGAGAATGGTGTAAGAACTAGTGAAGAACAAACTGCAGGACAGCAGGGGATGCTCTATGCAAGTTGTTTTTCATTATTTCTTTGGGCAACAGGCCTCTGAGGTCCAGGAGCAATGACTTCATCCTTTGCTAGAAGAATGAGATTGAGAGTGCAGTACTGAGCTCTGGGGAAACATCACAAAGAGTTTATTTTGGTAGAAGTGTTTGAAGTGACTTTGTAACAATGAGCTCACGCCTGCTGCCAGGCGCCAGCCATCAGCTGGAGCCTGCTTGCCAGGGAGATGCACACAGCCCATCACCAACAGTACTCCTGCAGGACATGTGCAAAGAGGCTCCCAGGAGACCCACTCCAAACACCGCTCTTTCCTCTCCAAGAAGGAATACTGAGGCACAAGCAAGGAGCAGCTGACCCAAGATCCAAAGCAAACTGGAGGCTGGGAGATCCCAGGAAAGCCCTGAGCCTTCTGGTTTTACGTGGTTGACTTTCTGGCAGGATTTTGAAGTGAATCCCAAGGATAATTTTTCTCTTTTTGGTCAATTGCTGCATACATTTATCTAGATAATGTCATCTGTCATAAGTCACACGCTAATCTCACAAATAGTTCCTAGAAATGAGCAAACTTCACATAAACTCTCCCCCAGAGTGCAATGCAGAGATCCTGTTAAATCTCTCCAGCTTCCCACTGGTTTGTGTGTAAAGAAATTCTTGACAGAAGTGGGAGTTTCCTGGAGTGAGAATCTGACCAGGTTTGGAATAGGACATTTATATTTTACCAAACTGGTACTTATTATCTGTCCACCTGAATTCAAGCAGGAGAGTCTTTATAGAGTTTGAAAAGGAAATGAGGCCATTTTAAAAAGTAGTTGGAGGGGAAGATTTTCCATGAAGTCCACAGCACAGAAAAAAAGACCGAACAGTCAAGTTTTCAAACTTCAGATTGGGAGGTAGGGAGGTACAGGGCAGACTAAATACTTCTACGCTAAGAAAGATCACACATTAAAAAATATATATGTGATATGTGTATACACACATATGTGTATGCATATATACACAAATATATGAATCTCACTTGTAAGCCATATAAGGAAAGTTCCCTGGGCCAGAGATCCTGTATTTAATTCAACTGTTACATTTCATTTTTTCCCTTAACTATTTTTTTCCTTTTTCAAGTTTTTATTAAACTCCACTTAGTTAACATACAGTGTAATATTAGTTTCAGGTGTAGAATTGTTGATTCACACTTACATACAACACCCAGTGCTCATCACAACAAGTGCCCTCCTTAATACCCATGGCCCATTTAACCTAACCCCCCACCCTCTTCCCCTCCAGAATTGTTACATTTCATTTTAATTTAACTGGTAAACTTGGAAGTGGGCGGGGGGAGGGGAAAGCATAGTTAACTCTGGAAACTTGTCAAAGCTCAAGAAAGCTTCCAAGACCTACAGACATTTTTGTTTCCAGGAAAGCAGGGCTGCCCAATTCCTCTTACACTAAAAATATAACAGGAGACTGTTTACAATGATTGTACATTTTCTCCATTGTGTTCATATGGGGCAAGAGGTTAAATGATACCGAAATGATCTGAATCTTGATTTGACCACATAGTTCATACAACCAGACCTGGCCTGAACATTTTACCAAAACCAAGCAACACACCGAGCCCTCTGTAAAGAGACCCCTTTTCACCCATAACCTCTTCCAGCCCTAATCCTGCATATTGTCTTCTGAGAGTCAGAGTTCATGTTCATTCACCATGAAATACGAAAAAAAACTAAATACTACACAATACAGTTCCTGATACATAAGACATAGCAGAATGCCTGTGGACAACATCTGAAGGCCCCGGAAGGGAACATGAGGTGTGAGAGACAAAGGGGTCCCTGGTCTCAAGGACTTCAATATCAACAGTTGCAGAACAGAATCAGCAGAGGGAAGGCAAAAGGAGAAAGAAAACAAAAAAGACAGGCAAGGAAAAAGGCTTTAAAAGCTTCATTAAATGAGCGGATCCAAAACTTGGAGGAGGGGCACCTGGGTGGCTCAGTTGGTTAAGCATCCGACTTCGGCTCAGGTCATGATCTCATGGTTTGTGGGTTCGAGCCCCGCATCAGGCTCTGTGCTGACAGCTAGCTCAGAGCCTGGAGCCTGTCTTTGGATTCTGTGTCTCCCTCTCTCTCTGACCCTCCCCTGCTCACGCTGTCTCTCTCTCTCTCAAAAATAAA
>CM053574.1:22347107-22428790 GCA_028646485.1 Cryptoprocta ferox
TTAAAAAACATTACTTTTACAAAACTTGGAGGAAAGGTTTGGATGCCATGTGGCCAAGCTCCTCCTTTCCGACTTTCATTACAATGTCTGTTTCTGCATACAGGGGCACCAGAAAGTGAATTAACTGTCATTAGGTTTTGGATGAGAGCAGTTCTGTAGGATCATGATTTTAACCTGTTTGGATCTCTGGTGAACTCATGAGAATGGGCTTCGTTCAGTGTGATGAAGTTCAAGGCAATTCCTGCGGGACACTAAGTGTGGTATGTGGGAATAGTAGAAATGGGGTTTCATTTTCAAGGACTATGAGCCACAGGGATTGGGAGCAGACAGTGGGACAAAACTGGTGTGTGGGCAGGAAGTCTCATTTTGAAATCACTTGCTGTTAGCAGAAATGTATTGGTCTGGTGGCTTAGACGATGAGCAGTGGATAAAATAAAAAGGTGCAGACACTGAATAAAGAGAAGAAAATAGTATCGCTTGCCTCTCAAAAGAACAACTACATTGGCTATCAATTTGAGCCCTGTTTTTCCAAGTCTTGGTATCCCAAAACGTACAATGAATACCTTTTGGTGAATTCAGTGATTGAAGAAATCACTAGATGTTACTGCATATTATTGTAAAGAGAAGTATTGCTTGAGAACAAATTACTGACTTGGACCCCTATCTTAGAGGAATCAAATCTGGGACGCATTTTTAAAACAAAATGTTCATTTTGCTTCTCAATATAGGGGTGTACATAGTCAACATGGAATCAAGTTTTACATGTGGTTCCATATGCTATGTCCTAGGTAATTAAAGTATGTCTATGGCTAATAAAAATGAAGTTAAAAAGTCAAAAACCAAAACAATGACAGGAAATAACATGTGTGTACAATATGTTACCAATACACTGATAATTTTCAAAAGTGACTTTTAAAAAAAGTGTCATAAATCTTTCGAAACACAGTGATTTATTAAGCAAAATGTCTGAGTGGTTTGCACTATTAAATTTAGCTTTTGAGTTGCTGTGTCACAGGCAAATCTTTTGTTCTCCCAGGTTAAATTTAGCATCCTGCATTTTGTTTTTTTCCACTGCAACATGCTTTATCATCATGCAATCAATTTTCTGAGCTGCTCAGGAGAAATGCACTAGGGAGTTTTCACTCTGATTCCTCTTACTGATTGTATAATCCAGGAATCAAATGTATCAAATAATCCAACAGTGATTTATTTCCATCTTCTTCTTTGCCTTTTCCCACCTATACAGCTTTCTCATAAAAATAAACCATCCCTAGGCATGGGATGAAATGGGGAAAGAAATGTGGTGGCCAGAGGAAAACCATTTCAGAAA
The DNA here is from genome assembly GCA_028646485.1 of Cryptoprocta ferox. Lineage (NCBI taxonomy): Eukaryota > Metazoa > Chordata > Mammalia > Carnivora > Eupleridae > Cryptoprocta > Cryptoprocta ferox. The sequence continues at coordinate 22,348,438 of CM053574.1, forward strand.
TGTGTTTGTTAAACAAGTGCAAGCGATAAATTGAGCTTGGGCGGGGGGGGGGGGGGGGTAGGCGGTTAGAAGAAAAACTGAAAGTACTGACCTGAGAGTCAAGCTGATTGGAGCAAGGGTGAAAGCAGCAATTTGGAGGATAAGCAGAAAGGAAAAGGGATAGCAAAAGAGAATAAAAGGAGGGAAATGCATTAGTTTTAAACATACAGCCAACAGATGTTATATTGCAGGTTTTACAACCAAATGAAGGACAGTAAAGCAACTTTTATCTGATATTATCTCAAAGCCCTGGGCATACACTGTAAGTTGTTCTATTAAATATTATACATAAGAAACCAGTATCTGCTCTTATACACATAATCACTGTAAGCACTGGTATGAACCAGAAGTGTGCTCCAGCAACCCAAGAGCTGGAATTTGCCCTTTTCTGGTGGTTTATTCATTGGGAAAGTTCCTATCCATGTGAGTATGAATTTTATTATTTAATAAACTGAAATGGAAGTCACTAAGGTATTAGAGCTGGTGGTAAGCACTGATGTCAGAAAGATTTTATTTGAACTAGTAACCATCTAATAAGATATTCTTCCTTTCTCTTGGAAACCAAAAGGGGCTGAGCAATTTGGCTTTCTGTTCAAAGATTTCAATTTTTGATGCTCACAAAGCATTGCACCTAGCAATGATCAAAGACACTGTAAGCAGGGCTTCGGGTGAAGTGCTGCCCTCCTATCAGCCTCCCAAAAAAGGACAGAGCAACTTCCAAAGCTGAGAGTAATTTGTTCAGTTGTGAATATGAGGATCATATTTCATCACTGAAAATATCCAGATGCTTGATAACTTAAATGTACAAAAATATTTAACATGCCCTTCTAATAAGTCAAAACAACAAAGTCCTAGAGCCAAGAAAAAATTAAAAGAAAAAAGTCATATCTTCTTCAGGCTACTATAGGAGCATACAGTGGACATTCATTTTGTTAACTTATAAAATGCTCTTTGTGAAAAACAAAGTGGATGAGGAAATACATTACCAGCTATCTATCAATGGGACCCTACCATTCCATACTATTAAGAAATAATTTTAAGCATTTCACAGAAAAAGGAAAAACAAAACAAATCATCAGGAGAAAGCTAAAATAAGAACATTTCAAATGAAAACAATGTTGACCATAATGATAAAATTCAAAGAGAAAATTCAAGATTAAACACACGGTGAAAGCATTGAATCAACAATCCCTCATATCTGAAATCCCTTTACAGAGTGTTTCATGACCATGAACACACAATTGATCAAAAATAAGTTAGATCAGGCCATGATCATTGTGGGGAATCTGGCCCCAGCTGTTCCTTCAAATCCTTCTTGATCAGAGAGGTATATCAAACTGTGATCCATGGCCAAGCTTTAGAGAATGCTAAATTGAAACAGTAAGCAAACGTTTAAGATTAGTTGCCTTTTCCAAGCGTTCCTAGTTTTCATCAAATTCCCAAAGGCATCCATAATATCCATGACCTTCCCAAAGGGTTGCTACAGATGGTGCAAAACCATCTGCCACTTGTTTCATTGAAATGTTTTTAAACACTTTAATAAACATAAACAGAAATTTCTCAGAAAGAAGTGTTTATATCAAAACAAACAGAACTGGTATCAAGTTTCTTCGACATATCATGAGACTTCTAATACACAGTATAATTTTTTTAAGCAAAGCTTCAGTTACATTATGTAAAATGAGTTATGAAAGGCATCAAAGAAATTATGTCAGCACATTATTGAACAAATTCAGAAGGAAAAATCATAGTCTGTTTCTTAATCTTAGATAAGGTGCTTTTAGGCATCTAAAATGATTTCTCAAATGTCTGAATCTCTGATGACATTAGTCCTTGATCTAGATAATTAAGTGCTACCTGTTTTCTATTTCTATTCCAATGTTATTATGTCTTAGGAGTAGAATGCTGAAGGACCCACTCTCCTCTCCACAGTGGGAGGGATGCGATTGAGGACTTGATTTGGGCATTTCCTGTCCTCTAGATGTAAACCAACAACCTCCCTAACATATTTAAGATAATTACATGAAAGGTTACCTGACCAATTCCTTCCCATGGGTGGGATGCCAGAAATCCAGTAGCAGCTGGCCTTGTTTGACAAGAGCTCTCTTAACCTCTCTCTTTTCCCTAAGGCAGAATTATTTCTGAAACTCTAAATTAAACTCAGAGCCCTTGATGGCCACTGACACAGAAAGACCACATATTTCACTCCCTCTAATGTTTAATTGCCTATTTGATCATATAGCATACATGGTATCTAGCACTGGTAATCAGATAAAGACTTCAACCTAATTTGGACCAACCCTCAGGAGTATGCTCCTTCACCCACCTGTGTCAAACTCCCCCAGAGTCACCTGCTGTCCAAGGCAGAAGCTCCCTGCTGATGCATCAGCATCAAGTGCAAGAGTTTATAAGAAAAACTGCACATGGGGATCACACTGTAGCAATATGCATTTTGAAAAGCAAAATCTTTAATGGCTGATGAAAACATCATTCATGTGGAATTTAAGAGGTAAATGCATCCATATAAGGGCCAGGCATATGCTATTTGGAATATATACATTGTGGAGAAAATAAAAAAAGGGAAGATTAACAGAGTAGAAAGCAAACAAGAAATGCCCACTGAGAGAGAAGTAGGCCAGTGTCAGTGTCATTTGAGTTATGTTACTCCTAGCCCTGAACCTTTTGTTGTACATGACTGAAGTTCTGGAATATTTTAACACTCCCTGCTTTTAAAAAGAAGTCTTTTCACTCTGGTAGGTCACATTACAGACCAGAGACCACAAATTTATTTCAAGTTCAATTTTTTGGTTTTAAAAATCACAAACTTAATTGCAAACACTCCTCCATGCCTCCAAAATGGAGATATATGTCACATTGCTAAGAAATCTTTAGTTCCCAACATTATGAGGTAGGAATTTTGTAGTTTAAGCCAGAAAATGAAGATATTGCCCAATTTCAAAAGGGCTGTCTGACAAATGAGGAAGATGTTTTGGTCAGAATACACATGGAGCCCAGCAGATAATGCTTCAGAAAGGCAGGCCAAGGCTGAGCTTTTCCCAAGAAAACTTTCCCTCTTGCTCTCTACCCCCACCTCTTTCGAGGCCTGGGTTGGGGCTGGAGCTCAGACATTTCCCAGACTATGTTCTGCTGCTGGACCCAAGACACAGGCAGGCAGAGAACTGGGACAGATTCAAGTCCCACCACACATTTAATGAATTACAGTGCTTGGGAGGCATCAGCTTTAAGGAAAGGCAAAGGCAGAGAGATAAAGAAAATGTGCAGAAAGTACATAAAGATAAATGCCTGTAAAATCACTGTTGTTTTAATGCATTCCATATTGAGGATATAAAAATGTGAATATTCTTGATTTAATGGCACTAGTGTCCAGCTAAGACCTGTTTGTCCAACTAAGACTAAACTATTTTTATGCAAATATTTATAGTAGCTGATCCTGAGTTTTCAGTTACAGTTCTAGGGAGCTGGGTTAGTACAAAAAAATAATGTCTTCAAAATGTGGGGCACATAATTTTCTCTCATGAAAGCTAATAAAGATGAGACAGATCTCCTGTGGCTTAGCAGCAATGCCTCTCTGCCAGTTATATGACTATTTAGTGCTACCGGACTCACTTTTTTTTGGCTCATTGTTGGACTGGATTATTCTCAGTCACTCACCTGTTAGACCTGGGTTCAAATTCCAACTTTCATTCTTTTAAACTCTGAAATCTTTAGAAAGTTACTTAATCTGTATAAGTCATAGTTTTCTCATCTATGAAATTAAGATAATGATACTTTCTGTGTTGTGGGTAAGATTAAATGGTATACAGTATTATAGGTCAAGTGCCTAGCAGAGTGCCTGATACACACTGTGAGCATAAAATATACATAATCTATTATTATTATTATAATTACTATTATTACTATTATCTAGGAAATAGATAATATTTTGCCCTTAAAAGACTCACAGCTTCTCAGAACAGTAAGACTAGGAGTCAGGAAAAACACATTACAGTTTTGCCTGTTTCTAACCACAGGAACAATCTCCAGAAGGTAATTCAACCTTACAGGGTCTGTTTTCTCACCAATAAAAGAGATGTGATCATAACTTCCCTGTGATCTCACATTAGCTTTTTAAGAAAAATTTTGGTCCTAACATATAATTCCAAAGTAGCCATGTAGATACATCTAAAATTAACAGCGATGGGGTGCCTGTGTGGCTCAGTAAATTTAGCATCCAACTTTGGCTCAGGCCATGATCTTGCAGCTCATGAGTTTGAGCCCCATGTCAGGCTCTGTGTGGACAGCTCAGAGACTGGAGCCTGCTTCAGATTCTGTGTCTCCCTCTCTCTCTCTGCCCCTACTCTGCTCTCTCTCTCTCTCAAAAATAAACATTCAAAAAATTAATAAGTAAATTAGATTAAATTAAATTAAATTAACAGTGTTTTTAAGAACCAATAGACTGGCAGAACACTCCCACATCTTAAAATTAAAATTAAGCCCTTAAGGATTTCAATTTGTATACTTATCTCAGGAAAAGAAATTCTTGATTTAATCGCTAAAATTGGTACACTGTATAAAAACCTGATTATCATCAAACTAATACTAACATTTTTAAGTGAAATACTAATTGATTTGGAATTTGAATACATTAAATTCTATGTTTGAAAATTTTGAAAATTTGAGAATTAATCTATCCATTTAATACATGGCCACTTAATATTGAGAATTCATTTGTTTTAGCATTAAATTATTCATAATAATAGAAGGGTCGCACCAAGACTTGGCACCTGAAAAGTATGATATATTTTAAGAGATTGTTAGAGATTCATTTCTAACAAGAGTTAAGGTGACACAGCTGGCATGAAGTACAGGCAAAATTTGAACCCAGGTCTTTTTGTCAGTACAGCCTGTGAGCTTTCCACAAGGCCATAGGGAGCTATTCTGCACATGTCTTGAGGTCCTTTTGGGGCTCACAAGTGTCTTGATCAGAGCTGGCAAACATTCACTGATTTATTTAAAATTTGTTGATCTCTTCCATATGGACTGAATCTAGGAAAGACAAATTCTGCCTTATTGCTGAACCAGTAAGAAATCCTCAGAGGTAATGGAGTTACGTAAGATTATTCAGAAATTCTTTCCTCACATGAAATATAGGAAAAAGCATTGATAGAAATCTTATTTTTAAAGTCTGTCCTATACATAAATGCAATATGGATATGATTTATCTGAAAATCTAAATGCTCTGGAACCCTGATATAACCGTCTTTGTTTTTAGACAGAATTTGCTATCAGGTAGGCCTGACTTAGACTGTATTCAAACATATTTATTTAACAAGTGCTATAAGGTCCTCTTACAAGATACATCCCAAGATGATTCATTGTGGTGTGCCAAAAGACATCCAAAGGATATGAGCTCCTTTCCCTTTCTCCTATCTTGAATGAATTTCCAAATATATTCTTCTATATTCTTTGCTTGAAACAAACCTAAACCATAAGTGCTTGTCTTTCATGGGGAAATCAACAACAACAACAACAACAACAACAACAACAATTACTACCACTACTAAGGTTTCAAGTAGTCATAGCCTCAATTTCTCACACACTTTGCAGGCACAAATGCTAAATGATGAGGACATCACTCAAAAAACTTGGCCATATCTTTCTTAAACACTTAAGAAGTACATAAGCCCTCAAAAGATAAGCTAGTTGCCTTCTTGAGTATCCTACAGAAACACAACATCAACCTAACAAGCCCTGTTCCTCATCCATAACTTGTTTCCAACTTGAAATAGGAATGCACATTCCAAAGCCACCACCAACTACGATGGGCAACTAAGCCCGTGTTCACTTGGTGCTGACAATTCACAACATGACTGCAGAACTTACCTCTCAAGTTCTGCAATCTTCTTGTCCTTGTCATTCTTTTCATTCTCCACCTCCTTGAGGATCTCCAGCAACCGGTCGACTTCCGCTTGGGCCTTGCCACACTCATCACGGTAGTAAGATGCCTCTTTATCAAGTTGTTTTATCCGGTCTGCAAACTCGGGGTTCATTCTGGAGTCATCTTCAATATTATGAGCCTTCAACATTATATTTTTAAAGAATGTAGTTAAGACAACAATTTAGAACAATACGTAGTGTAGTAACCAATGGCCCAGAAATTATCTTTGAAGAAAAAATAATAACCATCAAGAATTATGGGTATACTGTCAGTTAAAAGGCAAAATGGAAAATCCCACATTTCACCTGCCTTGGAACAATGCTGATTTTAAATTATATTACAGTTTCACAGGGGAGTTTCTTTTATTGTTAATATTTTGTTGCATTAAATGTTACTACTTTGGGGTTTTTTTTCCCCACCAAGAAACGGGGGGTGGTTGGGGGTAGAGACTATGACATCTTTATTCCTGATGCTTTGGCAAGCAGAACAAAGACAACTCGACCTCTCACAGTTAAGGAGGTGATTCATACCAACAGCTTCCTTTTCCAGTAGAGAAACTGAGATAACACAATATTAAATTATTTTTCCAAGAACCAGCAAGGGTATATATAAAGCCAGGTAACATATAAGAGACTGGTTGACTGATCACTGAACACTTCATCCCACTGAGAAATTTCAGCAGAAGATGTAGGTTGAAAGACAGACTTGCAAATGAGGAAGGGATTTCTAGCTAACAGTCATACCCATAAATTCTTGTTCTCTTGATTAAATTTCACCTGAACCAGGAGGAGGATGAGCTAATTCATGAACAAGCACAGAGACAAGAATCTGCAAACACATGCATGGGTGGGTGGCAGCTTCACACACAAGAACATACACAGGCAACAACACAGCAACAACACTGCAGAATAATTTGCAGCCAAAGTATTTGTGGTTTTGTGTGTCTGAAAGTGTGTTATGGCTTTTTTTTTTTTTCCCAAAATAAACTTTTGGCTGAAATATTCTCAGACGGATGGAAAGAACGCTGCACTGCAATGTTTTGCCTACCCCTTGTTTCCCATTATTCCTAATTGACATCTTCAAAGAGTAGGCAGGGAAAAAACAAGTAGTTTAACAACAGTGCACATTCAACAGAGAAAGTTCCGAAAACTCATATATGTATGTATCTCCAAAATCCATGTGTGAAATAATACAATGTTAACAATTTATTAGGACATAAGTTGTTCTGCTGTCTTGCTATGTAGAACAGATGTTCATTGTGTTTTTATAAATTTTTTTTTTAAATTTCAGGGAAAAAAACAAGGCAAGCAAGCTACAGCTACTGTGGGGTTAAATGAATCATGCATGGTTAGAAAAATTAATACTAATACTACTATTACAAGGTTAACAGTTTTTGCAATGATTTAGTTGAAAAAAATTTAAAAATTAGTATAAAAAGAAATTTCTTATTTATGACAAAATCATTTTTAGAATAATATTCTTGCATGTAACATATTATTTAAGCATGAGGATAGGAGAAAAATAATTTGTTTTCATGTTCTTTTATCTAAGATTTACTTATTCAACACATAAACTCAACTACAGAAAAGAACTTGGAAAAATTTATCAGTTCAACATAATACTATCAGGTACTGGTTTATTCCTTTTTACCAACATTTCTCAGAAAACATTTATTTTTGTTTACTTAGTATATGCAGGTTTCATTCTAATAGATTAGTGAGCTTTTTCAGTATAATTAAAATAATCTGAAAGAGAATCCTGAGCCAATATGCCTTTAGAAGTTTACTGATATAACAATTTTATTTTAAATTGAAGTAATGAATATTTAAATTTGTTAATCTCCACTTTTAAAATGCAGAGTAGACATCCTATTTTTAAATAACTATTCCATATACCTATTTCTATTTGTGATAACAATCAACTCATTGCTCTTGTATCAGAAAAGCACTTAAAATATAGTTTTAAAACTGCTAAGAAAAAGAAAATAAAATATCCGTGTTAATTCTCTTCTACTTTTATTCTATGTTACCATTATTTTATGGCAGCTAAAAAGCTTCTCATGACATTTTTCTCAAACTACCCAACCAATAATATTAAGATCTTTAAAAAGGAACCCATGAACTGAGTATAAGAAGCTAGAACATAAGAAATGTAAGTATGTTTTGATTGTGTGTTTCTGATTTAAGATTCCCTTCTTGACTTTGATTTAAAGATTCATAAAGAGGTAGCAGTTCAGTTAGTCACTGTGCTTTATTTTGGTTGTTTTTATTCTTATGATTATTATTATCATTATTTTTAATAAATGGGTACAGGATTACTAGTTGCAAGACCTAGATTCTAAATTTAGCCCTGTGTCTTATGACTACTATGGGCAAAGGGGTTAGCCTCTCCAAGGACAGCAAAAACTACCAAATAACAAACATGAGGAAGGTATTATTCATTTGTATTCTTATTATGAGTATTACTTTATGATATGCACGCATCAGCGGGGCTTGTTATACAGCTAAGTTCATGGGTTTATTTAGTTTTTCTTCAAGATACTACATACACCTTAGAGAAGCCTCTCTGCTAGGCTTACAGAAAAAGCAGTCTGCTGGTGGATGGGTATCTGAGCACATTCCTTCTTCTAGCTCTATGAAGAGAAGATAATCCAAGGCTTTTGACACCAGGTGAAATTAGGTCGTTTGGTAGTCTCTTCAACCCAACAAATGAATATTGTTAAAGGGTTCATGGGATGTTTCAAAGTACAGAAAGCATAGGAAAAGACATACCTCAATCTAGACCACTGTTTAGATTCTCAACAGTGAATCTTGGCCTCAAGTTATACTAAAATCAGATCATGTTATTAAAAGAGATCATAGCCAAGTTTATAGTTAGCCTGGTATCTGTCAGGTAATACTTGTGGGTGCTAATAATTCTTCCTTTTAAAAGGAATAGGCAACTGCAAGAATACCTTTGAGTTAAATACTTCTCCATATCAATGATAGGTGCCAGAATTCTTGGAAGGGTAATTAAATAAAAGTATAAATAGATACCCTATAAAAAATGTTTAAGTCAATCAATAGAAAGCTTTAAGAAAGAGTTGTATAGAGATGGACAAGTAACAGTTGCTTCTGGATCATCATTAGTATCCATAAGAAGATTCAAGGGATGAGTTTCACATGACTGACAGCTGGTAAGCACCCTACCTGAGTAATAGCGACAAAAGTCTCCACAGAATTCATAAAAGACATTGTAGGCAGCCACCTCTATTCGGCTTGAATCATAACTTTTCAGAGGATGGGTTAAAATTGTTAACGAGCATAGCATGAGTATGTTATATTGTGATCTACGGACTTGAGGGTTATACTACATATACTAAAGAAATACAGGAGGAAATTGAGCTTATAAAGCTATGCTTCCATCCAAGTTATAAGGCTAGAACTTCCTCTAAAAATGAAGTGAAGGAAGCATTTATTTGCATTTAACAATACTTTTGCCTTTTCAAATTATAAATGGGTTCTTTAACCTAGAATGGCAGGTTACTTCAGATGCTGTAGACAAAAAATAATAAATATATTCAACTAATCATTATCTGAACAATTTCCTACCATGCCATTCTGGCCCATTCAAGGTTTAAACTTTAAAAACACAGTAATTCTTTCTCCTTATGGATGTGTTGATTTCAAATTAGCTCTCCTTAAAAGTCAAGAAGTGATTACCCATTGCACTTTCCTAAGGCACATCAACTTTGTCCCCTATCTTTATTAGTCAGGAATATAGCTCTTGAAAATGCACACTGGTGTGGATTTAATGGTTTTAGAAGTTACTTATTATCATAAATATAGGCAAGAACACTGTCACCTTCAAAGATATTCACCAATCATTAAAACCAAAAAAAAATCAATGAACATTCTTTTTTTAATGTAGAGATTTAATTTTGCTTATTAAAACCATCAGTTTAAAGGTAAACCAGGTATCTGGTGTTGCCTCAAAATATTTCTGGTAACTTTGACAGCAATTCTCAAGCATCTCATAGAAACACAGAAAATTGGGGAAAGAATATTTCAGAAATGTCTGTATTACATATTAAATCAGTAAGTTTTGAGGATCCCCAATTATGTTTCCTACATTTCCACATGTAAGGAAATTTCTCCACAAATGGGAAAAATCAAAACAAACGTGGGAGCTTCACTGATGTGGGCAAGCCTTGGAAGTTTGATGTAAACTGACTTTGAAAGCCTGAATCAAGCACAAAAGAGAAATCTGGTCATGACTTAGGACAAGTAGTACATAACAATACCTAGTGGCTATTTTAATTATAGAATTTAGAACTATTTTAGTAAATAAGGCAAAGTTTCAAGTTAATGTTAAATTTAAATTAAAGTTAAGAGTAGGGGCACCTGGGTGGCTCAGTCAGCTGAGCGTCCGACATAGGCTCAGATCATGATCTCACGGCTTGTGAGTTCGAGCCCTGCGTCAGGCTCTGTGCTGACAGCTCAGAACCTGGAGCCTGCTTCAGATCCTGTGTCCCTCTCTCACTCTGCCCCTCACCCACTCATGCTCTGTCTCTCTCTCTCTTAAGAATAAATAAAACATTTAAAAAAAAAGAAAAAAACAGAAAAAAGTTAAGAGCAAAAAGTGGCTTAAGGCAAACTGGGGATTGGTAGCATCAATATGAAAAATCACAACTTTATTAATACTTCTCTTGTAAAGGTAGGGCATTGATTATATTCAGTAAAATTCTAGTTCATCATTCTAAGTGCCTAAAAGGAAAGCATTAACTTTGGCCCAGAAACCTGCTGTGAAAATTGGTCAAGGAATATTCAATTATAATATTATATAGCATTCTCTCTTTGAAATGGGGCCTAACAATTTTAAAAAATCATTTCTTTCAAAATAAGTAAATGATTAGCCATGATCATAAAATATAAGCAGAACACCAACTAATGAGTCTGATAGTTTTTCTTCCCTGCTGCTTATGAGTTTTAGCAATAATTTGCTAAATTTATGCACAGTGAAAATACAATTCCTGATTGCAGCACTTTGGGGGTTTAGTGTCTGTAACAGCACTTTAAAATTCCTTTCCTATATGAACAGCAATATAGGGTATATAAACTTCTAAAAGAAGTTCCAACCTTCACATCTTTATGAACAAAATATTACATTAAAAAAATTTTTTTAATGTTTATTTTTGAGAGAGAGACAGAGTGTGGGGTAGGGGGGCAGAGAAAGAGGGAGACAGAATCCGAAGCAGGCTCCAGGCTCTGAGCTGTCAGCAGAGCCTGATGCGGGTCTTGAACTCACGGACTTGAGATATGACATGCGCCAAAGGTGGTCACTTAACGAACTGAGGTGCCCAGGCACCCCTAAAATATTACTTTTCAAAATAAAATTTGTAAGTGTGATTATAGAACTAGAACATATTATAAAATTTACATTTTATTTTAAACCTGATTAATACAAAATATAAAAGCTGAGCCTGAATACTACATTCAAAATATAACAATGATGTGTCTTTGAATCTTATACTACTTAGTTCTAAAGGAAACTCATCTTTTATAATTCTAAGTACTCACGATTTTCATTTTATAACAACTATTCTAAAATGAATCTTCTTTCACAGATGGAACAAATAGGCTATTTATAAATAAATAAACAAATGTTCAAAATAATTTTTATGTCACACATATACAAAAAGAACCAACTGTATGCTTAACACTTTTTAAGACCATTCAAACAAAAATACAATTATAATGTAATCCCTTCTAACTATGGAATTTTCTAAAATTAACAAAGTAGAGAAATGAAGTTCTCTGGATGTTTTGAAATAAAACATGTGACCTCAAATCTTCAGTGTTATTACAAATATTAATTGAGTTCTTTAGACATTGAAAGTCTAGAGCAAGTATGAGGTGTGTGTTTGTGTGTGTGCATGTATTTGTACAAGCTATGTGCATGCTATGAATTATCTCTTAAATAGCTGTAGTTTTCCATTGTGTTGGGGGACTAGTCTATGAGTGAATCAAATAATTTGCATAAATAGGCCAAAAAATTGCAAAAATAAACCACTGTACCTAAAAATGACTGTCAAAGCATTTATAATTCAGTCACCATGTCCTTGGGATTACACAGTCGTATAAATCAAGAAGACCTCACTGAACATTAACAAGATTTTTTTTCTCTCTCTAGACTGGATAAATGCTTGGTCTTTTCTTGTAAACCGGTGTGTAAAATGTGAGCCCTGCAAAAGATGCATTTGCAGAAGAGATAGAATTTCAGTAGATAGTGATCAGGCAAGGGGAGAAATTCACAGGTATGGAGGTACATCCAAGGGGTCTCAAGTGTGCCCTGGCCAGTCACAAAGATGCCCTCAGTGCCTCCAAATCAGTCATTTGCCTTGCAGCAAAAAGAATATTACACAATGCACTAAATTGAGGACCCAGAAGCTCTAATGTTTTATTAAAAATTTATTAGACCTCTGGATACCATCTCTGGGCATAATAACTACTAGGGTTAGCAAAGAAGGTATTTGAGACTGATGAAAAAAAAAAACATATTATTTGTCTGGAGTTAAGAACTAAGGGAAGAAAAAGAATTCAACTGAAGATAGCCTGCACTGTGTTTATAATGACAAGACGAAACTCCTCCAGGAGTACAGACTGGTAGTTAAGCTGCAGAAAGGTTATTATTATAAGAAATAATAAGGATACAAAGACAAAATTTTAGATTCCTAAGAAATGCCATTACAACATCACTTAGTAGTACATGGGTGACTAAAGTGAAAGTTAAAGAAAGTAAAAGAGTTTCAAAAGTAGGTTTATTTCTATTCTAGGAAAAAAATGTTCCAGGAAGACTTTAAAGCTGAATCTTTATTTACTCTGATTTAGTTTAGATTAATGGACAAAGAATTATTAGATGATCTTATTTAACAAAAACTATTAAGTTATAATTTACCAAAATGTACAGGGAGGCTTGATTCAAAATAAACATATAATAATAAAAGAAATTTCCTCAGTACCAATAACTGGTTAGAAAATAAAAGGAATAATACAGCATTCACCAAAAATTAACCTAACATAAATTTTTAGTAACTTAACAATTATATATATAGTACTGCTTAGGACCATCCTTAAAAGGAACTATCACAAGCTTATAATAGGAAAATGTCAAACTTTACTGTAAAAGATCTATGAAATAAATAAAAGTTGTATCAAGTTCATGAATTGGAAGAAATAATATTGGAAAGATATCATTCTAAAATTATTTTATAGGTTGAGTATAATTCAAATAAAAATTACCAAATTAGTTGACAAGGTGATCCTAAAGTTTACTTGGAATAACAGAAAATTAAAGGTGAAGAACACTAAAACAAACCAAAATGAAATGAAAAGTAGAAAGAAATTCGGGTGAAAATTATTTCACTAGCTATTTTTAAAATATTATAAAGCCACATTAAAATTCTGACTCAACAGCAACAGATATTCATAAAAAACCAATGGAAGCTCAGAAACTAAGACATTCATCCAGATGAGACATACATTGAAACAGTATCAAGATCAGTGGATAAAGAATTACTTGATAAATGGTGCTGGGATAATTAGATTATCATTTAAATCATTTACAAATATATACATGAAAACTTCACCTTTCAACATGAATCAAAATAAACTAAAGATAGATATGATATAAAAGGTAACATTAAAAAATTTTTAAATGTAGGTGACTGTCTATTCTTGAAATCCAAGAATGACTTCTAAGCATAAAGGAAATGAGAAAATTACAAAGGGAAACACAAGTCAAGAAACTTAAAAATAATTTTCTTTATTAAAAAAATTTAAATGAAATGAAAATTTGCCACAAATCTGACAAAGATTCTATATAAAGCATAGAATAACTCATACAAACCAATGAATGAAAAGATAAGCTCAAAAACAAGTGCTTATGTGATTTAAAGAAACAATTCACAGAAGAAAAATACCAACAGCTAATAAAGTTATTAAAAACCTCAACCACTCCAGTAATTAAAGAAAATAAAGTTAAAATTAAGAAAAAATTCCACCTATGCATTTGTCCAAGTTATGTAAAATGACAGTTCTCCAATTTGGTTGGGGTGTGCCAGAAAGGCTGCCTTCATTCAGTGCTGGAAGTGTCAATGCTAGAATTTCTCTAAAATGCATCATAGCAAGAACTATCGGGAGCTTTCAACAGTCATTGAGACCAGGAATTTGTTCCATGAAAAACACAGAAATGTGGGGAGATTAATACTGGAAAGATGTTTTTCAGAGAATATATACTGGCAAAAAAAAAAAATGAGGAAAGATTGAGCAACATTTGGAGAATGAGTAAATACAGTGAAATATCACATAATCTGTAAGACTGTTTTGGAATAATAGTTACTGGAGAAAATGCTGATGAAATGTTATAAAAATAGGATCTACAACTCAATAAACACTGACACAATTTGGAGAAAAGAAATAAGAGTATTAAGTAAGAATAAAAGAGAAGAAAGGAGAGAGAGGAAAGTAAAAAAGGAAGAAGGAGGAAGAAGGGAGGGGAGGGAGAGAAAGGAAAGAAAGAAGAAAAGACAGAGAAAAGGAGAAAGGAGAGGACAAGAAAACATGTCGGGTAGGAACTCAAATGTTCCTAGTGATTATCTTTGTTCTGTGAGATATCCTGTTATTTTTATTTTCTCCTATACATCCATACTTTTATAAATTCTCCGCTGTGACCATATGTTATTTTTATAACCAGGAAAACATGATTATTTTTTAAAAGACTCTTAAGGATAGGAAATCTATCATGCTGTATCCAAAAAAGAACTGGACCCTGAGAATATCTGCAGACAGGGAGAGTTAAAATAATGAGAGGTTGGCTATACTCCCAGGATGCCAAACCAATGGGTTAGCTTAATTAATTTGAGGAGCAAGATTTGTTTTTGCTTCCTGGAAACCCGCCACTGTGGTTGAAATGAAGGCAAAGTCCAATAAGTGCCATATCATCAATATTTCTGGATATGGTCTAAAATTTAAGGAGCTATTTCTTTGGTTCTACCTATCCTGACAGGGATGCTGAAATTCTATCGTGGTCCTGATAAACCTTTGCTGCTACAGGAAAAAGGCCCTCCTCATTTGTCCTGCACACACCCAAAACATGACATACTTTGGTTTTCTTCCTGTCTTTAACTAGTAAATGTGAAACAATTTCAGTGGGATTACTTTACATCTATAGAAAATGATCTAAAGAAAATACTCATTTTTCCCAGGGTCAGTTTTCAAGCTTAAGGATATTCCAAATTTGTCCTTCTTCACCTACCCATTGTCTTGAGCCTGCTTATTAACGCTCCCATTCAAATGTTAAAGGAAAGGAAATTTGGAGTATTTTTCCTGCCCTATTAAAAATCGTATTTGGGGAAAGAGGTTAATAAAGATACACCAACTGAAATTGAGAAATTCTGTCTGCAAAAATAAAATTTGTTTTAAAGTTTGGAGAGTAGAGGTTGAATACAATGAAATACATCCAAGTATCTTGTGTATCATGCTGGATGTAGCCTAGAATAGCAACTTAACAAAAAGTTGCTGGCTAAATTGTTTCCTTTATGTACGCTATTCTTCTTTCCATGATGGGAATTCATAAATAGGAGGTAATTAGAATGCATGACAGTACAGGTCACATCTACCAAATGACAAATTCTGGTCACCTTTAGGTAATATTTCACCCAGTAAGCCAGTTGAGTTGACAAAACAAAAGGTCCTTCTTCTTTAATAAGTTAAAGAAACAAATAAACTGCTTCATATAAATGCACACCTGTCATTAGGATAAAATAAATCAGTGGTGGCTTCTGGGCCAGCCGTTTTACATATATTTTTACTAGTTACCTGTTTTGTGTACCATTAAGCTATAATCAGAATTGTTACTATCTGTTATTAGGAGGCTATATTTTAGTTTGTTCTCGGCCAAATGACAGGTTTTTAACTCTTACGAAACCCACAATAATGTTCGGCATTTACCAATCTCAAGGAGCATAGCCCTATTTTTAAATCTAAATCTATTTTAACTTCTATCATTTGAATACAATTTACATCGAGTTGCTTGCTACTTTACAAAATACTATCACATTTCACATAGGTAACTCTGAGTTAGAAGGATCTATGAAAGAAATCTCTGAGCCTAGATCTGCAGCTGACCTCTGCTTTTCTACAGCCTTAGAGTTGAAGTTTAGAAGGATGTGATATCAGAGCTGGTGATATTTTTTTGAGTTCCCAATTTTTAAATTTCACATTCAAAAGAAATGGCAGTGGACTTTGCACAGGTCATTTCTTTTGACAGAACAGAAATGGGAAGAGACTCATAAATATTTTTGAAACCTCCCCAGTATGGCACACTGTGACATGTGATCAATGGATCCTCATGCTTTGATATGTTACAGCGGAACTTTCAGAAATGACTTACTGGGTTGTACATCTGATTGAACAATTGCTCAGCTTGCTACATTGCAAAGTTGGGGAGGCATTGAAGCACAGACAGGGAAAGAAGGAAAGATCCAGAAAAACAGCATTAGCTCAACAAATCCAGTGCATTTGCACAGACAAACTGGTCATTAAAAAAGAAGAAATTTCAGTTTCTAAACATTCCACAGTGAAAGTGAGAGGCTCTAGGGAAACAGAAATGTTGACTTTGGCTCCTAAAAAAGAATAGCTGGAATAAGAAATTTAAGGTTTGTGTTACTTTCCCTTTCTCAAGTTAAATAACCCATGAAATAAAGAAAGCTGTCCACTTTTGATGATACATGAAGTGCTGGCCTCTAGCAATGAATCAGAAGAAGTACTTTTGGCCAAGCCTGCAATTTATTACCTGAACTTCAAAGATGGTAATAATAAAAGATTAATTAAATCTTATCATTGAATTTATAGCTCTTCTTTTATATTAACACAAGCCTAAAGTTTCTATTCAGTCTAACTTTAGGAAAATATAGATCAGCAAACAGCAGGTTAGCAATAGCAAATATCAGTAAGCAAGACATTACAGGATTAACAGTGAATGGGAGAAGAAAAAAATTAAGTCAGCAGGAAGAATAAGGGAACCAAAATACAGTATTATCCATTGTCCATTACCAACTTCTACTGTTAGTTCATAATTAATAAAAAATGTAATTTTTAGTGACAATCGTATTATGTTCCAAGTACTTCAGAATTTATAATGCTCTTCAGTCTTTTTTGTGTAGGAGATATAAACTTTGGTGGATTTAAATTTACTGAATATTATTTTAACTATCACTCCCAGGTTCTATTTCTTAAATACCTGTATCATTAATTTGTAGCTCAATGTCAAGGTGTAGAAGATGAAATATTTAAAGAAACTTCACTATGCTTTAAGCTGAGACATATATGTGCCTTTGAAGGGCCTGAATTTTTTATTTGTTCAACTTTGATGAAGTAAATGATAATTTTACCCTGGTTAAAAAAAAACCCACTTTCCTCAAAGATGATATTAATTGGAAAATTACCAATTACCACAAATTATAACATTTTGAATTATTCTTAATTGATTTCTAGACATATAAGGTAAACTTACTTCTACATATTGAACACCATATACTCTTGAAAGACAAAATTATCTACATGCCACTAATCAGGTTCTTCTCAACCCCTGGGTGTCTATTTAAGATTAATGAATGCACTGATTTGTAAAGCATGCTCATAACTAGTTGTTGTACATTATGTGATAATATCATCTTATCAGCCTCACAAATATCAGTAAAACTTTTCTCACACATGAATATTTGGTGTTATTGTTTTTAAGAGGTGAGATGCAATGTGTAAGGACTAGTTCCTTTTCTGCCTATAACCATTTTTCATCACGAAGTATTTGGAGACTCAAATTAACAGTACAGTGAAGGATTAAAAGTAACTATGCATGTGAATGTTCTCCATAAACTTTTATGTAAAAACTCGTCTTACCAATGTCAAGAATTGTTCATAAGAAAAAAACTAAATTTAAATCACAATTTGGATCCCACTGTAATTGGCAGACAAGGTTTCTGTTCAGCTAAATACATCTACGATGTTATGTACATTTTATGGCAAAAATACCTGGACGCTCACAAATCTTGAGCAAAATTCCATTGGGAATTCATGGTTTATTTATGACATAATAAAACTATTATATTTTCAGCTTTCATTTAGTAACCCTTTATATTTTATTCACAAGTCACATACCCTTTTATTTAAAAGGAGGCCCAGACACTCCTTAAGCTTTTATAGCTGCTTATTTTTCCATGAGTAAATGATGTGTTTATATGTATATTCACATACTGTTGGCTTATATTTTCAAATATTTCATGTAGATCTCAATTCTTTTTAAGGTGATGGGCACTTGAGGTTTTTATGGAACTATTTATTAGCAGAAATTAAAGACTACTAGGAAAAGTATTTTAAATTTTTGAATTTATTTGATGCTAGAGAGCCAAAAATAACAAAATAGCATCTGCAGGTTAGGTATGAAAATATTTAAATTATAATTACCTTATTTAATCTCACTGTACTATGCATTTAGGAGATAGTATAAGCAAACATTACATATATACTTAGAAATAAGTTATCTTTCCATTAATTAATTAGGTCCTTTACAGCAAGACAACCATATTTGTTACTTTAATCCTGGTGATGTGACAGACTGTTAAAATATTTTTAGGAATAATGCTAAAATGTTTACAGGATTTGCTCTATGAACTTCAGCACACAATGTCTACCTGAGAGTTTAAGGAAACCACATGCTGTGATTGCGCAAATCAGAGCTACCTGGAAAGAAACTAAATTGAAATGCGTGGATGTTCTCTTATTAAACTAGTCAAGTCATATACATGGAAACTGTAAGTATCAATATGTGAATCTCTTCCTTTTAATTACTAGAGGGTTTCAAATTCCATAGGTGACTTATACTAAAAGGGAGCATGTCGAGTATGTATCTGTAGAATTAATATATGCAGTGGCCTCATCTCCACAATGGCTACAAAGAGTTGATGAAGGTATCTTTCATGGCCAGGTCGAATTGAGGTCCTCCTTCTTCAGGACTCAGCACAATGCAACTGAGGTAAGCTAATGCAAAGTGAATTAATGAAGTTCTCTCTCAGTTACCTTGAAGACTGCCTTATGATCACAAAACTGTTCATTAAATAAAAGTACCTTTCATGGGTTCATTTCTTGATATGTACATGCACGTATAACATATTACAGAACACATTCGTTATATGTGTCAAGAATGTATTATCATACACCCAGTGCATAAATAGACAACTCAATTGCTACTTAAGCACCCTCAAATGGGCAATTTAAATTCTTGTGTTTATTGTTCAAGATTTCTGCTTAACCAGATACTGCTTGAAAAAAGTGAGATGCTGAGTGGATTGGAAAGCAGATTTTGCAATATAGAGATTCTCCTGCTGTTTTGCTATAGAGGGATTTGATCTCTAAATTTATCTTTAGTAACGTGACTCTACTGGTGCGAAATTTCTTAGGACAATTTCCTAAAACTCTGTGGTATACTGAACATTTCAGTTATGTATTGTATCATACAAAATAGTATATTCAATTTTTAAATATTCAGAATAATTTCTCCGCAGATACATGATGCTTTAACATCTGTATCATCCACATCATATATTTTTATAACTTTAGCAAATAAATCCCCATTACAGTGTGCTATACATTACATATAGTCAAACTTTATTATATGCTTTGTTTGATTATTTAAATTCTTATCACCTCTTTTGAACAAGTGTATAAGCTGTTAAAGGGAAACAAAATGCTTAAACTCATAAAGTTATGAGTTTTATGTGAACAATGAGTGCAGACATACCAAACAACACAGGAAAAAAGTCAAAGGAATGATGCATGACTGGAAATGTACTCCACAAAATGTCCAGTTCAGAGAAAACATGTTAATGCTGCAATGTAAAGAGCTTGTTTTCTTTTCCAAAGTCTTCTACATTCAACAAGCTTTCTAAGACATTAAGGTCATTTTGGTTAAGTATAAATAGTCATCCCACAGATAGTCTAGGGGCTTTGACTATTTGGGCAGATTTTTAGAAATTTAATATTGTCAGATAAACTTTTACAAAGTTCCAATACAATAATTGGCCTACTTCTGAAAGTAGTAAAAGTTTATCAATATAAATGGGGCCTCTGGATTCTTTGATTTGTTACAAACATTTCCATTTATCTTTTTTAAAGTTGAGATTTACCCAGTAAGTAACAGCTTGTTTTTATAATATTTTCTTACTTCCATTACTATTTTCATCTATTTTTCAAGTTTTTTCAGACAGGAAACCTAAGATATTTTTTTAGGTTCACTAACCAACTTGATGCAGACTTCTTAAGAGTGCCTAATTCTCTTATCAGCAGACAGCAAAAGATAAGGGGTTTGTTTCTCTGCAAAATATCTCTTCCTTTTCCATTTTATAAATTCATTGTAAAATGAGCATTTTTTTTCTTGGCCTTCACTTACCTTTTTTAACTGTGCTTCCAATTTGCTACATTCTTCTTTCTTTTGTTCAATGGCTATTTCTAGAGATTTTAATTTGGAGTCCCTTTTCAGCCCTGCTGAGGCTAATGAAGATGCATGTTCCTTGAGGTCAATTAAACTAGACTGAAAGGAAAGAACACTAGTGAGTAAAACCCTGCAATTTCTACTAGTCTTCAATTTGAACACATTGATTCTATGCATAGCAATAAAGTATGCATTAGACAGAAAGGGTAAATATAGTCTTACTAAGGTAACAATAGCTGGCTCTGGCCGGGAAATTAAAATTGGCCAGCTTACAGAACTGAGTAGGATCTAATTGCAATAGACTCAAATGTGACCAAATGGTGTGGTCAGTAAATGCATGTTTCATGTCTCAAAGTCATGCTAATGATGTAAGTCCCGAGGTGGTCTTTACATGTCATGGCAAAACAGACACCCTGAACCTTCCATTTACATTTATTGCTGTCAAGTCATGTAGACTCTAAGACAAATGTGGAAGAAAATGCTGACTTTAATGCTTTCCCCCCCACCAAAGGACAAATCAAGTATAAAAGAAGCACTCTGTTTAGTTTTTATCAAATTGCATTTCTTTAACAGAAAAATAACCAATGGTTTTAAAATATTTTCTGTAGAATCAAAGATAACATTATTTTAAAATTTAGAGCATATTTTATGTCCCAGTCCTTTGTAAATCCAAATTCAACAAATATAATGAAACCCCAACTCAGACATAGCTTTACCTAAGTTGTTCCACTCATCAGTCATGCCCAGAAACCAAGAGCTCTCCTGGATAGTCTGAATTCAAAAAGTAAGGAAGTAAATACTTGCATATATCAGAGAACATAACTCTGCTGAGCTACAAAGGCAATATCTATCACCAAACATGAACATAGTTAGCAAAATCTAACTATGTGACTAAAATATTCAGGTTTTACCCCAAATCAGGCCTTATAGGTTTCCTTTATGGCCATTTGCAGCACCTCGAAAGACACTAAGCATACAGGGGCCATTTAGTAAATGACATAACCTAATATTTTGTGTTAGAGCTGCTTCCTGGGCCTTGGAATAACCGTGTTAATAAAGATACCATCACCATCACTCACCAAACAACCTTACTCCTAACAACCCTCTGAAGGACAGGTTAGCTACTCTCATTTTTCGGTCAAGAAACTGAGGCTCACATGAACTAAGCGCCTTTTCCAAGGTGTGTGCTCCATTAAAGGAAGATACAGGTCTCAAACCCAGAATTCTGACTCCAGTTTCAATGCTCTGTATCATACCACTCCCACAGAAATAATGAAGGACTTTGCAATCCAGGCATTTTGCCATGGTGAAGGTAATTATCACCCCAACTAAATTACAAGTTGACAACAATTATATGTTGTTTTTCTTTATACATTTTAAATTGCCAGTTCTGATAGCTTTATGTTTCAACTTGGCTAGGCTATAGTCCCCAGTTATTCAATCAAACACTAATCTAGGTGTTGCTTTGGAGGTACTTTATAGATGGGACTAACGCCTACCATCAGTTGACTCTAAGTAAAGGATATTATTTTCCAAATCTGGGTGAGCCTGATTCTACTGGTTGAAAGGCCTTAAGAGCAGGACTGAGATTTCCCTGAGAAGGAAGAAATCCACCTGTGGACTGCTGGCCCAATTCCTGTCTGGAGTGTTTCCAGCCTGCCCTTTCTGATGGCCTGCCTATGAATTTCAGACTTGCCCCCATAACTATGTAAGCCAATTTCTTGCAATAAATTTCTTAATATGGTTACATTTCTTAATACAGTTGTTTTTCTGGTGGACCCTTGACTGACACACCCATCCCAGTGGCAGGCACATTACTATACAGGAACAATAAATGTGTGCTGAAATGCCTGTCTGAAATCATACAGTATAGGCATTGTTTACAAAATTATTTTCATTTAACGCTATGCTCCACCATGTCATCAAGATCTCTTTTCAATTATACACACACACACACACACACACACACACACACACACACACACACATTAATTTCAAGGTGCAAACCCATGAATAACACTTGTAATCAGTTATTCAAATTGCAAATGAGGTCAAAGCTTCTGTGCCGTCTGTCCCATACCAATTACAGTCATTACAGATCCCCCAAGTTAGATTTAGCAGTGAAATAGTAAGAATAGTAGGATTTATACTCTTCATTTTTATATCAAAGAAATAATCTCCTCTGTAAAATAAAAACAAAAACAAAAAAACCTAGCATACTTATTTTAGGGAAAATGAATTTTGTTTCTATTATTCATCAATTCTTCCCCACTTGGATACCTCATTGAGACAGTACTTTAATTTGTATAGAATTATCAAAACCCAAGGGCTGAGGTAATAATGTGGGGCTGGAAAATGGACAACTATGCAGTGATACAGTCCAATAGGGTGAAAGGATCTGCAACAGCCCTAAAGGAGATGAACATTTCCTGTGGACAAAAATAAGTATAAAGGGGCCAATTGTGGACAATGGCACATATCTCAGAGTTTTGGAGACTGGACAAAATACCATGCATTGCTGCTTCTCAAACTTCTCCATCAAAGTATCCCTAATTAAACTAAAGAAATTATAGGTATCCCCTCAAGCATGGGGAGTATAGCCCAGTGCATTCTCTCCATAACCCCCAAGCAAGAAATTTCTTTAAAGCATATCGTTTTACTTTAAAAATGCAGCTAAGATTTTTATTTTGTATCCATGTTTTCTCTAGCATGAAAATATTATTTTAAATTATTTACCGTAATGTAAAACTGATATTCCAGAAGAGTAGCCACATTTAACCTATACTTTGTGTCCAGCATGGTACCGTACCTCCTAACCTGGAGGTACTGAGTGATCCTTTTGAGAAGCACAGATGAATGTAGAGTACCCAGCACAAAGATTAGCATATAAAAGGCCCTTAATAAAGTGGAGATGTTATTATTATTATTGATATTGTTGTTACCCCAAGCAAAAGATCCTGGGACATTGAAAAAATATAGAATAAGCCACACAAATGTGGTTAAGACAACAAGAAAACTTTCAAGGAGCTATACTGTACACACAGCAGAGAAAAGAAGCATAGGGCATCCTGCTGAAGGGAGTTACAGTAAATATTTTCCCTTGAACTCAGGCAGTTTTGCAAAGGAAAGGTAACTATGTCCCCAAAGTCTTCACACAGCCCCTCAAACTAACTCTTTTGTCTCTTGAGGCTACCGTGAATAGGACTATCAGCATAGTTCATGTGTTTTTCCAGACTCACCTCTTTTTCAGTCAGTTCAGCTTGTAAAGCATTGACCTTCTCTTTCAGGTCTTTGTTCTCTTTTCGGAAAGATTCTATCTCTTCTAGTCTTTCTCGATCATCTCTCTCCCTCTGTTCTTTCAAACGTTCAATTATTCTCTCCTTTGAGGCAATTGTTAAAAAAGAGGAAGTGAGAAACCATCAGTGTGTGTGCCAAGGCATGCTACAAAAGGAAAAGGGAAGCAATAAATGTAAGAAATGTTCTATATGAGTCAACACATGCAAGATAGTCTAAATTGGGTTTGTTATGCATACACAACAGCATTTGGGAAAGACAATCAAAATGGCTTTTGGCTTACTAATAAAAGTTAGCATCACAGAGTTGTAAGGGCCTTTAATGTTTAAGCTCTGAGGTTGTTTTGGTTCATGGCAGTACTTGGAAAACTCTAAAAGCAGTTCCAGAAGATGGAGGTTTAGGAACCATGACTCTAGACTTACTAAAGCCTTCAATGGACAGTGGAAAAAGCAGAACTAACCTGTTGGTTCAACCTTCTTTGCTTGGCTTTCCCATTTGATAACAAAGAAACTTCCTTGGTTTCTGAAGACTCTTCTCTGGCTAGAAAGGGGATCTGAGTGGGGCAAGATATAGGCCCTCTAGGGTCTGATCTAGGTCTGAACTCACACTGAGAACCTGAGACAAAATAATGAGTTCACTGTATAAGTGATTTTATAATGTTCCTGGAGATGTTCATTTTCCTCCATATTTTTTCAATGGCTTCTGGGCAATCAGTAGAGACTCCCAAAATATTACTTGAATTTGACAAAGTTCAAACAGCAGCTCTCCTTTACGGAAAGCTAGGCACTGTGAAGTGCCCTTCTCCATCTAGACATCATCACAACTGCGGGGTCTGAACCAGTGCTACTAGTAACAGTATAGTAGTGAGAACCCCAGACCAAGGACCAGCTAATTCATCCAAGGTGACCCAGCACATAAACAGAAGGCACACCTTGGCATTCAGGGCTCTGTGAATCTTAGCCATGTCTATAAGGCCACACTGCCACAGACATATGCATGGTGCCATTTAAGGAGATCTGAACACCTTGCCACTCTTGACTTATATACTGAAATGAAAACACTACTCTGGTAGACATGTTTTCCAAAAATTTGGAAACTTACCAATATCAGAATAAAAACCTTCTTCTTTTTAGGTAAAATTCCATTTGGGTAAGATTGAGTTCATTTCTGAAATTTGTTTCATATCACTCAACACATATCTGAACTCCCTTTTGGATGGCAATTTTTTTTTTAATTTAAATTCAACTTAGATAACATACAGTGTAGTCTTGGCTTCAGTAGTAGAACCCAGTGATTCATCTCTTAATATGACACCCCATGTTCATCCCTAAAAATACCCTCCTTAATGCCCATCACCCATTTAACCCCTCACCCCACCCACTCCTCCTCCAGCAACCCTAAGTTTGTTCTCTGTATTTAAGAGTCTCTTATGGTTTGCCTCCCTCTCTGTTTTTATCTTATTTTTCCTTCCCTTCCCCATGTTCATCTGTTGAGTTTCTCAAATTCCACATATGAGTGAAATCATATGATATCTGTCTTTCTCTGACTGACTTATTTCACTTAGCATGATACACTCTAGTTCTAACCACATTGTTGCAAATGGCAAGATTTCATTCTTTTCATTGCCGAGTAGTATTCCATTGTGTGTGTTATGTGTGTGTATATGTATATATACATATATATACACACAATACATATACATATATACATATATGTATCTATATCTATATATACACACACACACATACTCACACACACCACATCTTCTTTATTGATTCATCAGTCAATGGACATTTGAAGTCTTTCCATACTTTGGCTATTGTTGATAGAGCTGCTATCATTGGGGTGCATGTGCCCCTTCGAATCATCATATTTGTACCCTTTGGAAAAACTCTTAATAGTGCAATTGCTGGGTCATAGGGTAATTGTATTTTTAATTTTTTGAGGACAGTCCGTACTGTTTTCCAGAGTGGCTGGACTAGTTTGCATTCCTGCAACAGTGCAAAAGTGTTCCCCTTTTTCTGCATCCTTGCCAACATCTGTTGTTTCCTGAGTTGTTAATTTTAACCATTCTGACAGGTGTGAGGTGGTATCTCATTGCACTTTTGATTTCTATTTCCATTTGAAAATGAATGATGTTGAGTGTCTTTCATGTGTCTGTCAGCCATCAGATGTCTTCTTTGGAAAAGCATCTATTCATGTCTTCTGCCCATTTCTTCACTGGATTATTTGTTTTTTGGGGTGAATTTGGTAGTTATTTATAGATTTTTAGATACTAACCCTTTATCTAATATGTCATTTGCAAATATCTTGTCCCATTCCATCATTGGCTTTTAGTTTTGTTGTTTCCTTTGCTGTGCATAAGGTTTTTTTCTTGATGAGGTCCCAATAGTTCATTTTTGCTTTTATTTCCCTTGTCTCCAGAGACATGTTAAGTAAGAAGTTGCTGCAGCTAAGGTCAAAGAGGTTGCTGCCTATTTTCTCCTGCAGGATTTTGATGACTTCCTGTCTTACATTTAGGTCTTTCATACATTTTGAATTTATTTTTGTGTATGGTGTAAGAAAGTGGTCCAGGATCATTCTTATGCTTGTCACTGGCCAGTTTTCCCAGCACCATTTGCTTAAGAGACTGTCTTTTTTCCATTGGATACTCTTTCCCACTTTGTCAAAAATTAGTTGGCCATAGGTTTGCAGATCCATTTCTGGGTTCTCTATTTCATTCTATTGATCTATGTCTCTGCTTTTGTGCCAGTACCATACCATCTTGATGATTATAGCTTTGTCATACAGCTTAAAGTCCAGAATTGTGATGCCTTCAGCTTTGGTTTTCTTTTTCAACATTACTTTGGCTATTTGGAGTCTTTTGAGGTTCATTACAAATTTTAGGATTGTTTGTTCTCGCTGTGTGAAGAATGCTGGTGTCATTTTGATAGAGATTGCATTGAATGTATAGATTGCTTTGGCTACTATGGACATTTTAACATTATTTGTTCTTTCAGTACATGAGCATGGTATGCTTTTCCATTTCTTTATGTTTTCTTCAATTTCTTTCATAAGCTTTCTATAGTTTTCAGCATACAGATCTTTTACATCTTTGGTTAGATTTATTCCTAGGTATTTTATGGTTTTTGGTGCAATTTGGGGATCAATTCCTTGGTATCACTTTCTGCTGATTCATTATTGGTGTACAGAAATGCAACCAATTTCTGTACATTGATTTAATATCCTGCCACTTTGCTGAATTCATGAATCAACTCTAGCAGTTTTCTGGTAGAGTCTTTCAGGTTTTCCATGTAGAGTATCATGTCTCTGTGAAGAGTGGAAGTTTGGCTTCTTCCTTGCCGATTTGGATGCCTTTTATTTCATTTTGTTGTCTGACTACTGAGACTAGGACTTCCAGTACTATGTTGAACAACAGTAGTGAGACTGGACATCCCTGTCATGTTCCTGATCTTAGGGAGAAAGCTCTCAGTTTTTCCCCATTGAAGATGATATTAGCTGTGGGTCTTTCATATACAGCCTTTAGGAAGTTGAGGAATATTTCTTCTATGCCTACTTTCTTGAGGGTTTTTTATCAAGAAAGGAAATTGAATCAGTTATCAAAAATCTCCCAACAAATAAGAGTCCTGGGCCAGATGGTTTCCCAAGGGAATTCTACCAGACATTTAAAGCAGAGTTAATACCTATTCTTCTCAAACTGTTCCCAAAAAATCAAAATGGAAGGAAAGCTTCCAAACTCATTCTATGAAGCCAGCATTACCTTGATTTCAAAACCAGACAAAGACCCCACTAGAAAGGAGAATTACAGGCCATTATACGTGATGAACCTGGATGCAAAAATTCTCAACAAGATACTAGCAAATAAAATTCAACAGTACATTAAAAATTATTCACCATGATCAAATGGGACTCATTCCTGGGCAGCAGGACTCATTCAATATTCACAAATCAATCAATGTGATACACTGCATTAATAAAGAAACAATAAGAACCATATGATCCTTTCAATAGATGCAGCAAAAGCATTTGACAAAATACAGCACCCTTTCTCGATAGTGATCCTTAAAAAATACTGGTGTAACAGCTACTTCTAAAGATCCTGATATTATCTTTTATATGCTTATAAGTACATAGTACAAGACAAGGCCTGATACATAAGACAATATAAAACAGTATGTGGTGCAGAGGGAAGTTAGTTTGAACACTTAGCCTATGATTTAAGACCCCCCAGGGAAGCAACTGTTCTACCCAATGACAATAATTTATGTACCTAATGCTTTCAAGGAAAAAAAGAAGTATCGTTATTGTTTTGCAATTAGTTAAAACCACTTTAAAATGAAGTATATTATTACATCAGTGGGGGTGGAAACAGAACAAATCAGTCTACTAATTGCCTACATTTGTTTCTTCTTGATTCCAGTTATAGTCCTATTTCACTCTGTCTGTGACACTGGTGAGTGGATAATTATGGGATCTACAAAAGAAGACAATGGCCTCAGTGCACAGTAAGTCTCTTAAGAGCTTTTCAAAATTTCAGTAACTGAGCCCTTACTGCCTTATACCTACACTTACTGCAAAAGCATCACATATGGTCACCCAGCCACCAGGCCCTCTCCTTCCTATAACTTCCACCACATGGGATGTTGGAGTGACATTTTTTTAAAGTTCCAAACTGACTATCTCACCTCACTATTTGGGCCGAATCATACGGCATTTATTCCCACTTGGAGCCCTTCATATGGTTTTACTGCATATCCATTCCCCCCAGCCTAGCTTTCCAAAGAAGGCACTCAACTCCTGTGAGTCTTTTAACCCAGCCTGGGCAAATTGTCTGGCATACAACAGGCATTAAAGAGGCTGAAGGCAGGAATAAGAAGTCAAATTAGGGATCATCTTAGCTTCAAAGGAAGGGAAATAAAATTAAGCATGCGTGTTAACATCTAGAAGGTGTCAGAGTCATTTGGTAAGTAGGTTGATTCACTCTAAGCACTTGTACTATTGACTGGGCATCGATGACAAAAAAAATCAGCAAGCACTATAATGTTTTTAAGTGTTATTGATGATTCAGTACTACAAAATATTTCTCCGTCAATCACAAAACTAATTTAACTGTCAGCCACGCAGGGCCAGATGTCAAAAACATGTGTTAAAAGCCCCTAATATGCCATGATCTACTTGATTAACAACTAACTTGCAGAAATTCCAACAATGTGTTCTTGTTTTAGTCTTATTTGCATTGGCAAGTGTTCCTTGTGCACTCATCTGGCTCTGCACAAGTCTAATCTATTTGTGCTTTATCACTGAGTGGGAACTGAATTGCAGTGGCCTCCGGCTCTGCTATCTGCCTTTCTCAACTGCTTATCTGCTATATGGCTACAACAAGGCTTGGCGAGACCAGCTTTATAAATACTGTGGGTTCCGTCTCTTGAGCTTCTGTGTGTCAATCCTAGAACTAAGTCATACTCAATCTTAACTTGCTAAGTGCCATTATTTTTTGCATTGTGAATATGTATATACATTCCTGGAAACTAAAAGGAATAACACACTCCCCAGAAGGTCATAACCCAAGTGGAATGGTGAATAGTGCCTGATAGGTTCTATTCATCAGCCAAATGACAGCAAATAATTAGATGCTCTTATGAGTCCACAATTTTTAATTGATCATTTTATTTTTTGTACCATATCTTGTTCCAGGGAATCTGTTCAATTAAATGTGGCTAAAACTGAAATTTGTGAGGGAAGGACCATTAAAGGCGATTGTGATGTTGTCAAAAGCACAATTACCAGGTTTGAATTTCAGTCCCATTCCATCACAAGGTCCCAACCAAGGACCAACTTAGACAGATTAGAAGTGGCTTCCTGGAGTGTTGGGTTGAGAAGTTAGCATGTGCCATAGTCTGTCCATGACATCCCCCCAGGACCCAGAAATGGGGAATGGTGCTGCACCTGTCCAAAATTTTCATTTCTGGGCAAGTCATTTCACCTCATTGAGCCCATTTCCCATCTTTAAAATGGAAGAGGATGAGTTTGGTATTTCTCAAGGTGTGGTCACCTGACCACTTTCATCAGAATCACTGGGCATGCTTGTAAAAATCACAGGTTCCTTGGCCCCAGAGCAAAGCAACTGAATCAGAATCACTAGGAAATGGGACCCAGGAAACTGTTATTTGAAGAAGCTCCCAACTGGAGGTATCATATGTAAGTGATGAATCACTGGGTTCTACTCCTGAAGCCAAGACTACATTGTATGTTAACTAACATGAGAATTAAAAAACAAGAAGAAGAAGATCCCTAAATGATAAGAATATTTGAATACAAAACAAAAGTTTGATACCCAGTGGGATAAATACTTAAAAAGAATCTACTATTCTTCGTCCCATGATAGAGAACCTTGCCAGTTCCTATCCAATGTTTTTATCTGTGCTTTTCAAATACACTAATATCCTGACTTTGGCACCTTTTGAAAATTCCCTCCAAACAAATTTATCTGTGTTTGCTTTTATACTTCAATACTGTGAAAGTCTACAAGTCAGATGCAAATAAGGTTTGAAAACTAAGAGCTCACAGGCTAAAGCTGGCCCACATCATATTTGACTTGAGCATTACAATACTTTAATGTATTATGCGAACTTGAATGCTTGGAGGCAGGTAAGGACTCTGCAGCTTGTCAGAGTTGCCAGCAATTCTTACTGTCTCACACTAAACCCCCCTCATTTTTGTTCCCTGTCTAGCCCTTCAAGGTATCTAACTACTCAACTCCTCATCTATTTCCCAATTCAGAGTTCATGTGCGTGAGACTGTGGATCAGCAGACTGATTAATTATTATCAAGGTAGTTCCACAGAGAACAACGGAACTTAGAGGTGAGCTAATTTAAACGTGCATTTTGAAAATAAGGCAGTAAGAGAAGAGGCTTGCCCCACATAAGGCAACAACTCTCAAGTGGTGGCATGAGTGTGAGGGGGGCCAGACTCCCAAAGACCTCAGCCTTCCTCCCAGTCATCCCCTTCATCTCAAAGGAGGTGCTTAGATAAAAGGAGTAGGTTCAGATTTGGGAACTGTTTGGGGATTTAAATTAGAGTAAATCAAATCTTAATAGAGTCAGGGAAAAAAATGATAAAATCTTGCCAAGAATCCACAATATAGAAAAATTATATGGTATATGTTTACTTCTGTAAAGTTATCATATCATCATATGATATCATATGACATCATATCACTCAAAAACTGCAAACAGGATACATAATCATTAATAGTTTTTAGACTAATTCACTCATTCATATTTTTAATAAACAAAATTACTACAGAGTTTTGGTAATAAATTCTGAAAAAATTTTAAAAAGAATATTTTCTCTGAAAAATAATCTTATTTATTCTTATAAATTTTCAAATTAAATCTTTATAATTTAATATTACAAATGTTATAATGTTATGTTTTCTTTCTAGCCATAAAAAGAATTATATCGTATTTTTAGTTTCTCTATTTTTTTATATAGTGCAGAGGCTCTCAGACTAGAATGTACATCACAATGACCCAAGGAACTTCCTAAAATACAGAATCCCAAGCCCCTTTCAAGGTTCTGATTTAGTAGGTATAGATGGAACCTAATAATTTACATTTTCAACAGGCATCGCCTGGTCAAAGAACGCTTCTTTAAAATAGTTGGCTAAAAAAAAACCTATGGGCCATTTAATCTAATGCCTTCCATTCCACAAATTTGAGGTGCTGAGAAAGACAGTTATACTTGCCAAGGTCATCCAGTTAGTTAGTGGCAGGGCTGGGACTAGTTCCTAGGTCTCCTTCCACTTGACCTTACTACTGCAGTTTATAGACTATGATAATGCGGAATATAGGAGACAGGCAGTCTAGCTCCCAAAGTCCGCATACTTGACTACTGTGCAATACGGCATCTCAGGAAACTGAACTCCCAGAAGAAGATGAATTAAATATTCAGGAAGTAAAGAACATTCTAGGTTAGGTAACTCGGTGTGAAAAAGGTCTGAGACAGGAGGGAACATGGTGGACTTCAACATCTAGAAGGCCAGGATACTAGAATACAAAGAACAAGGAAAGAGAGATGGGGATGAGGTTGGAAAAGGAGGAAAGAAGGGAGGGAAGGAGGGAGGAAGGATAAAAGAAAGGGAAAGAAGAAGGGAGGATGGGAAGGAGAGAAGAGTAAGGCAGGCAGAGAGAGAGCTGATCAGATACCAGCCAGATCAGATGAAGGGATGGACTGTATAGGCCAGGTTAAGAATTTCAGTTTTTATCATCCTAAGAAAAGTAACAAGCTAGTGAAGGTTTTTAAGCAGGGCCAAGCATGATGTAATCAGGTTTGCATTTCAAGGCTCTCCTGGCTTATTTAATATGCCAAGTCTACTGAAGAAGGCTAACATGGCAGTGGGAGGTCCAGCTGAGACTGGGGGTAGTGTGAGCACATGGAGAAAGGCAGGCACATTTAAATACATTTAGATAATTTCCTCCCAACCACCCCATTTTTCAGCCCAAGCTCACCTTTTCTGACAAAGCCTCTTCTAGTGTTGCTAGCGCAGTATCCGTATTACTAGAATCTGTCTGCAAGGACTTTACTCTGTCTTTCAGATTGGTTAGTTGCTTGTCTTTATCCCTAAGTTGTTCTTGCAAGTTTTCAATCTGAAAATAAAAATTAACCATATTTAATGCATATTTTATTACATATCCAAGGCCAACATTCCTGAAGTGGACCTGTTTTAAAAAATAGACCCAAGGTTTTGGACATTGTCATAACGTCACCAGTGTTACAAGGTTACACTGACTTAGAATCAAGACCATTTTGATGAGACCTCCATCCTTCCATAAATTAACTTTGTATTTAAATGGCAATATAGAGGAGCAGACTACCTCCTTGTATACAGATGCAAGCTCTTCAGATATGTAAGCACTATTATTTCTACTTATGTCTATCCCTCCCACCAGACCTTTAAGTCTGAAGTTGATCACCTAATCTTCATACAGTGAATCAGGTAAATACATATGCAGTATTTATTCATTCAATGAAAAGACAAGTGTTGGCTGCCCATTCTGCATTAAGCACCAGAACAATACATGGCAGAACCTATGTAGTCATCATTCACTCACTCCTGTATTCAGTATTAAACTTCAAGTGGCTGTTTCAAAGTAACCACATGAAAAGCCAAGTAGGTTATCATCAGTAGACTGTTAATGGGAAGAACTTGTGATATAAATCAAATATAACAAGTACTAAACACTCCATTTGGCAACTAAGTCATGTGCTGGCAACCAACCAGCCACTTTTATCCACTATCTGTAGCCTGAAATAAACACGCCAAATAGCTGATTATAACGCCTGCCCATGAGCAGCAGCAAGGACCTTTCCTGGGCATTGCGTACATTATCATTCAATTTTTTATTCTCTGCTTTCAAATCATGTATTTCTTATCTAAGGATTAAAAAGAAAACCCACTGTACAAACAATTTATTCATATTAAGGGTTTTAAAGTGTGACAAGTAAAAAAAAGCAGTATGACTCTAAGATAAGTCCATTCAAAATATTTGTATTCTGCACCCAGGCTTTCGCAGGAAATCATTCCAAATGTATGTTTAACAATGTGTCACTTAAACAAATTTTTGGATTATTTGATTCATTTAGCATAAATCTGTAATAAAATACAAATTATGACAAAAGTTGCAGCAACAAGGAGGAGGAGGAGAAGGTGACAGTGGGGGTGGCCATGGTAGCAGTATCAAAATATTCATGAATGCAAAAACATTGACCTTGCTGACTCTCAACTGGCAGGACACAGGACTTGACTAATTTTTCCAATGGCTACAATGGATTTGAACTAACAGAAATGGGCTTTTTCCCCTACCTCTCTCCCTTCCTCCCTCCCTTCCTATTTCTCTTTCCTTCCTTCCTTCTCCCTCCCTCCTTACTTCTTTCCTTTTTTTTCCCCCACCAATATATCTTTTTAATAAGACATGTTTTCTGCTTTGAGACAAACATCCTGGAAACTCAAGTTACAAGTCAAATAATTAGCCTCTCCTTCATCAAAATGCAATGTATTCCTGCCCTTGTAGGAGAGAATTCACTGTGAGAATTCACTGTCCTCCCATGGAAAACACAGGAACTCAAAAGGCATAATCATCTGCAGTCAAAACAAAGGTTTCTTTGGGGCGCCTGGGTGTCTCAGTCGGTTAAGTGTCCGACTTCGGCTCAGGTAATGATCTCACAGTTCATGGGTTCAAGCCCCACATCAGGCTCTGTGCTGAACGCTTGCTCAGAGCCTGGAGCCTGCTTCGGATTCTGTGTCTCCTTCTCTCTCTGCCCCTCCCCACTCATGCTCTGTCTCACTGTCTCTTAAAAAAGTAAATAAATGTAAAAAATTTAAAAAAAACAAAGGTTTCCTCCATGCCAGACAAGTGTTCATGTGGTTACACAATCCCATAAATAAATATATGAGTGAACAAAAATATGGATGGTAACATGTCAGAATGATACTAGTTATGTAAAAGAAGCTAACAGCTGAGAAGACTGGCCCTACAAGGAGACTGTGTGTTATTATTGTGAGTACACCCACACCCACAGATACCTTTGTGTACATGAAAATGTGTAAATCCATGGTAGTCCCAACCAAACTGATTAGGCACCCCCTGTCATTCTGGGAGACAGTGCCCTGGACAGGACAGAGAACACCTTCCCTCAGGGCATCAGCCCTGAGGCAGTGGTAGGCACTGACTTCAAGGGACTTTGGGCACTGGAAACAGAGGCTGTGAGCCTGTGACTCAATGGGGCCTCCCCAAATTACTGAGAGGACTAAGGAAGATTAGGGCCAGGGTCCTACCAGTATACATGTAATATAAGAACACTTGGTGTTTTCTGATTTTTTGATAGTAGCCATCCTAATGGGTAAGGGATGGTATCTCATTGTAGTTTTGATTTTCATTTCCCTAATGACTAGTGATGTTGAATGATCTTTCCACGTGCTTACTGGCCATCTGTATATCTTCTTGGGAGAAATGCCTATTCAAACCCTTTGCCCATTTTTGAATCACACTGTTTAATGTTTGTTGTCGAGTTTTTAGGTATTCTCTGTATATTCTGCATATAAATACTTTATCATATATATAATTTATAAATACTGTCTCCAATTCTGTGGGTTGCCTTTTCACTCTGCTGAAATTTCTTTTGATGCATAAATCTCTCCCTTGGTTCTGCTTTGTCTACATTCCATACATTTTGGTACATTGCACGTTATTTCATTCATCTTTAAGCATTTTTTCATTTCTTTTGTGATTTGTTTTGATCTATTCATTGTTAAAGAGTGTGTTGCTTGGGGCACCTAGGTGGCTCAGTCGGTTGAGCGTCCAATTCTTGATGTTGGCTCAGGTCATGATCCCAGGTTCGTGGGATCAGGCCCTGTGTCAGCCTCCACACTGAGCGTGAAGGATGCTTAAGTTTCTCTCTCTCTCCCTCTGCCCCTCTCCCCTGTTTGCATTGTCTAAATAAATAAATATATTGTTTAATTTCTATAAATTTTGTGAATTTTCCAATTTTTCTGTTACTGATTTCTAACTTCATACTCTCGTGGTTGGAGAAGATACTCTGTATGATATATATATATTTTGAAAATATATTGAGACCTAATCTTTGGCCTACCATAGGGGGAATGTCCCATGTGCACTTGAGAAAACTGCACATGCTGCTGTTGTTGGGTAGAGTATTCTGAATATGTCTGTTAGATCTTGTTGATATATTGTGTTGCTTAAGTCCTCTATTTCTGTATGAATCTTCTCTCTGGTTGTTTTATTATTAAAAGTGGGGTATTGATGTCTCCAACTATTATTGCAAAACTCTTCTTTCTCCTTCAGGTCTGTCAATTTTTGCTTCAAATATTTTGATGGTCTGTCATTAGGTTCATACATGCCTATATATGCCTATATATGTCATACCTTCTTATGGTATTGAAACTTTAATTAATTTATAATGCCTTTATTTATCTCTTGTAAACTTTTCTCTTTCCCTTACTACTTGCATAGAACACATTTCTTCTTGCTTTCACTTTCAATCTATTTGTGTCTTTGGATCTAAAGTGAGTCTCTCATAGCGTATAGTTGGATCATGTTGGGGTGGACTGTTTTTACGTTTGTGTGATCTTAATCCATTCTGCCAATCTCTGTCTCTCAATTAGAGAGTTTAATCCATTTATATTTAAAGTAATTACTGAAAAGGAGGGATTTACATCTGTCATTTTGTTATTTGTTTCTTGTATACCTGATAATGTTTTTTGTTCATTTTCTGCATTGCTGTCTTCTTTTGTACTTAGTTGATTTTTTTGTACTAAAATGATTAAGTTCTTTTATCGTTGTGTGTGTGTGTGTGTGTGTGTGTGTGTGTGTTCTACAACTATTTTCTTTGTGGTTACCATGGGTATTAAATGAAACACCCAAAATTTATAACACTCAACACTTAACACTTTGAAGTTATACCAGTTTAGCTTCAATAACATAAAAAGACTCTACTCTTTTATAACTCCATCTCCACCCCTTTTGGCTGTTGCTGTCACAAAATTATATCTTTATACATTGTGTACTCCCAAATATAAACTAATAATTTTTTTAATGCATTAGTCTCTTACATTATGTAGAACATGGAATTACAAACTAAAGTTACAATGATACTAGCTTTTAGACTAACAATTTCTTAAAATATATTAGTCTCAGAGGCACCTGGGTGGCTCAGTAGATTGAGTGTCTGACTTTGATTCAGATCATGATCTCACAGTTCAGGAGTGCAAGCCCCACATCAGGCTCACAGCTGTCAGCACAGAGCTGGTTTCAGATCCTCTGTCCTCTTCTCTCTGCCCCTCCCCTGCTTGCCCTCTCTCAAAAACAAATAAAACATTTAAAAAAATAATAAAATAAATTATTCTCCTAGATCATATAGAAAACATAAAGTGGAGTTACAAACCATTGTTACAATACTAGTAGCTTTTATATTTCCCCATGTATTTACCTTTATTGAAATATTTATTTCTTACATGGCTTTGAGTTACCATCTAGTGTCTCTTGTAAGGCAGTTCTAGTGGTAACAAACTCCTAAGCTTTTGTTTATCTGGGAGTATCTTAATTTTCCCCTCACTCTTAAAGAACAGTTTTGCTGAATATAGGATTCTTGATTAACAGTTTTTTATTTTCTTTTAGCATTTTAATTATCTCAACCACTGCCTTCTGGCCTCCAAAGATTCTAATCAGAAATCTGCTTATAATCTTATTTAAGATCCCTTGTAAGTGACAAGTCACTTTTCTCTTACTGCTTTCAAGTGTATCTTTGTCTCTGGATTTCAAAAATTTGGTTATAATGTATCTTGGTGTGGGTCCCGTTGCATTCATTTTTCTGAGAGTTTATTGAGCTTCCTGGATGTTCATATTCGTGTCTTAAATCAAATTTGGTAAGTATCAGCCATTATTTCTTCAAAAATTCCCTTTGCCCCTTTGTCTCTCTCCTCTTTCTGGGACTCCCCTAATGTGTGTGTTGGTTGACTTGATGATGTCCCACAGGCCCTTCAGATTCTGTTTACTTTTTTTCAATCATTTTTTTTGTTTGTTTGTTTCAAGTTCATTGATTCTTTCTTTTGCCTGCTCAAAGCTGCCTTTGAATCCTTCTAGTGAATTTTTCATTTCAGTTATTATACTTTTTCACCTCCAAAATTTCCTTTTGGTTTCCTCTGAGGTTTTCTATCTTTTCATTGATATTTCCATTTTGCTCATACATTGTTTTCTTTATTTCCCCCATATCTCCCATTAGTTCATTATGAATGTTGTTTTACAATCTTTGTCTAGTAAATCTGCCATCAGGTCTTCTCAGGATCAGTTTCTGTCATTTTTTCCCCTTTGAATAGATCATACTTCTCTGCTTTCTGTATGCCTTGTGATGTTGTTGTTGTTCTTGAAAACTGGATGTTTGAAACTCACTCAGGAAATCAGATTCTCTCCATATCCCAGGGTTTGCTTGTGTTTTTTATTTACTATTTTTATTTTGTGTTTGTTGTTGTCATTGTTGCTGCTGTTGTTGGCTATTTCTGTGCCAAAGATCAGTCTGAAGTATAAATATAAGGTCTTTTAGGTCTTTTCTGAGCCTGTGCCTTTTCCTGGGTATGTGTCATCTCTTTCTAATTTTCCTTATATATGAAGTTGTTATGAATGTCCTAGTCATCAATGTAAAGCCCTCAAAAGAGAAAATTAATGGAGAGGAAAAAAGACTGCCAGCGTTTTAAGTCTCCTGAGAGTCACTTCAGCAGAAGAGGAGGGGCTTGCACAAATATGGGGAGGTGCAACAACAATGGCTGCTTGACTGTGACTGCCCCTCTGATCAGAAGCAACAATCAATGATCAGAACACAGATCCTTGACATTTGGAAGGCAGGTTTCTTTTTGCTCACCCTGGCTCCTGCAAGCTATGTGTAGGCTGCTCCAGACACACATGTTTAGCTGCCTGCCACTTGGCTGAAAGCTGGAAAATGGTTAACTCCTACTGTGTTAAGACCTAATATTGATGAAAATTAACTTCATTTTACCATCTAAGCCTTCCCTGTAAGTCGTAAGCCTTCAACAGACTACAGACTTCCAGAATAGTTACATTACACAGATTCTGCCAGTTCAATCATCATCTAGATTGAGAGACAAATTCCTGGTGCCTTCTACTGCATCTTCCCAAAATCCTTCTCCAGAAATACCCTTTACATAACACCAAGAAAAAGGCAAAACTGATTGCTAGAACAGGATCCACTACAGCATGGATTTAAATATGAAGATTTAAATCAACCAGTTGTATTGGGTTTCTATTGCTACATAAAATATTACCACAAACTTTGCAGGTTAAAACAATATGAATGTTTTGTCCCACAATCTATAGACCAGAAGTCCAAACATGGTGTAATTGGTTCTCTGTCTAAGGTCTCAGTAAGTAAACATCAAAAGGTCAATCAGGCTGAGTTCTCATCTGGAACTCGAGGTCCTCTTTCAAGATCATTCAGATTGTTGGCATTATTCAGTTCATTGTTGGCTATTAGCTAGAAGTTGCTCTTAGCAACTAGAACTTGCCTCAGGTCCTTGCTATATGCACCTTTCCACATTCAAAGCTAGCAACAGAGCATTTCTGCACATCAAATCCCCTCCTCCATGCTTTAAATTTTTCTGACTTTTCTGCCTCTGACCTCTAGACTCAGATTTACAATGCTCAAGTGATTAGTTCAAGCCCACCCAGATAATCTCCCTTTTGGTTAACTCAAGGTCAACTGAATAGCAACCTTAATTACATCTGCAAATTCCCTTTTGCATAAAATGTATTCTAAACATTGACATAACACCAGGAGGCCCATGTCATTAGGGCCATCCTAGAATTCTGCCTACTATCCCTATATATTTCATTAGGAATTAAAACACAGAAGCTTTTTCAAATATTCCTTAAACAAAGAATTCTGCAAGAGAAATTTATCCAAATCTGAAGAATTAATTATAATAGGATGTGTGACATTTTAATATGGCATTTCTGATGGAGTCATTTTTACATGGCTTAAAATTAAAATAAAAATAAACTTTCAGCTTATATAAATGTTAGGTAGTGTATGCACCAGACCTCCTCACTACAAGCCAGGGACCGTCCTAAATACTTGCTTTTATTTTTTTTTAACATTTTATAATGACATAATTGAGATTTCCATGCAGTTGATAAGAAATAATATAAAGAGATCCCTTTTACACTTGTTACACAGTTTCCTCTGATAGTAAAATCTAGCATAACTACAATACTATATCACAAGCTGGAAATTGATGTTCACACAATCCACTGATCTTATTCAGGTATCACCATTTTTATATGCACTCATTGGTGTGTGTGTCTGTGTGTCTGTGTGTCTGTGTCTGTATTTAGTCCTATGCAGTTGTATTACATATGTAGATTCATGTGACTACCACCAAGGTCCGGATACAGAACAATTCCATCCCCCAAAAGATCTCTTGTTTTGTCCTTTTATAATTGCACCCACTTATCTTCTCTCTCTGCCCCCCTCTCTAACCGCTGGCAAATATGAATCTGTCTGTTCTCCACTTCTTTAACTTGTCATTTCACAAATGTTACATAAACATAGTAGTACAGTACATAACATAAGCTTTGGCATTGTTTTTTCTTTTTTTTTTTTCCTTCAGGATGATCCTCTGGAAACTCATCCAAGTTGTTATGTTTATCAATGATTTGTCCTCTTTCATTATTAAGTAGTACCCCATGGTATGGATATGCTAGCCTGTTTAACCATTAACTGTTAAAGGACACTTGGGTTGTTTCTGGTTTGGGGCTATTACAAACAGACTACTATGAACATTCACGTATAGTTTTTTTCTAGGAACATAAGTTTTCATTTCTCTGAAATAAATGCCACCAGAGTGAAATTTCTGGGTCATGGGACTTGCAATTTTAACTGTATAAAACTTCCAAACTGTTTTCCAAAGTGGCTGTACCATTTTACATTCCCACCAACAATGTAGGAATGATCTAATTTTTCTACATTCCCACCAACACTTTTGGTGTTGTCATTACCTCTTATTTTAGTAATTCTGATAGACGTACAGTGACATCTCATTGTATTTATTTTACAGTTCCCCTAGTGGTTAATGACTTTGAACACCTTTTCATGTGCATATTTGCCATCTGTACATCCACTTCAGTAAATATCTGGTCATGTCTTTTGGCTGTTTTCTAATTGGTTTGCTTTGGGTTTTGATTTACTGTTGACTTTTCCGAGTTCTTTTGAGAGTATTCCAGATACCAATCCCTTGTAAGATATATGGCTTACAGTTATTTTCTCTCCCAGTCTGTCGCTTGTCTTTTCATTCTCTTAACAGGTATTTCACAGAGCAGAAAGTCCAATTTACAGATCATACTTTTAATGTGAATTCTATGAACTCATTACTTAGCCCTAGATTCTGATGATTTTATTCTATAGTTTTTCTAACAAATTTATAGTTTCATGTTTTACATTTTACTTTGAGATAATTTTCATATAAAGTATGAGTTTTAGATCAATGTTCATTTTTGTTGCCTATAGCTGTCTAGTTAATCTAACACCATTTGTTCAAAAAGCTATTTTTCCTCCACTGAAATGTCTTTGCACCATTGTAAAATATCAATTAGGCATATTTGTGTGGGTATATATCTGGATCCTCTTTTCTGTTCCATTGATCTCTATCACTCCCATAATAGGAGATTGTCTTGATTACTGTAGCTATATAATGAGAGTTAATATCACCTCTTTTTTTAAGAATGTTTCAGTTAATCTAGGGCTTGTGTCTTTCCATAAAAAAATTATAATAAGCCTCTATATGTCAACAAAAACCCTTGGGATTTTGAAAGGAATTTCATTAAACTTATAGCTCAATTTAGGGAAAAATGACACTTTTAATATGCTGAGGTTTTCAAACTATGAATACAATACATATCTCAATTTGCTTAGGTCCTCTTTGATTTTTTTCATTAACATTTTATGTTTTTCAGCATAAAGATCCTGTACATGTTTTAGTAAATTTATTTCTAAGTATTTCATTTTCTTTGGAATTATTACAAATTAAATTCTATTTTTAATTTGTTTACACATATTCACTTTAGTATATAGAAATGTAATTAATTTTTGTCTATTGATCTTGTATTCTGAGATTTTGCTGAACTCACGTGTTAGTTCTAGGAGTTTTTTTTTTTTCTTTTTAACGATACTCTGGGATTTTATATGTAGATAATCATATTATCTGCACAAAAGGGATGGTTTTCTTTTTTTTTCTTTTTTTTTAAACATTTATTCATTTTTGAGAGACAGAGAGAGACAGAGCATGAGCAGGTGAGGGGCAGAGAGAGAGGGAGACACAGAATACGAAGCAGGCTCCAGGCTCTGAGCTGTCAGCACAGAGCCCGATATGGGGCTCGAAGTCACGGACCGCGAGATCATGACCCGAGCCGAAGTTGGACACTCAACCGACTAAGCCACCCAGGTGCCCTGATGGTTTTTTTTTTTTTTTTTAATTTTTTTTCTTATCACGGTGGTGAGCACTTCAGCAGTAGTAAGAGTAGACATCCTTGCCTCTTACCTGAATTTAGGGGAAATATATTGGGTCTTAGTAGTGAAAGACAGATGTTAGCTGTAGGTTTTTTGTATATGTTCTTTACCTAGCTGAGATGGGTGCCCTCTATTCCTAACTTGCTTAGAGTTTT
This sequence comes from Cryptoprocta ferox, assembly GCA_028646485.1. Classification (NCBI taxonomy): domain Eukaryota; kingdom Metazoa; phylum Chordata; class Mammalia; order Carnivora; family Eupleridae; genus Cryptoprocta; species Cryptoprocta ferox. The sequence goes on from CM053574.1 coordinate 22,390,484, forward strand.
TAATCATAATTGAGTATTTTATAAAATGCTTTTTCTATGTTAAATAATATGGCCATGTTTTTTCCTTCCTTACTCTGTTCATATGATAGATAACAATGATTGATTTTTTCAATGATTGATTTTTAAATGTTGAACCAGCCTTGCATACCTGAAACAAATCTCACTTAGTCATGATACATTATACTTTTTACAAATTTTTGCGTTTGATTTTCTAATATTTTGTTGAGGGTCTTTTATTTAAGTTCATGAGAAATAGTGGTCTGTGATTTTGGTTTGGGGAGTTTGAGGTTTTTTAATTGTATTTTTCTGATTTGGGTATCAAGGTAGGACTAATTTCATAAAATTGCTTGAAAAATATTCTCTCTTCCCTTTTCAGAAATAAATTGAGTATAACTAGTTTTAATTCTTTAACTGTTTGGTAAAAATCTCCAGTGAAGCTATCTGGCTCTGGAAATTTCTCTTATAGGAACTTTTTAATTTTTTTAATGTTTATTTATTTTTGAGAGAGAGGGAGAGTGAGCACAAGTGGGGGAGGGGCAGAGAGAGAAGGAGACACAGAATCTGAAGCAGGCTCTGGGCTCTGAGCTGTCAGCACAGAGCCCAATGTGGGGCTCGAACCCATGAACCATAAGATCATGACCTGAGCCAAAGTTGGACGCTTAACCGACTGAGCCACCCAGGCGCCCCTTATAGGAACTTTTAAATTAAAAATTCAATTTATCTAATGGTTATAAAATTATTCGGGTTATGTATTTCATTTTTGTTAAGTTTTGATAGTTTGTGGTTTTTGAGGAATTGGGCCATTTCCACTAAGATGTCAAGTTTATGAGTATAAAGTTGTCTGTAATATTCCTCTATCAACTTTTTAATGGCTACAGAATCTGTAATGATATCTCTTGTTTCATTTTTGATATTGGTGATTTTCATCTTCTCTCTTTTATCTTTGTCAGTGTTGCTGGATGTTTACCAATTTTTTATTTTTTTCAAAAAAGCAGCTTTTTTTAATTTTCTCTGTTATTTCCATGTTTTATATTTTATTGATTTTTTTGCCCTACTATTATTCTTTCTCTATGCTTGTTTTGGTTTATTTTGTTCTTATTTTTCTGGTTTATTGTGGTAGAAATTTTGATTATTCATTTGTAATATTTCCTCTTTTCTAATGTAACTATTTAATACTATAAATTTCCCTTTTAGCACTGCTTTAGCTACATCCCACAAATTTTGATATGTTGTATTTTCATTTTCACTCAGCTATTTGTATATTTGTCCTTTATGACTTCATCTTTGAGGCATGAATTATTAATTACTTAGCATCTTTGTTCTTTTTTATTTTTAATTTTTTAAGTAATCTCTATACCCAGTGTGGGGTTCGAAGTCACAACCCCTAGATCAGGAGTCTCACGCTCTACAGACTGAGAAAGCCAGGCACCCTACTTAGCATCTTTGAACTATGGATTACTTATAGGTTTTCAAATCCCTCTATAATTGATTTCTAATTTGATGTCATTATGGTCATAGAACATACTGTATGAATCCAATTCTTTTAAATATGTTCAGGTTTGTTTTACAACCCCAAATATGAGCTATCTTAATGAATGTTACATGCACACGTGAAAAGAATGTATAGTTTGCAGCTGTTGGGTAGAGTGTTTTACAAATGTCAATTAGCCCTTATTAGTTGATAAGAGTTATTCAGTTCATCTAATTTGCTAATTGTCTGTACTTAATTTTATTAGTTGCTGATAGTGAAGTGTGGGGACAACTGTGAATTTGTCTATTTCCCTTTTTAGTTCTCTCAGTTTTTATTTCATATATTTGTTTGGTGCATATACATTGAGGATTACTATGTCTTCCTGGTGGGTTACTTCTTTTATTATATAATATCTCCCGTATTTCCTAGTAATTTTCTTGCTCTTACATCTACTTAATCTGAAATTAACACAGTCATTTCTCTCTTGTTTTTAAATTAATGTTAGTTAACATGATATATCTTTATCCATTCTTTTATTTTCAACCTACAATGTCATTGTGTTTGAATTTCTTAAAGACAGTATATAATTGTGTCATGTGTTTTTGGAGTTTCGTTTGTTTGGAGGGTTTTTTTTTTTTATCTACTTGGATAATCTCTTTTAATTGGTATATTTTGACCATTTACATAAAGTAATTATTGCTGTATTAGGGCTTAAGTCTGCCATTTTATTATTTGTTTTCTATTAATTTCCCCCCATTTTTTATTTCTCCATTTCTTTCCTGCCTTCCTCAGGGTTACTGGAAATAGTTTTAGGATTCCATCTTCACTTATACTATTTTTGAGTATATAGTTTTACATATATTCTTAACAACTACTGTATGTGGTACAATTTACATATGAAACATGCATAACCTACTGATATAAATGTTTTATCACTTCAAATGAAGTACTGAAATTGCACTTACTTAAGTTCCTTTTATTTTCCTCACTTTTTAAATATAATTGTCTCATTATTTCCTCTACATACAGTAAGCACAACAGATATTGCTATAATTTTTGCTTCAACTGTCAAACGTTTTTAAAATCATAAGATAGTTTACTATATTTATCCATATTTTTCCATTCTACTCTTCTTTCTTCTTTCTTGAAGTTCAAATCCTGCTGTTATTATTTTTTTTCTATTTAGAGAGAGCTTCCTTTAGCTACTGTTCAGGGGTAGATAAGCTAGAGACAAATATTCTTGGTAGTCCTTTTTTCAAAATGTCTTTATTTTCCTCTTTATTCCTGAAGGATAGTTTCACCAGATAGAGAATTTATGGCTGGCAGGTTTTTTTCTTGCTTTTTTATTTTCTGTACTCGAAAAATATGCCAATTCTGTCTGGCCTCCATGGTTTCAGATGAGAAATCCACTATCATTTGAATTGGTATCCATTCACTTATAAATACTGAATACTTTCTCTCTAGTTGCTCTAAGATCTTTTTTCTTTTTCTTAGGTTTTGGAGGTTTAATTGTGATGTGTCAGCATAGGTTTCTTTGGGCTTATCCTATTTGCGGTTCACTAATCTTTTTAAGTATGTAGGTTTATATCTTTTGCCAAATTTGGGAAGCTTACAGCTATTACTTCTTCAAATATTTACTCAGCCCCATATTCCTTCTCATCTCTTTCTGGGTCTCTGATGATATCTTAGATCTTCTGTTATTAAATCACAGGTCTCTAGGGTCTGTTCATTTACTTTCCAGTCTAGTTTTCCTCTGTTGTTCAGATTAAGTCGTACTGATCTGTCCTCAAGTTCAGAGTCCTCAAGTTCTATCTTCTGACATTTCCACTCTACCAAGGAATCCTTCCAGTAAGGCTTTCTATTTTTTCAAAGGAATTTATAAATGTTTATTCAATCTATTTTATAATTGCTTTAAATTTTTTGTCATAAAACTCCAATATTTGATTCACCTTAGTGTTGTTATTAGTTATCTTCTCTCATTCAAATTGTGACTTTCCTAGTTCATGGTACAGTGAGTAATATTCTATTGTATCCTGAACATTTTGGATATATGTTAGAAGATTTGTTTTGTTTTGTTTTGTTTTGTTTTCCTATTTATATTCTATTTTAGCAAGCAGTCACCTTGTTTGAGTTTAGCATGTGCGTTCCGGCTGACCTTGTGGCTTGCTGATATTGCTGGTAGGGGAAGGGCAGCTTGCTGCTACCAGGAGCTTGGGGGCTAGGAATAGGTTGATCTGGCCTGACTCTGCTGATAAAGCTGCTCTGGGCAACTTGAGCCTGCCTCTGATGGCAGGTTTAAGATGGGGAATGGGTTGGTTCACTGGGACTCTTCTAACAATGCTATTGTGGGCAGACTGGGCCAGTGCTAAGTCCCAGTTGGGCTTCCCCTTTCTAGTAGTTTGGCCAAAGAATAGGCATTTCCTTCTTCTCTTCCTTCCTCCCTCTTTCATTCTGATCTCTCTCTCTCTCTCTCTCTCCATCTTTCCTTATTTTCATCTACTTTCTGTTGGCATTTCAGGGTTGCAGGGCTCTCCACGTCCCAGGCAGGGATATACGAAGAACAAAAACAAAACCAAGGTGTTTTGAACATCATAGTATTCTTCAATTTATGAGGCCCCTAGCCAGACCTCCTTCTTCTTTCCTACATTTCAGAGTCCTTTTATGATTGTCTGTGCATTATTTCCAGACCATCTAAATACATTGTATTTAGAGTGAAGGAAAAGGGAAATGTGAATTTATATTATCTTGTCCAAGAACTGGAAGCCACCAAACACTTTTTAGAAATGGATTGTTGAATTTGCTCTTCAAAATCCCATCATGGATTGAAAATGAAAAGAAGCAAAGAAACTTGTTAAGGTGACCCAGACAACTAGTGATGAAGGAGCAGTTAACACTCAAACTGTCCAACTCAGCCTTCCCATGGCTACCCCAGGAGCCTTTAGATTAGTAACTCTCAGCCCCCTTCCTGCACTAGGACCCCTAGGGATCTATTCCTACCAGATGATGGAGGGAAGGGAGCCAGAGTCTGGCTGGGCAGTTTCCAAACCTGACTCCTCTATTTGAGATTCACTCTCAAGTGGCATGAAACTACATAGCAAATAAATTTAAACAAACTCAAGCAAACTCATTGTGTTGGTAAATATTCTCTCCGCCAAAATACCAAACACTAAGTGAAGAAAAGGATTTGCATGATACCACTAACAGCTACATTTCTTATCACGGAGCTCACACACAGTAGGCCCTCTGTAAATAATTCTGGACTGTAACCAAAATGAACCAGCCCTTGAAATTCTGGATGAAGTTTGGCTCAAATTACCTACCACTGGAGTGTTCCTGAGAACAACCATATCATGACACCCTGTGGAATATTTGAGATACTGCACTCTACAAGTTCTACCAAGGTCCAAATTCAAAGGGACAGAGGGAAAGCAGGAAAGAAAACAGCTCCACAAAGTACATAATCAATATTGAAAGGTCTAGAATGCTTTTTTATTATCATCAGTCTGACCCCAAAGGATAAGCACTCCAAAATAAAAGTGCCTGCTTCCCATGCTTGGTGCTTATCTGAATTCCAAAGCATTTATATGATTTCCTTTCCTTTAAAACTAATTTTAAAATGTGATCCAAACCCTAACCAAGACAGCATGTTCCCAAATAGTATGGAATTTTGTGTAATTTTTCCTATAGACATAAAATGAATAGACAGCAAATTTAAAACATCCCCAAATTCTTCTAAAATGGAACATCCTGAAAATGTCCCAATGATAAAATCACAGGCAAGATCCAAGGGAGTGTCTAGAAATTCTCATGATGTAAAAATATTAATAAGTGATTATTACAGACAAGATCTTCATAGTTTGCTAATCATGGCTAAATCTATTGAGAGGATAGCAGGGTGGTTAAGAGGTCTAGAGCCTCCTAAACAGAAAAAAACTCCTAATACTTTGCAAACTCATTTCTGTTGAATGTCATAATAGAAAGAAAAATTTACTTTTGTTTAAAAAAAACCTGAAAACCTGTCAAATTTAGAATGCAAAACATTCCAATTTTTTAATATTGTGTACTCTCCAAAACAAAATAAAAAGCAAAGTATAAACAAGGGAATCATTATATGCAGCAAAAGTACATTTGCACACACACTGAATAGGAAATATTAAGACTTTTTTATGACACTGATTTTATCTGAAAGTCATAGATAGATAGATAGATAGATAATCAGATAGATACATAGACTGATTGATTGATTCAAGTTTCAACTATGTGTATACCTTTCTTATTTATGGACTTTTTAATTTATTCAACTAGTAGCTGACATCAGAGAAACTGGCCCACCCCTTTGAATACACAAAACACTCATAGAAAATAGGAATTAAAAATTAAATAATGGGACAAATAGGAAAAAAATTTTTATAGAATCTTTAAAGTCTCATAAAAACCATACACAGGTGATTGTGGATTTTGAGAAAGATATAACAGATATTCTGTAGATTTTCACTTACACATTTTCTTTTAATACTTACAGATTCATTTTCTTTTTTTATTTTATTTTATTTTATTTTTAAACTTTACAGTTTATTGTCAGGTTGGTTTCGATATAACACCCAGTGCTCTTCCCCACAAGTGACCTCCACCAAGACCATCACCCCCCTTTACCTTTTCCCCTTCCCCTTCCCCCCTCAGTTTGTTTTCAGTATTCAAGAGTCTCTAGTGTTTTGTCTCCCTCCCTCTCCCTAACTCTTTTCCTCCTTCCCCTCCCCATGGTCCTCTGTTGGGTTTCTCCTGTTAGACCTATGAGTGAAAACATATGGTATCTGTCCTTCTCCGCCTGACTTATATAGATTCATTTTCAACTACTCTCTGTTCTAAAATTAAAATTTAGTTAGCAAGATATGACCTGCCTTTCATGTTTGTATTGTTGCTACTTAATTCCTAGGCTGCTATTCAACTGCAACTAACTTTATATTTTAAGTGTATCATCTAATCTTTGCCTATTTAAATAATGAATATTTTAGTAATTAAAAATTGCCATTAAGATCACTAAAAAAAATCATTAAACTCTTTGGGATAAAAGTCTTTTCCTGTCCACACACTGTCAATAAACAAAGTGCTAATCTTGTCACTTTTTTGGCCACTGTCTCAGGAATGCTTCTTAAGTACTCAAAGGATTAAATTAAATCTCACCTGCAGACAGGCTTTTCAAATCAGTGGAAAACCTAGTTCTCAAAGGAAAACTACTTTCATCATCTTGAATTAAAACCAAAGATTCTATCCTCTGGAATTTGCAAGAAAATAGCAGCATCAAAGAAAACAATTCACTTCATGAGAGTCTGCTCTTCAAGACTCTGTCTAAAAGAATTAATGAAGAGAGAATTCATTTTAAGAAATATTTTCTCAAGTCACTCTAGGAGAGTCATAAAATTGTGTCATTTAAATTATCTCAAGCTGACGTCTTTTCACAATTTTGACTGTCTTGCTGGGGTTTTAGGAAGCTTTTAAAAAAAGATTTATTTTATTTATATTTCTTGTTTGGAATTCTAAATTTGGCTTATGGTCTTTTGTTTTTTTAAGGGATTATGTAATTTTATGAGCTAAACATTAAAGTCCATGCAGGGAATAAAAGTCAAATATTTATTTCTTTTAAGTTCAAAATTTAAATAATAGAAGAAACTGAATTTGAGATTAAAAGTATGCATGCATTCGGGGGGAAATGATAGAATTCTACCTAGTAATTTGAGAAACTATTTTCCAACTTAAAGTATTATATCTATGCCCTTTCATTTAATTTAAGAAATACTTAATAGGATAAAGTACTCACATTGCAGAAAATTTTCTCCTAAGAAGATATAACATTTCAAAAAGTTCCCCACCATGTTGTTATAAGAGCCACTGTGGGGGACTGGGGGGGTGGATTAGTATGCGGTTCATTTTTGGACTCTTGCATCTACCTCCTAAATAAACAAATGCAGGCTCTTTCTCCCCAAATCAAATGCAAACCCAGAGGAAGGATAAGGAGATGAACCACTAGACTGAAAAATAGAAACATTATGTCAAAGCACCCTATATCATTATTTGCAGACAATTTATTTTGTTATTGGTTAGTATCCTTCATGCTAAATGTTCTGTCCCCTATACAAATGTTCCATTTCAAAAACATAGTAACATGTGCTGGAAATCCAAACCACCAAAGCAATAGTTCTGGTGGCTAGAGAATGTATTTATGGTAGATCAGAAAAATAAGCATTAATCCTGAAGCTCAGTATGTATGAATCTTACTATCAATACAATTTGTAAAATAACCTAATGGTATATCAGAATTATTTTTTAGTTGGAATAAAAGCTTTGTGAATCACAGATTAAAGTGCTATCTCTAAAAGGGGGCTATGTTACATAAAAGTATTAAAGGCAAGATTCATAAATTCGCTTTTTATTCTCTTCTTAGAAACACCCAGAAGTATAAACAAATAACATTTCTTCAATTAGGTACACGAGCATGACCTGTTGGATGATCATTCTGTAACTGAGTGTTTTTTCCTTTGATTTTTACAATTGATTCTTTAAAAAATGTGCTTTATCTGTATGTGGCAAGAGTTGCCCCACCCTAAACCTTTCAGAGATCAGTCTTAAATGGCCCCAACAGGACCTCAAAGATAGATCTTGCCTCCTCCCCTCCGGTCCCATCCACGTCAGGTGTATTTCTTTAGGGATATAATCTAACATGTCATTCTAACTATAGTCACAGTATCCTGTCTGAGCTTCACGAACATTATACAGTAATTCTGAGCATTTTTAACATTTATCTCAAATATTTTGGAAGCTAATCCTAAAAGGATCTCTGGAAATGAAGAGTTTTAATGAAGCTTAGACCAAATCCCTTCTCAAGAAATTTTTTTTTTTTTGTGACATAATGAGTTATGTTCTTCCCTGGGCCAAAGGAATAGGTAGACAAAAAGCCCACCAGAATATAATTCAGAAACCTCTGAGAGACACCAGCATCTTAATGATTTACACAATAAATACAGTCAAGGGTCCAAAAGGGCCGATCCATTCCTATCACTTACTATGTTGTAATGAATCTTTCACATATCTGCAAAAATCCACGCAATTATTAAAATATAAAAATTATCCAAAATAGCATGACTTCCAACTTGGCCACATAAAAGAATCAGCTGAGTAGCTGATAATGCAGATTCCTGGGCTCCAGGACCAGAGGTGCTGACTCATTAGGTCCAGCGGGAGGTTAGGTCCACATATTTAAGTCCACATATTTAACAAGTACTGCAGGTCATTTTGATCAAATATTCCATGGACCAAAGTTTTAAGAAATACTGGCAATGAAACATTTTTACATCAAGCTGAGTAGAGAAAATAACTTCTCCCTCAATCATTATCTCCTTTAAAAAAATATATGGCAATATTTTCCCTTAGTCTCTCATAACTGAAGTTATTTTTCAAAAGTCTGAGAATTTAAAGAGCACTCCCAGAACATGGATCCAGGTAGAGGCTGGGGCGGGAGGGACCACTTTCCTTGTACCTTCCTTCTCACATATAGCATATATATATCAGTGGTGTCTGCATTTGATAGGATCATCTTCTATGAGAAAACAAGGGCCTAGAAAGATCCAATCTCCCTATAAGTCTCTCTAAATGGGAAGTCACCAGTTACTTATGGCAAATCCTATCCATTGCCTATCTTCACTTGGAACACATTAGAGGTTGAAGATAAGACAAAGAGGCTGAAGATATAAGAAGCACCCATAAAAATAACAGGACATGGTAAATGCTAGTGGACAGAGTACAGCATAAAAGAAACAGATTCTGTATATTCTCTTCCTCTCAAGTTGCTGATAAAGTAACTTCATGGGATCTCAAATGTATTGGGAGAAAAGAAGCACAAAAAGATTATGCCTTTGATTTAAACTCTGGGACTGGATAGATGAGCTGAAATGGTTAACCAAGCCTTTCATTTTTCTTCTTTTCCAAGTTTAACTTTGTTCATTCCTTCCAGCAGTAACCGTCTGCATTTCAGAGGTCTGATTCCAGCACATGGAGAATTTACAAAATAAAATAATGACGCAGGCCCCAGATTCACTCAGCTAATGGAAAGAAGTCCGTCTTCTGCAAAGTGTCAAAAATTCAATCTCATTTGCTAGCCTGACACTAAAGAAAATGCAAACCGGCTTCTTTTCCCAATTAGATTCAGGGTTCCTTAAACTTTCCTGGGAGGCTAGTCTTGTTCTGAAATCGGATATTTTAAAGAAGCAGTCTGTTTTTATTTATGCACTTTTGTTTCCTATTAAGATCTAGAATGTGTTTTGTTCTTTATTGTCCAAGGCAGCTTCCCCTCATGTAATTTCTAAATCTCATAGATCGATGTTTCAAGATGGCCATTGACAACTTCTATCCTTTGTTAAGGAACTCCTCTGGTCCCCTAATACCACTGAAAGCGTTCCTTAATCATAGAACATGTCTGGGGTAAGTGATTGACAATCAGATGTATCCAAAGGTACCAAACAGCAGATCACTGCAAAATCCCCCACAAAAGTATATTACAATGCAAGGAGTTGCTACAAGGCAGCAAGGGATCTTTCCAGAGGAAAATGGATCAGAGTTCATGAGTCAGATACTTTACCAGTAATTAGTTAATATGTAGCATGAACCAATTGTGAAACCAAATGCAGCATGTAAAACACATAGCATCTTTAAATAAGCCCTTAGAATAAAATCAAGAGGAAAACTGGGAAATATCTGAAGTGTTACACCCCAGGAAAGGTACATGGAGTTGCTGGTAGGTCCATTCCAAGGTGGTTTACATACTTTCAAGTGATTTTTTAAGAAGATAGCTGTAACTTTTAAAAAATAAAAGCAATTTTCCCTCATGCTTAAATTTCCACAGGCTCTCCCCTAAGGCCTACTCTTTTCCATGATTCAGTAATTGCTGGCAAGAGGGGCCACTTGCACCTCAAAATAAGGGGCAAGTGGCTAATTATTTCTGTACAGGCCCATCTGCAGACTCAATCAGTTGCAGATGTAGAATTGTACCCAAAAATAGCAGCAGCTTCTATACCATAGGGCCCTAGATTGAGCAGAACTCCAAGACAGGCAACACAGCAATCCAGCAGTTCATGGGGTGCTTCCCTACTTAGTCCCCCAAATGGGCTGCCTTCATGAGTTTCTTTAAGACAAATGAACAAGAACAGTCAAAACAATAGGATTTAAGTATATGCAGATGACATTCTGATGAGCAAATCAAATCAGCTCTTGATGCTTATCTTGATGTAAGTATGAAGGTTTAGATTTCTTTGGTGTTTTGCTAGCTCTGCCTCAGTCTTCTTTTCACTCAAGAAGGAAGGAACAAGGAGGAAACCCTATCCAGAGGGAGGCCTCCCATGCCAGGTGTTATGTTTGTTGATTGAATCCTTATGATGACCCTATCTATGATTTGGTAACAATGATCCCTATTTCACGGACAAGAAAACTACCAAATTTCTACTAGATGGAAAAGTAGGACTTGAACCCAGGTCTGTCAGATTCTAAACACTGTCTTTTTTTTTTTAACCACTATTTTAATATTTATTTTATAATGTTTAATGTAGATTAGACACAGCACCCTCAAGAATAGCTCTTCTATAATCATTTATTCCTGACATGTCTATGTACTATTAACACTTCCCTTTGCCCACCTCCCACAGGTACAGTCTCAGTAAAGATCTAACAGTTACAAGACAATGTGCAGTGGGGTACCTGGGTGGCTCAGTTGGTTAAGCGTCCAGCTTTGGCTCGGGTCATGATCTCACAGTTGTGAGTTTGAGCCCCACGTTGGGCTCTATGCTGACAGCTCAGAGCCTGGAGTCTGCTTCAGATTCTGTGTCTCCCTCTCTCTCTGCCCCTTCCCTGCTCGTGCTCTGTCTCTCTGTCTCACTCTCAAAAATAAATAAACATTAAAAAATTTTAAAGAAAAAGACAATGCACAGTAAATTGTTTACTAATAAGAAGATCAAGGCATCTTTTTTCCTGATATGTCTCTCTCTCTCTCTCTCTCTCTCTCTCTCTCTCTATATATATATATATATATATATATACACACATATATATATACACACATACATACATATACATAAATACATATATACATACATACATCACATACATATATACTTTTTAAATTTATATTTTTATATGTTTTAATTTATTCAGGATTAAGCTAATATTTGTATGCCAGGTATCCTTGCAGATCTGGTAAAGGAGCCAACAAGCTCCTAGCCTCCACAAGGATTTACGTATATTAGGGGGAAAGTCAATAAACCCAGTCAACAAATGCTTATAAAACACAGTAACTTCAGACAGAAGTACAAAGTATATGAAAAAATGAAATCAAATCAGGAAACAGAGAATGTTGGAAGTTAGAACAGCATAATGTCAGATGGGGTGCTTAAGAAGACTTCTTGGAGGCAGTGACATCTGAGCAGAGACATGAATGCTGTGAAGAACCAAATGGGGAGAACTACAGTACAAAGGCTCTGAGGTCAAAAAAAAGACAGGGAAGTTCAGGAACAGCAAGAAGGCTTCACAAATCAACAGACAGCATCATACTACCTGATAATAAAGCTTTTTACCTCCAAAGAGATTAAAATATGATTAAAATCTCTGTAAAAGCTGAGGCAGTCACCCATTCTTTTGTTATTTGTTTATTCACCTATTGATTTAACAGAGAATTAACAGAGAATTAGTGAGTGTCTACTACAGGAGGGATGCCTAGTTAGACGATTTACAGAGGTGTGTTCCCTAGCATGAGACTCCCAAACTAGGGGTCAATTCACCAATAGCACATCAGACCAGACTCCACAGAGAGAGAAGAGAAGCAAAACCTCATGCCTGGAGACCCAAATAGAACCTTCCCCCTTAATCCAGAAAGTACCAAGATGAACTAGTATTAGATTCGGCAATCCTCCAGGGTCAAGCTGATCAAGTGATATTCAGTCTTATAATCTTCTTGAACCTCAGAGAAGCTGGGGTTCTATTTTTAGGGGCACTACAAGGTTTCCACCAATGTTGGATGGGTGGGGGAAGTATATGCAGCCATAAGACCTTGTGTGATGCAGAAAACTAGAGAGTTTCCCACACTCCAGAGTCATATCACATATGACAGCGTAGATAGGTCCTTCCCCAGTTAGCGGAGCATTCCAAGCCTCAGTGTTCTACATTCTATAGCTGGAATGATAAAAAATGTTTCTTTCCTTAGACATCATTTACTCAACAGATACTAGCTGAGTGAGAAGCACCCACTAGATAATGGGATGAAGCACTGAACAACACAGCTCCTGTCTTCAGGGATCTTATAAGGGAGAAGACCCAGAAATAAACAGGGAATTATAAAGCAGTGTAATGTTATGAGTAAGTACAGAGCCATCATGGCACTTAGGAAGATGTCCCGTAGAAAGTGATAACTAAGCTGAAACCCAAGGGACAAGTAAGAGTTAACAAGGTGAGAAGTGAGGTAGAAAGAGAGGAGAATATTTCAATCTGAGAGGGGGAAAGTGTACAAAGGGTCAGAGGCAAGAGAGAGCAATGTTTTGTTCTAGGATCTGAAAGTAGCTCCAAATGACTAGAGGAGAGAGTAAAAGGGGCAAGAGGGACAGAGGAGGCCCACATTACAAAGGATTGTGAGAATGCTAAGGACCATTATCTTGAGGGTAATGGAGCCTTTAAAGTTTGGAGCATGGGAATGGCATGACTCAACTTGTGTTTGATGAAGATGATGCTGGCTGCTGTGGGTGAATATAGAGGAGATCAGGGTAAAAGCAGCAAGGGCAGGAAGCTCCCACAGCCATGCAGGCAAGAGGATTGTGATGGGGCACCCAATATGACAGCAACTGGACAACTTCAACAGGTGAATGGACAGACAACTGCAGTTCATCCATACAATGGAATACTACTTGGCTATAAAAAAGGAATGGACTATTGGTGCCCACAACTGCACAAATGAACCTCAAATGTCAAGTGAAAGAAGCCAGGCCCAAAGGATAGAGAAGTATGATTCCACTTACATGAGACTCTGCAAAAGGCAAAATTACAAGGACAAAACAACAGATCAGTGGGTTGCAGGGGCTAAGGCTGACTGCAAAAGGGCACCAGGGACTCTGGCTGGATGATGAAACTGTTGTGTATCTTAATTACAGTGGTGGTCACATGACTCTATGCATTTTTTAAATTACTTTTAAGACTTTATTTTTTAAAGAGTAGATTTAGGTTCACAGCAAAATTGAAGGGAAGATACAGAGATTTCCCATGTATACCCTGCACTCCCATCATCAGTATCACTCATCAGAGGATACATTTGTTACAATCGATGAATCTACACTGACACATCATTATTACCCAAAACTTCATAGTCAACTCTTGGTGTTATACATTCTATAGGTTTGGACAAATATGTAATGATGTATACATACCATTATAGTATCATACAGAATATCTTCACTGCCCTAAAAATCCTCTGTGTTCTGTCTATTCATCCCTCTCCCCACCCCAACCTTGGCAACCACTGGTCCTTTTTCTGTCTCCATATTTTTGCTGTATACATTTTTTAAAAGGCACAGTTGTACAACACCTACGTACCCCAAATAGGCAATGTTACCATATATAAATCACATATTATATTTTTAAGTGACTAGACTAGTACAAAGTGATTATAATCTAAAGTTTTGAACCACGAAAACTCAAATGAGAGGCAGAGCCCATGGCCTCCATGATATTTTCTGCATAACACCCTTGGTCTGAAACATTCTACGGTTGGGCTCGGGATATTTAGGGGATGAGGGTAGAAGCCAGCTGGTTGATTGTTGAGGCTCCTTTGTCTCAGCTTCACATCCAAAAAGAGGTGGGAAAGTGTTAGGGTCAAGTGTGAAAACGATGTATGCCTACAAGACCCTACCATGACTACCACCAACTGGTCCTGCCTAACTCCCCAGCCTCCTTTCAACCCTGCCTCCACTGAAACCCTTGAACTGATAAGCTCCCCCAACTCCACACCCTCTAGCTTGGCAAACACTTTGTCTTTTTCCCCCCTCCCCTGAAATGCCACAGGTTTCCCTGAGACCTTCCCATCCTGCAAGGGAGTGAGCCACTTCCCCCACCCAGCTCCCACTCTTCTGCTCTCTGCACCTATACTTTTTCATGACACTCCCTGCAACTACAGTCAGGTCTTTAAGTCCCTAATTACAGCTTGACTCTTGTTTATTGACTGTCATTTTCCACCAAGACTCCCTGGGGTCAGGGACCCCATCTTTCTTATCTCCTCCTATATCCCTAGTCTCTAGTACAGAATAGGCCTCAATACATGTGTTAAATAAATTTCAATAAGTTGCTCATTAAAAATATAAGATCTGTGAAAGACATTTTGGAACATCATCTTGATTCTTCTAAATGAGTAGTTAAGAGGGAAAGCAGGTGAGAAACTTCTCTAAGGCTTTTACAGAGAGAAGAAAGCCCCTTTCCCCTCCTTTCTCTGATGCATGCAGCTGACATACTCAAGATACACGCAGGCAGGACCTATTTACAGTTCAGAATGAGGCACTTCCCTAGGCTGTAGGCTTCATGGGAACTTTGCTCTGCTTGCTCTGAAATGAATGCAATTCATGATTTGTAGATTCATTAAGAGGCCCAGGAATAATTTTCTGAGGCCCTGTTGGAACTCAGATAAGTGCTAGAATGAAAACATTTACTAACAGATTGAGGTGGTTTCAACATTTCCATAATAAACCCCTATTTTCAGGGACTTACACGATAAGCCAGCAATAAAACCTAATTCTAACCTGAAACTTACCAAATAATGATGGACTGTCTTCACAGATATTTTTTTAAAGAAAGGGAGAAAGAGAAAAAGAGAGAGAGAGTCCAACCTTTACCACTTGTAAGTTACTGGATTGCCATAAAAGAAAAACTGAAGAGCAGTTTCAGTGTTTCTTTAAGTCATTCTTAAAGAGAGAAAAAGTTTGGTTTCAACATTAATCTTGAGGACCAGTGAGTGATCAGAGATGAGACCACTGCACAAACATCGGAAATGTTTTTATGGGAAAGTTGACTCGGGCAAAAAGGGTGTTGACTTCCATCACCACAGTGCACTGGGCAGCCATTTAAAAACAAGACAAATTTAACCTGATCACATTTATTTGTCAGAGTTAGTGTCCCAAGATGTAGGAAACAGCAACTACTGCTGTTCTCTAGACACAATAAATTGAGCATAAACTATGCTCTCTAAGGTCTCTAAAGGCCCCAGAGAGAAAACCAGACCTTGAGAAATGTGGGCAGTGCATGCACTGTCCATTTTGCTTTAAAGAAAGTATAAATAACAGCCACACAATTCTAGCAATTTGCCCTTAGCCCAGATTGTAAAATCCCAGCATGTCTCCAACGAAGTTCAGAGGCACCACCATTATGGGTGCCCTATGGATAGTTTAACAATCACTACAAACTTGTTCACTCTGTGCAAACTACAGATTGCTTTCAGCCAGAAAAAAAAAAAAAAAAAAAAAGGAGCTTGAAATGATGTGGCCATGTGGATTCTGTTCTCAATCCACTTTAGGCTTTAAATTAGAGACATTAAATAAAGAGCCAGTATTATGGAAAAAGGCAGTACAGTAAAGTGCAGGGTCAGCAAACTCTGGCCCGCAGGCCAGTTTCCAGCCCAACACCTGTTTTTGTAAACAAAATTTACTGAAACCCAGCCATGTCCATTTGTGTACATAATGTCTATACCTGCTTTACTGCTTTGTTACAAATGGTAGAACTGACGAGTTGCAACAGAGACCATCTGGCCCTTTAAAAATACTTGATGACTCTTGACGCAGTGGATAAGAGATTAGAACTCTGCGTGACCCTAGGCAGTTAGCTAATCTCTTTGAGCCTTGGGGTTCATCAACTCTACAATAGGATAAAAAGAATAATACCTATCCCATAGGGTACTTATGGTAGCTATAGGAGTTAATGCATCTATAGAAAGCTGGGAGGGAAATGGGATTTTGAGATGTGGCACCTGAATTTCATTTGGGAATAAAATTGCCCTTGCTTAGGGAAATAGGAAATATTACACAGTCCTTTTCATATAGGAAAGACAAGGGGTTGGAGGTGCGGTCTATAGAGAGGCAAAAGAGTGCACGGAGACCTGAACTCAGCTATACTCAAGTGAGGTGAGGTGAAAGTGTAAAGGAAGATAGGGTGGGCCAGGGAGAGAAATAGGCAGGAGACAGTGCCGAGAATTTGGCAAGCTGCTGAAATGAGCAGACAAAAGTAACCAGTCAAAAACTCCACAGGATGAGGCAGCACAAACTTCATGAATAATCAGGAAGTCTGATGCTCCATTTTCTCAAGTCTGGCCTATTGTGACCTGCTCTCCCACCTCAAAGTTTCAAGAAGGGCTGCTTACCCACCACACACCTTGTGTGAGTGGTAGAAGTGAAAATTAAGCCAAGGTCAGGGAGAGGAATGGAAGAGGTGCTGGGTTCCATGCTGGGGTACACCGAACAACAAGACCCACTGGAGGAAGGAGGTATAGGCAAGCTCAGCAGTGTAACAGGGTTGGAAATTCACAGCTGAAGGGCATCCTGGTAACAGGAGGTTGATGGACAGTGAGGGACATCCCCCTTTAGGGGGATGGGCTTCTTACTGGATATGGAATAGGACAAGCAAGCTGTATTTACTCATCTCAAAGGACAGGGTGACCTCAGATGGCACCTGAATTATAAACTTCAGGAACTTAGCAGAGAGGCTGCCACATAAAACACTTCCCTGATCTTTCATATGTCCTTCTCAATATGAGTACTGTTGTTGTTACTATTTACTGGAGTCAGAAAACTTGATTCCCATTGCTTTTCTATCTCATGATCTCAAACTATTTATTTAACTACTTCTAGACCTCAGTTTCCTCATATAGAAAATTAGGCATGATAATAGCCACCCTGATGACCCCACAGGGTTATGGAGGCGATCAAATGGCCACATGTGCCCCATGAACATTGTAAAGCCCCATCCCAGTGTAATGTGGCATCATTAAGAAATAGTTGACTTTTTGGTAAAACATTAACCAGTCTAACCCCTTAAAACCAAAACTCCAAAGATCTTGAAGCAGTTTACATTTCCTCCCCCTCTTAATTCCAGGCAATAAAACTGGTGACCCCCTCAGAGTTGCATTAGGAGATACGAAGAGG
Organism: Cryptoprocta ferox; assembly: GCA_028646485.1. Taxonomy (NCBI): domain Eukaryota; kingdom Metazoa; phylum Chordata; class Mammalia; order Carnivora; family Eupleridae; genus Cryptoprocta; species Cryptoprocta ferox. The sequence goes on from CM053574.1 coordinate 22,408,157, forward strand.
TAGACAGGCCAACTTCAGCTCATGGTCCTTCTTTTCCAATAGGCTGAGACCATTTATTTGAAAGTCTGCCTTTAAACCATCTTGAGCTTTCCTTCAAGTTTCTACTAAGTTAAACTTTACTATCAACTATCAATTATATGGCAATCATTATATCCATTTGATTTTTAGCATTAAGGTCACACTCCTTTGGAAAAACAGATGAGACTATAATAAAGTCATCTTTACATAAAGTTGTGTACAGTATCTGCATCCTGACCCAGGGCTGTAGGGCTATTTCTTTAGGGAATGTCAAGTACTGCTTAAAAAGAAATAGCAGGACTATGCCCACACATGGTCTAAAGTGAGGACCCTGCTTTGAATTGAAATAAGCAAAGCAAACATTGCTGAATAAGGGAAAGTGACTTCAAGAGTTTCAAAAGAAAAATTCAAGAGAAATTCATTTCAAACCACTACAGCCAACCTTATTTTGAGATAACAAATGAGTGAAGCACTGACATGGATCACAGTGGATGAACAATAATATTGAATAAATGACTGAATAAATGCCATTCATATATCCATTACCTCATTCCACGTGCATCACAATCCTATGGGGGAAGAAAGTGTTTTTATTTTATCAAGGACAAAACTGAGGCTTAAAGCAGGAAAATAACTGGACCAAGTCCACACAGCTAGTAGGTCACTGGTTAAAGATACCATCTGTCAATAAAAACACAGCCCAGTTGGGGTGCCTGGATGGCTCAGTTGGTTAAGCGGCCAACTTCGGCTCAGGTAGTGATCTTGCAGTTCACGAGTTCAAGCCCTTCACTGGGCTCTGTACTGACAGTTCAGAGCCTGTGGCCTGCTTGACATCCTGTGTCTTCCTCTCTCTATGCCCCTCCCCTGCACTCACGCTCTCTCTCTCTCTCTCTCTCTCTCTTTCTCAAAAATAAACATTAAAAAAAATTTAGAAAACACACAGCCCTGGTCCTTCGGAACAATGGTTAAAATCAAGTGATTCTACCAATACCCAAGCAAGCAAGTAGGAAAAACTGGGTGCAATAACATAATAAAAGGCCTGCTTTCAAGATGCTCCCATTTTTATTGTCATTCAAAATTGCCCTCAATCTTAGCATATATACTTTTACACTGAAAAGCAATTAAGATCTGACGTGGGCCAAATGTTGGTCTTCAGAGGTTCACAGCCCTCGTGGCAGTGTGATGTAATCCAACACTCCAACGCAGTGGCTCCGAAAGACAATGCTAGTGTTGAGTTACAGAATTCGTTACCTCGGGCAGGCGAGACACAGGCCCTCTGTGTATAAGCTATCAAAGCCCCACAGAACAAACTGAAATGCCGAACACGACAACCTGGGCCCCTTTAACTCAACATCTGCTCAACAGTTTGCCTCTCGACCAGCCAGCAAAGGGAATGTGATATGGGCTGCCTGCTATAAAGCCTGGGTAGGCTGAAAGAACAACCTGAGCTGGTGCGCTCTAGATGGGATGGCAGTGTTCCCTGATGGGCAGGGCAGACATGGAGAGGAAAGACAGGCATGGGTTGCCTTCAAGTTTCAGAGATTTTTCTCTCCCAGAAGAATAGCATATGAAGCAAGTCATTGCCCTCCCTTCCAAGGAATGATATCACTTTTTTCAGACAGTAAATTTCATGGAAAGTGAAATGGTTTGATTATCTTTAGCACCAGTAAATTTTATTATAATCCATGGCCAAATATATTTATGTCTGGTTCTGATATTCAACCTTAGCTTCTATTGTTCAGAGGAAATTCGACTTAAAAGACATTAGTCATCAAGTCTGCTCCGAAGAGCTCAAGCAGTATTCTTCCTACTAGAATGTCCTGCACAGGAGGTGAGATGAACAGACTGCAGAGGTAATGGAGGCTGGCTTCCAACTCTGCCACTCTCCAGGGGCCCATCAGCCCCATCATTAGAGCATGAGCCAGTGACAGAGTCTTCTTATTTTCAGTAAATTCATTCCATCTCTGCCTCCTGGCCCACCCTGCTCTGAGTCTCTCTTCTTTCTACTTGCACTTGTGCCTGTGTTGAGAGTTGCCATGTTGTGGTTGGTACTATCTGTCCATATTTCAACAACAATGACAACAGGGATGGATCCAGATTTTGTGGGGGCTGAACTGGGTGGGAGTAGGGGAAGTTCTTTAAAGAAAAATACAGAAATATCTTAATTTTGTAAAATTAACAAAACATATAAACATGAAAACATACTGCCAGGGCTTTGGAAGAGACTTGCAGAAGGAAGAGGGCATGAACCTGAATCATTAGTAATAATGCATGCTTATTGAGCAATGTCCAGAAACTCCTCAGATCATTCTGCCTTGCCAGGCTAAGACAATGTCAAGTCTTGTGACAATCTATTTGTCATGTGACAATCTTTCCTTCACCTGGAGTCAAACACTTTTGAAAAACCCGTCCCTAAAGGACACAAGGTCTGGTCTGATCCATTCCTAAGAGATAATTTATATCTGTTCCCATAAGGCGAGGAAAGAATGACATGAAACATCATTGGGTCTTTATAGCTCCCTCAATGTCATAAAGGAATGTTTGCTATGACTTTGTGATGTTTCTCTTGGGAAATAGGAGAAACCTACTTCTCAATGCCTCAAATAAGAAAAAAAGAATTACAACTCAGTGGCCCCACTGTCAACCATCTCACACAGAAGAGAAAGAGGCAAATCAACAGCACTGACCAGATCATGTCCTTGAACCTGACCTGGAATGAGTCTATGCACTTGGGCTACATCAGTACTTAAAACATAAAACATAAAAATCCCTGCCACTGTGGAGCTTAGATTCCAGAAAAGGGATAAAGGACAATAAACATAATAATAAGTAAATGATAAGAGTGTACTGATAGGTGAAATATTATGGGTAAAAAAGAACAAGTAGAGCAAAGTAAGAAGGATAAAGACTTTTAGGATAGGGGCAAGCCAGCTGTACTGCTGTATAAGGGAGTTGGGCAGCTTCATCAAGAAGGTGACAGTAGAGGAAACACTTGGAGCTGGTGAGGAAGTCTCCCTTCTAATCTGTAAAGTACCTAACACTCAGCAAAGGAGCTGCTTAATAAATATTAGCTGCTATTATAAAATAAAATAATATTATAAGATGATGATAACAATCACAAATACCTTCTTCGTCTTGTCCCCATGGGGTCTGATAAAGCCACAGAAGTAAACAAAATTAAAAATGTATTACTTTTCTTTGCATTATTCTCACACTAAACTCCTCTCTAAATAATTGATTTCTAGTTATCAGGTATCCTCAAAGCAAGGATAAAATCAACATGATTTTCAGAGAATTTCTTGTAAAACATATCATCAATTCCGATTACAATTTCTGTATTAAGATACCCTAGACTTGATAATTAGCTGTCCGTCAGTTATAAATCCCAATACCAAGACACACTCTATATAAAGTGGTGACTATCCGGAAACTCATCCTGAGCCCACACCTCTCCTTCATACCTAAGGAGACACATACCCTTGTAAGACAGATGTACAGACGAGACGTATGACAGGTGTCCATAATTATTGTGACCTATAGACTTTCAAGGACTGGATCTTGGGAAAGTTGTGAAGTTGGAAAAACTTTACCTCCTTAACCGACTGAGCCACCCAGGTGCTCCTTGAAAAACTTTACCTCCTGATTTGCAACCTTGCTATTGCTTACCATACTGCCCTCCAGGTACCTGGCATCTGGCATGTCCCTAGCAACTCTGCCAACCCTAATCACCTCTTTGTAGAGGCAAAGTCACTCAGTCCCCTGACTTGATGCAATGGTGAGCTTTCTATGTCAATTTGGCAAGACCACAATGCCCTGATATTGGGTCAAACAGTATTCTGGATGTTTCTAGGAGAGTGTTTTTAGATGAAATTTACATGTCAGTCAGTGGTCTTTGGCAAAAGCAGATTGTTCTCATAATGTGGGTGTACCTCACTCAATCAGCTGAAGGAAGGCCTGAATTGAACATACAGCTGATCTCCCTCAAGCAGGAGAAAATTCTCCAGCAGATGCCTTCATATTTCATCTGTGATATCAGCTCTTCCTGGTTCAGCAGACTGCCCTGGACTCAAACTGAAATTCCCTCCTGAGATTCTGGCCTGCCACCTCCTCCATCAGATGTTGGACTTGCCAAGCCTCCAGTCACATGAGGTGATTCCCTAAAATCTGTCTCTGTCTCTGTCTCTCTCTCTCTCTGTCTCTGTCTCTCGTGTGTGTGTGTGTGTGTGTGTGTGTGTGTGTGAGAGCATGTATAAACACACACATCCTATTGGTTCTGCTTCTCTGGAAAATCCCAGCTTATACACTTGGTCTTTCCTTCCCCACACAGACATTTGGGTCTGGGGCTTTCCTACCCTGCTCTGGCCAAAATAGTTTTCTAAATAATAGAAAACTATTGTTTAGATCATACTATTTCACATTATCTGATACTAGTCTTTCACTGTCTTTAAGATATTTTGCAATATGGTAAACTGTAGATAAAACTCACAGCAATGAAAATAATTCTTGTTTATAATCATCTTGTATAAATTATACAAATTCTGACCTGAGCAGTTGAGGTTATTTGACTTGCCTCCATACTTGGGGAAAGCCAGTTTTATCACCATTTGCACATCCACTTCAATACTTCTGATCTACAAATATTTCTGCTCTCCACGTTCTCTATCCAGTTCTAACATCTGCCTGCTTCCTTCATCAATTAATGAGTTAAGTAAAATCTTTAACACGTGTTCATATTATACCTGTATTAGAGTCATAATATTTTTTGAAAATTACCTTTAAAAAGATTTTTTCTCTTCTGCTACACCAGAACATTTAGAATGTTCGGTGAATGAATGAATAACTGGATAAATGAATAACTGAACATAAGCTTTCTCCATGAGCACACAGTGATACTACATATATAGATAGTAATTAAGAGTAAAAATCAGACGACCTTGGTTCATAACCTATTGCTCCCAGTTACCAGCTGCATCACCCACTGTAATTCTCTATACCTTACTTTTCCCATCTGCATAATGGAGACAAAAAAAAAAACCTCAAATGATTTTAATAGGATTAAAATAAATAATCCATGAACAAGCCTTAACACTATGCATGGCAGCTCATAAGTATTCAATAAATTATACCTATTATCAACATTTTTAAACAGGTTGACCATTTGGACAATTATACACAGTCTTTCTTTCTTCTAGCAGTCCCCAGAGTGCCTCAGATCCAACAGGTGCTTCATAAAGGCTAATGACATTGGTGGTGACCACAATAGTACCAAAGCCTTCTGGCCTGCCAACCTTAATAAAGTGTGTTATCCATTCTTCCAGACCACTGCTGGAGATGTTACAGCCTGACCTTCTATTGATCCCAACATCGTCCCAATGGACCTTGTTCCATTGTAATTTATTACAACAGCCAAATTGAATCCACATGACAGTGCTCAGAGCCAATTCTCATTGAGGTTCTCCCCATCCCCTGCCCCCGCCCCCACAGACCTAAAGATTTGTGGAGACACTGAATTAGATGATTTACTCAATTCCAGATATTACAGCTATTGAATTCCTTTCTTTAATCTTGCATGTCCACCTAGAAAACGATAAAGATGGCCTGGCATGATTTGTTCCGTACTCTCGTAAATTTATTATTAATGTGGAGTCAGTAACCTTTACTTGCCTGTTCAATTCTTCCCAGCCATGGTCTTTATCTTGAGGAATTCAAGTTTCTTGTTGCTACTGACATCTCCTATATTCCTCAAGCCTTTATTCTCAGTTAGAAAGAGGCAAGTCTAAGAAGATAGCTCTCTAGCTGCAGGTATTACTATACATAAATAACAACAGAACCCAGCAGATTCTACATGCAAGTTTGCCAAAAGACGTCTGAGCAAATTAGCACCTCCCATGCACTGTAAGGCAATTTTAATACCTAAAATTGACGTTCTTGATATTTTCTTCAATGCAACAGAGAGATGGTGTCTCAGGCCCTTTCCCTGTCACAGCTCATTGCTTTTGTAAGCATTTTGGACATTACTTTCTACCTTCTTTTTCTCTCCCTGAGCTAAACTAATCCATGCTGACACTCCAACTGGAAGACTTATCTAACCAAAATAGTTTGTCAACTACCATAACACTTAGCACATTCTCTGCTTAGTTCCCATATCCTCGAATATAGAGACTCTATAGAAGGAGGGAAGGGACTTTAAGAGATGAATTATTCAAAGAAGAAAAACCATTTAGCTTAAAGTTCTAAGTGAAGTTCTGGTAGTACCGATGTGAAAACATGTATAAACCACACAGAAATGTACAACAAATGTTTGAACTATAAATGGAAATGAAATACCAAACCAAAGACACAATTACAGTTCCTCAACAGTTTAGATTAGAAAATGGCAAATAACGTGTATTTCCTTATGACAAATGCCATGTTTACCATAGATTTAAGTTAAAGTTATTATAAACAAAGCAAATATATACACATTACTTTGGATGCTTAACTATGTTCTGTTCTGTGATATTCAGTCAACTGCTATGAAACCTTTTTTAAAGAAAGGTTTAAGATAAGACAAAGGAAAATGGCTGATATGCACATGGGTATAAATATGTAATACTGTGACCAAGTTAAATTAGTGAATAAATGTTTCATGTTACTTATAGAAGGGTTTTTTTTCATCTTATAAACCATAAGTCTAAATTTTCCTTATGGTTAAATATTTATTTTGTTCATTGCAGTATGTAGTAACAATGGATAAATATTCTATATAGATTTAAGAGATTCCTCTTTTTTTCATTTTTTAAGTTTTTTACTTAAATTCCAGTTAGTTAACATACAGTGTCATATTAGTTTCAGGTGTACAATATAGTGATTCAACGCTTCCATACATCACCTGGTGCTCATTACAAGTGCCCTCCTTAATCCCTATCACCTATTTAAAAGAGATTCCATTTTTAAAAATCTAAATGGACTTTTAAGAAAGAAAAAGCGATTTTGCTATTTCTATTTATTTATTTATTTATTTTACTTGAGAGAGAGAGAGAGAGATAGAGCATGAACTGTTAAGAGGAGCAGAGAGAAAGAGAGAAAGAGAGAAGGAATCCCAAGCAGACTCCACAGTCACCACGGAGCCTGATGTGGGGCTGGATCCCACAACCCTGGGATCATGACCTGAGCTGAAATTAAGAGTTGAACACTCAACACACTGAGCCACCCAGGCACCCCTATTTTGTTACTTCTTTTAAAGAAATATATATAATATGATACTTACATGTAAATTAATTATTTAAAATAAAGTAGTACTGTGCCTTTATTTTTTTTAATGTTTATTTTTGGGGGCAGAGGGACAGAGAGGGAGACACAGAATCTGAAACAGGCCCCAGCTCAGAGCCCCACATGGGGCTTGAACCCATGAACTGTGAGATCATGACCTGAGCCGAAGTCAGACACTTAACCAACTGAGCCACCCAGAACCTCAGTACTGTGGCTTTAAAAATAAAAGATAAACAGGATAAATAACAAATGATAAATTCACTATTTTTAATGTTTATTTATTTATTGAGAAAGAGAGAGAGCTTGAGTGGGGTAGGAGCAGAGAGAGAGGGAGAGTGAGAATCCCAAGCAATCTCACATACTGCGAGATCATGACCTGAGCCGAAATCAAGAGATGAACATTCAAACTGAGCCACCCAGGTGCCCCAAAAAGCACTCTTTCTAATTTAGGTTTGAGAGCAAACCATACAACTCTGAACATTTCAGAACCTAGTGTGAGCTTTCTGTGGGGATCTGGTGCTCACTAACCTCATAAGGAATTGGCCAATTACCATGTATCTGCTCCAGGGATGAAAGCGACATCTATGACACCAGCTGGCCACTCTCCAAACCAGTGCTTACGATGAATGCTAGAAAATGGTGGTAGATTTACACAAACTCACCCCTATTACAAAATAATAATAATGATAGAAGGTCCTTTCTTCTCATTCTAAACAAAAAAAGTACTGATTTTCCTTCTAAAAATAAGTTAATGTCATCCTTTCAGCACAACATGTCACACCACACACACACATGCACACACAAACTCCACACCCCTCTCCCTCTCCTTCAGGGGCTTTTCTTCATGTCCTGCACCAGAATGATTTACCCTATCTGATTTTCAATATAACTTTGCTAGTTTAGCATCAAGGCTCTAGATCTGCTCTTAACTCTGACTTAAGCTCACCTGGGATAATGCATGTGCTTTCTGGCTCTCAGAACCCTCACCTCAACTAAAGCCAAGTTGGACTAAGCTGTCTCTCAAATCTTCTTCAGCACTAACATCTTGCACTGTCACAACTCTGGCTTCAGGACAACCTCAGCGATAAGTGACCCAGGTGGCTATAATACAGAATGTTTCACAAATAAGAGGAGTTATCTTTAAAAGTATTATCTTTAGAGTGAACAACTGATAAAAACTTTGTTTTTATATACAGTATAATTCCATTTCTATGACATTTTGTAAAAGGTCAAAACTATAGGGATAGGGAACAAACTGGTGGTTGACAAGGACTGGGATATGGGAAGAAGGGTTGACTGAAGAAGGGGCAGCACAAGGGAGGTCTTTGAGTGACTGACCTGTCCTATATCATGAAATTGTGAAGGTAGTTACACAACTCTGTGCTTTTGTCAAAACCCATAGAAATGTACAACACAAAGAGTGAGTTTTACTGCACGCAAATTTAAAAATCAATTTTAAATGATCTTTATGAAATAATTCCACTTTCTTTCCAAGTTCTTTGAATGAGCTGATGGATCTAGCATTTACATTCAAATTTTTAGGTGAAATAATTTTGTTGTGCACCAACAGTGTTGGGCACTTTGTTCACTGAACAAAGACCTCTCGAACACCTAGTACGTTCGAGAAAATGAGATGTGAGCTTATCCTCATTCTAAAGATATGTAAGTAACTTGCTTACATTTAAAAAGCCCAGGGGGCACCTGGGTGGCTTGATTAGTTAAGTGTCTGACTTTGGCTCAGGTCATGATCTTGTGGTTTGTGAGTTTGACCCCCACATCGGGCTCTGTGCTGACAGCTCAGAGCCTAAAGCCTGCTTCGGATTCTGTGTCTCCCTCTCTCTCTCTCTCTGCGTCTCTCCCACTCATGCTCTGTCTCTCTCTCTCTCAAAAATAAATAAACATAAAGAAAAACAATTTAAAAAGCCCATAAGCTAAGATTCAAAGACAAGAATCTTTGAATCTTGATTCAAAGATTCAAAGTACAGTCACAGTTCATGTTCTTAACAAACTAATTCTATTGATGCATGCATGTATATGTACATGTGTAGGTGTATAAACTTTTAAAAATGGAAATAGAGTTATACTTTGGTGGTAAGTGTATGAGAAAAGAGGCATCCTCTGATCATTTTCTGTACATACATATCAGAAGCAGTTTATCTCAATCAACAAAATAAAGTGAATATCTTTCTACATCATTGAATATTCTTCTATAAAAATTTTCTATTGGTTGAATTTCTGCATAGAAATATATCATCATTTATTTAGCCACCCCTCTACTTTATAACATTTTCACTGATCAGAAAAAAAAAAAAAAACATTAAAGAACCATGCGATGAACAATGGTGTGGTTAAATCTATGCCTACATCCTTAGTTTTGCCTTAGGATGAATTCCTAGGTGAAGAAATGGTAAATGGCAGCTTTGGTCAAGTGCCCCACATTTGTCTTTCTCCAGCACCTCACATTTTATACCTGCTTCTATTTCTTTCAAAGAATATTCCCCTGTAGCTCTAATGAAAAGTTGGTAACGTGGAATGGTAGCAAAGGATCCTTGCCTCTATTTTCACCTTCCCACCTGGCCACCTTTGTTCATGCCTTCAGCTATTCACAAGTTCACAAACATTCATAATGTGGAGAAAGCCTTGGTGTGCGTATGCTACCCTTCATACCTTTTTGTAAGTCAGAGTATCATATGCAACCTAAAAAATTAGGTTTTAACTTCATATTTTAATACTACAGAAAGAAATATCTCCACCCCAATTCAATCTGTACTATTCATGTGAGTACATCCTGTTTGCTTAACTTTGCTCCATTCAAACTTTACTCACAAAAAAAGTTACCAGAATGCAACAGAACTTGGGAAGACCTCACGCTTAGGAACAAATGACTTATTTTCTATTGCACCAAGAGGAATCTCTGAGGCAAATAGTAAATACAGCCCTGAAAAGAAGTATACCTTGTTCAACTCTATCAAATATTTGGAATATATTTTTTAAAAATCTCAGTTTCCATGAAGGTTGTTGTATGGTAGAATTGTTTCTAAGCTATAATTACTTGTGATCTACACCAAAACTCATCAAACTATAGCTCATGGGACAAATCTGGTGCATGGCCTGTTTTTGTAAATAAAGTTTTATTGGAACTGAACTTTCCTATTTGTTTACATGCTCTGAATCTCACCAGAACTTGGACAGATTTGTTATCTTTTCTAATACATTTCAATTTTCCAGCTAATACTTATTAATAAGCACCTATCACATGCCAAGCACTGTGCTTGCTACTAGGACTAAAAAGATGAGTAAAACCCAGTTACTTCCTTTGCTGAACCCAGGGTTTAGTAAGGAAACAGACACAAACACAAAGCATCACATTTTGGAAATATTAATTATACAATCTGAAATAGTACAATATGAAAACTAGTAAGGGCTCACTCTTATACATTTTGAAATAGTGCAAATCCCCTACCATTATAAAATTTCATCAAAACTCCCACAGTTTCTAAGCTAAGTAGTCAAAGGCAGTGGAAACTGCTTTTATTACAGTTACCACCATACAAGTGGGCCAACGCTCCTTGTCAGTATCCTGTGAACCCCACTACTGTTTACTTGCTTCTGGATTTCTGCAAGAGATTTGTTACTACTGACAGTTATTTTAATATGTACTTGTATTGGTTTTCTCTTGCTGTGTAACAAAAGACTGCTAATTTAGTGGCTTGAAACAACTTCCACTTATCAGCTCACAGTTCTATGGGTCAGAAATCCAGTACAGTCTGGCTGGGGTTTCTGTTCAAGAACTCACAAGAAAGAAATCAGGGTATAAGCCAGAATGAGTATTTATCTGGAGGCTCTACAGAAATATCCACTTCCAAGCTTATTCTTGTTATTGGCAAAATTTAGCTCTCGTGGTAGTCAGGACTGAGGTCCTTGCTTCCTGGCTGGATATTAGCGGGACCCACACACAACCCAGGGGCTGCCCCAATTCCTTGCCACATGGCCCCCTCTTCAAGTCAACAGTACAGAACTTCTCACACGGTAAGTCCTCCTCATATTTTGAATCTCAGACTTCCCTGTTTCTGACTTTTGGACTTGGATTTTAAAGGGCTCATGTGATTAGGTCAAACCCACTCAAATACTCTCCCTTCCTCAGAGCCAACAATGCCATATGCATATCATATAATCATGGCTGTTAAATCTATCATATTCACAGTTCTGGGCATTATTCAGGAAATGGACACCAGGAAGGGAGGAAATCTTGGGGGCCAACTAAAAATTCTACCTATCATAACACTTTTGTTAGAATTGTAAGTTACTTTTATAAACTATAATTATATCACCCAAGAGCTGATTACATGTTGGTGTTATTGCTATTCTCAAAATCAGCAATCTAAAAAGGAGGTATGAGAAAATGTTACGATGAAGGCTCCAAAGTGCTATACACTGTACCATTAATTTAGAATTCAGCTTCTGTGAAAATAGTCTTTTTAAAGCAGTTAGTTCTTTTAGTTTGCAAAAGGTGTAGTATGATCGGGTAAGGATAAAGGAAAAACATGGCAATGAGACTATACTGTCAGAAAAGTATTAAAGTGCCCCTTACCCACAATGACTATGACATTATATGCCCCAAGAACATATCATCCCTAATTTATAGTTACTTTTATGGGAAACTTAGATATATATTACAAAAGTTGTGAATTATGAACTTCTCTGTATAATACAACATGATAAATGCTAATACAGATATGTGCAAAACTCTTCATAGCAAAGTAGAATCCATTGCCAAACATAGGATAAGTAGAAAAGACAGACAGAAAACTTTTCCTTCCCACATAAATAAGGTTGATTTAAATCAAATGGCCTGGGGAGTATGTGGGAAGAAAGACGGAATCATCTCGAGACTGAAATATGTAAAGGCTCAACCATCTCTAATCCCATATCACAAAACAACAACAGCTGGCAGCTGAGATTGACAGATGTGTCAAGATGCCTGTATCCATTAAGGTAGCAGCCACTGTCAGGGTACTCTGAGCATTTTGATTTTAAATCTTCAAGGGATTTTGGAGGTAATTATAAACAAACCTTTAAAAATCCATCATGCTGAAATTGAGTACAGAAAATAAGATCTTAACCCAGAAGCAAATATTTATTTAAAAGAGAATTTGCCTCCCCTGGCTCCGGATCAGCTTTCTCGTTGAGTAAGAATCAGTTCTCAGCATGATCTGGCCCTGAACTGCATTTTGAAACAACACAGATAATCACTCCTGCCACTTGCAAGTCACAAGGGATTGGAAGAGAACATTTATAATATAGAAGTCAAAATGACGCTCAATCCTTAATTATAAAATATATTTAATTGCTAGAAGACATAGAGAATAGAAAAAACTTCTAACTGTGAAATCTGTTTCCTAAATGGGGCAGGGGAGTGTGGTAAATCTATATAAAATTACTTCTTATTCCACCAAATGCACTGTGATGCCTCTTCCAGCCAAATCTTTGCAAATGGTATTCTCACTGCTTTGACTAGACAACACCTCTTAATCCTTCAGCTCTTGGTCTAGTCATCAACTTTTCCAGTAGTCCTCCTTGGCCATCTCTACTCCCAATAGGTGAGGAGCCCCTCCTCTGGGCACCATGTACCTGGCTGGCATTGCACACAGTACGTATTGCCCTGTAATTGAATCTTTAGTGTTGTTTTGTTTTTTCTATGAGTGTGAGCTCATAGAAGGCAGAAATTTTCTTCACTAGCCTATGTATCCCCCAGTGCCTACAGAGCAACGAGATCATTAAAACGCTGAACATGTTTTGTTGGATGACTGATGGTACAATGAAAAGGAAGGCAAACTGGGCAGAATAGAGCTATGGTGCCCAAGGCCTCAGATGTCACAGGGGAACAGAAAGAAAAAAAAGGAAAAGTGTCATCAAAACCCAGGCCCTGTCACTAATTAGTTCTGTGACCCTAAACAAGTCACTCTTTCTCTCAGGACTTCTGAGTCCTGAGTGGAAAAATGAAAAGATCAGACCAGAAGGACCCATCAAGTATCTTCCAGGTTTTCTGTTCTCTCATATCTTTCTGTCTTTAGGATTGTCCATGCTTCATCAGCATACCTATTTTTACATATCTTTTGAAGTCCAATCATATAGGACCAATTAGAGCAAGGGAATAGAAAGATGCAGCTAATTGGAAGACAGTGACTATAGCTGCTGAATAAATGCATGAATGAATGAGCAGGCTTCCTGAAATCTCTTTAACTGCTCCATCAGAAAGTGAACTTTTTGGTTCTTTTGATAATAAAATACCATTTTATAAATGTCATCCCTAAGAGAATGGTAACTTCAAATTCCTTAGCAATACACGGAAAAAGGAGGCTGGTGAATTCACTGCTTCATAAAGAAGCTTAGGTTTACCAAAGAAGCCACATCTCTACTCAAGGGATGCAAAGTGATCTTCAAAATATCACTTCATTGGAACAAAGTGGACTTTCTTGCAATGGGATCCATTGGTTAAAATCACCAAGATGATTTTTGCCTAGGTCATCAGGAACATTTGGCAAATCATTCCAGCCAAGAATAGGAGCTACACATTCTCGGTGATTATTTGTCCTGTGTAATTTCATTAGTACCAGAAACTCGCATCAATTTCAAGACATGATAAAGACACTAAATATTAAATGATGCCAGAACAAAGATGTTCTGCTTAGACTCAACAACATGCAAACACCAATAACCATACAAACACAGAATACACAGAGAGAATTTGTTATAAAATGTAGTAGGTTGAAATTTTCTTATATTTTATAGACTGAAGAAAGCACTCTTTGAAAAAAAAACTGGCAAATCACAAACACTAATCTAGACAATACATTTTAGTTACAAATATTTAAGCAACATATTAGTTAAAACTATATTCAGTCCACAATCAAAAATATTTTCACATCCCAAATAACCAAATAAAATATATGAAAAATATATTAAATGTGAATACAGAAATTATATTTTCAGCCCCAAAGGCACTTTTTTTCAAAAAAAATAGCCTTAAAGGTCACTTTTCCAAATGACTAGCTAGAATGCTGGCATTTAGCCAAAGAAACTTAAACTGGGTGATACCTGCTTAACAATCCATCCCCATTCTGTCCAAATAAGATGCTTTATTTCTATTATATATTCCCTATACTACAGCTGACTAGCACCTCCCTCTAAATTAGCTAATATGATCAGTGTAGTCAAAACAGTTTTAATAATTCTAATAATTTTAATACTTCAAGAGTGCTATATATACTCTTTATAAAGTATGGATTCTTACACATCAAAAATATAAAAGAGAAAATAATAGTAATAGTTCAAATATCATACACACTCATATGCACATACATAAGATGTTCACCTCTGTAAACTTCTTATAATGATACTAGCTAAAACTGTAGCCAAAAAATGTTAATTACATCAACTGAAATAACATTCAGAGATATTGGAGAGAAAAATGTTATACAAAGTAAAAATCATTTTAAGGAATACTATCTCAAGAGAAAGCCAAGACGAGTTGGATAGTCCATGCATGGGAAGAAAAGGAATCCTATAGACCAGGGTTTGGTCTGGATAATTATTTGCTTTGGAGGGTGGTAGGCCTCTCTTGTGCATTGCAGGATGTTTAGCAGTACCTCTGGACTCTACCCACCAGCTGCTTGTAGCAATCTCCCTGCTGTGACAACCAAAACTATCCCCAGACATTGCCAAATGTTCCTGGGATGGGAGGGTTGTAAAGTGTCTTCCGGTCGAGAACCCTGCCTCAGATTCACAGCCACCCTGATTGCAGCTCCAACCCTTGGATGCCAGCCAAGTTCCTGGCTTTAGATGAGAGTGAGGCTGCCTACACTGAGGTCAGACCTTAAAATAAGCAGCTCACTGCAAGGTGGAGCAGCTTCCCAGACCACGTCCTCTCAGGACCAGGTGAGAAGTCTCCCAAATCACGAATTCACATGGGACTCATCCAGGAAAGTTGCTTAGATCTCTCAAATCATATTTTGAGATCTTGGTTCTGTAAGCCAACAATCAAAACAAAGTGAAACTACTATGACAGCAAGCATGGTGCAATCCTTTGAAAATGAAGCAGCAAAACAATCCAACGGCTTAGAAGGGTACATGAAGAATCTCAGGGGGGAAAATAAAGAGACTGAAGATCATCACAACCTTTTTCCTAAATATAGACTAACATATATATATTAACATAGATTTTTAACCAGGACTGATGTTGTACTCTATTAATTTAATTGGTTTCCTATTTTTTATCACATTATTTAGTAACTTCATCTCTGTTGGTTTGGTATTAAATACAGGCATCCTTTTGTGTCAACCTTAGGTAACTTGCTCAAAGTATAGTTTAGCCAATCTCTTAAAGTTAATGATCCCACTTGCCTCATGAGTGAGGCAGGATCACAAAATAGAAAAATACCAAAATAGTGTGGTGTTTAAGAATAGCTCCATCAGTTTCCTGCTGTGTGAGTCTGCACAAGTTACTCAAGTCACACAAGTTTAAACCAGTCTCCTCTTTTAAAAATAGGGATTATGAGAGCACCTATCTGCCATTGGGTTTGTCATAGGGACCCATGACAACCTAAGGATGCAAAGCCCTTAGCACAGTGTCTGGTGTATAGTAAGGGCTCAATGAGCAGTAAATAATCCTTTTGTTATAAAAAATTATCATTTGCATGGTCATAATTAAAAATAACCATGAATAATCAACAATTTCTTCTTATCACTCTATAGAATACCATGCTTCTAACAATCCAGTAAGTTAGAAGTGAGAACTAGAGGAGGAAGCATTATTCTCTTTGCAGAACAAGACAGTATACTTGCTAAATGCCACATATTCTTTTTATTAAAAAGGAAAATTAAGCAAGAGTAAGTAAGTGCCCTTACTCAAGGCTTAATCCCTTTTTACCTTGTCAGGGTAATGGAACCAAGGCTCGAGGTGTTAGATGTGGGTAGAGAACAGTCATTTCCTCATCCTGTTTTATTATCCATGGGATGGTTCCATCTTGCAGCCTACATACAACATGGTCCTGGGAACAATGAGTGAGCCTGACATTTCACTGAGGCAAAAGACTCCTAACAGCTAACAATATTCTTGGGCCAGGAGTGGATCTCAAAGTAATTTCTCTTCTCCTAAGTTATTCATTCAGAATTTGCTGATATAATATATTCACCCAATACATATTGATTGAGGACCATCACCTGCCAAGAATTCTGCAAAAAGCTGGAAGTATCTTGATGATCACAGTTGGGGCATTCAAGGAGATTAGCTGTGGGAGGGAGGCCAACACTCACTAAAGGGATGCAGAATTTCAAACTGAGCCAAGAAATGGTTCTTTTAAGTGCAAAACCTCTCCCAGCCTGCAATGTCAGCAAAGACTTCCCTGAGTAAGTGACACAAGAACTGAGTGGAAATCTCAGGTGTAAAGCTTGGAATCACATTTCCCAGATTCCTTTTAAGGCAGGCCTGGTTAGATCCTGCCAATGAGAGGCACCTGTGTGAAATTTGGAGCAATGCCCCAGGACTTTAATGTCAACCAACAGTGTGATGTAAGGGAAGAGGGAAGAGGGTGAGAGGATAGCCATCAGCAGAGAAGACCCCTGACCAGACACTCCTGGTTATGAGATCATGGCACTCACTCCTTTCTCTTAGTCTCCTACAGCTGTCCTGACTCTTGATCACTTTTAATCTTGTTCCACCGGCTAGATACTGGGTCTCTGGATATTCTTGCCATAAACTCCCTTTTGCTCAAGGTAGCCAGAATTAGCTTCTGCCATTTGCATTTATCAAGAAGTTTGCTTCTGGTAATATGCCATGTTGCTCTCCACTGTACTTACATTTAGGATTATGCATGTCTATCTCTCCAACCAGACTGTCAGCTTCCTGGGGACTGGAGAATGTATTATATCCCTTTGAGCCTCCAGGACCTACAGCAGTGACTGACTGACACATAAGAAACACTCAATAGATGCAAAAACAATATGATTTTGCACATGTTCAAAAAACAGGAGGTTTGCCAATAATAAATAAAAAGTGAAACTAGATGTTTAAACACCAAGAAAGAGCTCAGTTGAGTCAAAAAGTCAATTTTACACCAACATGGAAATCTCCATGTTCTATAAGCATCTTCTCAGGTACTTTGTTTTTTTAATAAACTTCATGAAGAATTCCAGTATGCTTATAACCATAGTCCTGTAGGGTCCTTACCTCTGAGCTGATCATCATTCAGAATTTTCACCACCACACGTCCAAATTGGTAGAATAAAGCTGCTGAAGTGGCCAGGTCTATAGATGCCACGCCTAGAAGCCAATTCCACTCACATCTCCCTGACCTTTCCAACCCACAGGGCAATCCATGAACCCCAGTAGGTAGCTAGTGAACTTGGCTTCCAGAGAAATCACCATCTGTTTTTCTACCCCTAATAAATAAAGTACCTCTGCTCTATAAAATGGGACTGAGCCCTAGAATGAAAATGGAGATAGAACTTTTGTCCAATTTAATGGCTATTTAAAAATTTCTTGGGTAGTAAGTTCATGTTGCATGAGCTACGTAACAGTCTGAATTTGATCTGGGTCAAATAATGCTACCATGTCCTAAAATCCTGGACATTATACACTTTCAAAATGTACAATGTCATCAAGGTTTTATGACATTTCCTAAAAAAACTCAATAGTCAGGTGGCACTTCATCAGCTGAAGTCTGAATTCAGGTTAAGTCTGTAGCTTGAAAACTGTACTGTTTCTCTGACTTCAGCATCACAGCCATAAAGGGACACTCCACTGAATAATTTTCATATATGTACATTTTTGTCCCCTACTAATAGAATTCCATATCTTGGAATTATGGAGTAGAGCCAAATGGCAGTAGAACCAAAATCTATACTCGATGACTGCTGTTTTCCTACAAAAGCTTGCTCAGAGATATTCTGTCACCTGGGGTTCTCTGTTTATTCGACTTCACTTCCTTCCTCAAGTAACAAAATGCTTAGGGTATTGTGTTCATGCCTGCTGCCCAGACATGTGACTTGTTCACATGGCTTATGGAGGACACAAGATTTCTGAGACTCAAGGCTCTGAAGGCAAAGCTGACAGATATGAGGTGCAAGCCTAGCTTCGCCAGGTTAAACATGGCTATGAAAGGAGCATACCCATTTCTATTGGCATGAAAACACAGTGCTGGTTGCCAAACAGACTATAAGAAAGAAATATTAAGTAATACTACATGTCTGACATTGACATAAGTTTATTATTTCTTCCATGCCAACACACCCTAATCCAAAGCTTATGCTGTTCCAATCCAGGCCTGCCCTAAAACAGCCAATTAGGCTAAATGTGATCAAAACTCTAAGGAGTCTCCAGTCACAAAGACAATGTTTCATTGGCCCATTAGCTTCTGTATTATTTCCACATTTTGACTAGGTTTCTGAATTGTGTGCACTACTTCTTTGGGGATTATTTGTCCTTCACATTGCAGGTATAATAGAATTTCTGCCCCTTCACTATGTTACCATTGGTGTTATTTCCTCCCCAAATGTATTGGTAAACACTCAGTGAAAAAAAAAAAAGTGAAGCTGAAAAACCTCTCCCAATACACATGAAATATTTCCTAATCCATTATCTACATGGTTTAAATAAGTGGGATTATGATCATATTGCCCAAAGGAGACCCATAATATATATACAACTGGCTTTGTTCAAGAATTCCAAACTAGTTCCCAAACTTTTGAGTCTGGCTTATGGAGCAACGTATAAAATTTTGCAAAATGCGCACATCAGAAAATGTCATTTGTCACTTATGCATTGAAAGTACCTTCCCAAAATCTTTATTCAGAACATTAATGCCATTTATTCCTCAAGAATAAGAGCACTTAGTCTCAACTTCTGGTAAAACAAGCAATTGTGATGTTCTTCTTCAACTGACACCTGGTGTCATCCTCCTAACACTTGAGGTCCATAGGAAAATGAGGCTTATTCTTTTAATCTGCACTAAACATTTTATTCTACTTTCCCAAAAACAAAAAACAAAGAACAAAAAACTTGTATCTAGGTTGCATGACCTTGGGAAAGTCTACCTATTATAAGCTTCAGTGTCCTTCAGTTTCCTAGCTTAATAACTATACCTGCCTCACAGGATTATGGTCAAGAGTAAGTAAACAGGGCACAGAACAAGCACAACAAAATATCCAGCATACAGGGCTCAATGTAAGTTCAGTAAATGTTAGCTTTCATCATCATTCACTCCTGGGAATTTTAAATCAAAAGTTTTCTTTTGAATCCTTAGTACCAGCTCTAAGAACTGCCACTCTAACTGTCTCTCTGTTAGTCCCATCTGCCCTCAACAGCCCCATTGATTCAATTGTCCTTGGTCATGTCTTCCAAGAGCTCTTCTAAACATCTGTATCAATTAGCTGAAGCTGCAAAGGGGAGATCAAATCACCTGGGCCTTGTCTGTAAAGATCTTGACAGAAATGAATTAATAATATAATCCATCAGATCACCAATACCTTGAGAGTGAGGATGGAAGCCAGAGGGGATAGGGGTGGCTTCATGGGCATATGACTTGTGTAGCTGCATGGGGCCCCATGCTCAGAAGGGCCCCAGGTTTGGTTTTATGCTCATTCAGAAATTCTCTTTGAACAATTTTCGTTTTGCACAAATTATGTAGGTGGTTGCAACTGGAGATTTTTGATCAGAGTGATATAAATTGTTTTATGTTTTAAAAGGACTACTCAAGCTTTTGTGTTAAGAACAGCCTATAGGAAAGGTAAGGGTAGAAGCAGGAAAAACAACTAGGATGCTGTTGATATAAACAAGGTGAGAGATGATAGTGGCGGATGACACCAGGAGGAGAGGCCAGTTAGCAATTTGTCTGCAGCTGCACCATGGTTGCCCGGGAATATGCCTGTCTGCAGCAGTGTCCCGGCCAACTGGCTCGTGCTACCCACCATTAGTTCCTGCCCAGTTTCCAGGCTGGCTGCCTATTAACTTGACAGCCCTATGCCTTTCCAATACATTTTCTTTTCTTAAAAGATCAGGTAGTTGGTTTCTCCTCTTGCCTACTCTTTTCCAAGGGAAGTTAGGGGACCCTATGTTCCCAAAACTATACACAGTAGCAAATGGGATTTTTTTTTAAAAATCAAGGTGAATTCCCCAAATCTGGATCCCTGCAATGGAGAAAATGAGCTATGAAGGTAAAAGATGCTAGAACAAGCATCTTCTGTGTTAGTTCATTGTAGTGAGAACTTATTCTATGTTCTCTCACCGATTCCAATTAAGTAATAGGTGCAAACATTACTCCCCCCCCCCCCGCCAAATCTGTATGGGCTCAGTAAGGTAAGAGCTAC
>CM053574.1:22429290-22444915 GCA_028646485.1 Cryptoprocta ferox
CAGCTTTGTAGTAGAGTCTAAAGTCTAGGATTGTGATGCCTTCCGTGTTGGTTTTCTTCTTCAGTATTACTTTGGCTATTCGGGGGTTTTTTGTGGTTCCATACGAATTTTGAAATTTTTCTTGCTTCTTGAGGTAGGCCTGTATTGCTGTAAACTTCCCTCTTAGAACCACTTTTGCTGCATCCCACAGGTTTTGGACCATTGTGTTTTCATACACTTTTTAATTTCTTCTTTGATTTCCTGGTTGGCCCATTCATTGTTTAGTAGCATGTTTTTATCCTCCGTGTATTTGTAGTCTTTCCAGATTTTTTCTTATGGTTGACTTTAGTTTCATAGCAGTGTAGTCTGAAAACATGCATGGTATGACTTTGATCTTCTTGAATTTGTTGAGGCTTCTTTTTTGGGCTAATATGTGATCTATTTTGGAGAATGTTCTTTGTGCTCTTGAAAAGAATGTGTATTCTGCTGTTTTAGATAGAATATTCTGACTATATCTGTTAAATCCCTCTGTTCAGTGTATCATTCAAAACCATTGTTTCCTTGTTGATTTTTTTTATTTAGATGATCTGTCTATTGATGTAAATGGGGTGTTAAAATCCCCTACTATTAGTGTATTATTATCAATTAGTTACTTTGTATTTGTTATTATTTATGTATCTGGGTGCTCCTATGTTAGGTGTATAAATATAATTGTTATATCTTCTTGTTAGATTGTTCCCTTTATTATTATACAGTAGCCTTCTTTTTCTTTTGTTACAGTCTTTGTTTTAAAGTTTATTTTGTCTGATATAAGTATTGCTACTCCAGCTTTCTTTTGACATTAATTTGCACGATAGATGTTTCTGCATCCCTTACTTTCAATCTACATGTGTATTTAAGTCTAATATGTGTCTCTTTTAGGCAGCATACAGATGGGTCTTGTTCTGTATCCATTCTTTCACCCTATGTCTTTTGACTAGAGCATTTAATCTGTTTACATTCAGAGTAATTTTTGATAGATATGTATTTAGTGCCATTTTGTTATTTGTTTTGTGGCTGCTTCTGAAGATTTTCTCTGATTCTTTCTCTCGTTTCTTTCTCATGGTTTGCTGATTTTCTTTAGTGAGGTATTTGAATCTTTTTCTCTATTTTTTGCATATTTACTAGTGGATTTTGATAAATCGTTACCATTAGGTTTGTATATAAACTCTTCTGCATATAACAGTCTATATTAAGTTGATATCATTTAGGTTTGAATCCATTCTTTAGTTCTCACCTTCCCACATTTTAGGTATATGTTTTTATATTTTACATCCTTTTATTTTGTGCGTTCCTTGACTTTTTGTACAAATATTCATTTTTACTACTTTTGTATTTCCTACCTTTATATTGTTACTCTTGGTCTCTTTCCACTCAAAAAGTCACCTTTAATATTTCTTGCAGGGCTGGTTTAGTGGTCATGAACTCCTTCAGTTTTTCTTTGTCTGAGAAACCTTTATCTGCCCTTCTGCTTTGAATGATAGCCTTGCTGGATAGAGTATTCTTGGGTGCTGGTTTTTCCCATTCAGCACTTTGGATGTATCATGCCACTCCTTTCTGGCTTGGAAAGTTTCTGCTGAAAAATCCCCTCTAACTGTTTGGTTTTCCTTGGTAAGTTACTATCTTCTTTTGTCTTCTGCTTTTAAAACTTCTCTTTATCACTATATTTTATCAATTTAATTGCAATATGTCTTGGTGTGGGTCTGCTTCTGTTGATTTCGATGGATGTTCTCTGTGTCTCCTGTATCTAGATATCTGTTCCCTTCCCTAGTTGGGAAGCTATTATTTCTTCAAATAAATTTTATGCTCCCTTTTCTCTCTCTTCTTCTTCTGGGACTCCTATAATATGGATATGTTATGTTTGATGGAATCGCTGAGTTCCCTAAGTCTGTTCTCATTTTGCATCATTCTTTTCTTTTTTTCTCTTTTGTTCAGCTTGAGTAGTTCACATTACTTTGTATTCTAGGTTACTAATTTGTTCCTCTGCTTCTTCCATCAGGTATGTTTCTCATTTCTTTTATTGAGCCCTTTATCTCTGCTGTGTTATTCATTATCTCTTTGTTAAGGGTCTCTCATATCTTCCACTCTTTTCTCAAGTCCAATGAGTAAGCTTATGATCATTACTTTAAATTTTCTATCAGCAGGTTACTTATATCTGTTTTGCTTAGGTCTCTGGCTATGGTCTTGTCTTGTTCTTTCATTCAAGGTAAATTCTTCTGTCTTCTCATTTTGTTTAAGTCTCTCTGTCTATTTCTGTCTGTTAGGAAAGTAAACTACATCTCCTTTTCCTGAGGGTAATGGCCTCATGAAGAGGTCCTATAGTGCCCTGTCATGTGGTTCCCCAGGGTCTGGCACTTCTGGGAGTGTCTCCAGTATATGCTGCATGTACTCTGCTGTTTTGTCCTGGCCACTTAACAAAGTGCAGGGGCTCTCTTTGCTTTTTGTGGGTAGTGTTAGGTCCCTGACCTAGGTGTGGCACATTTTAAGTAGGTGTACTCTGGTATGCTTGTGAATTGAGACCTGTTGACACCATCAGAACTGAGGCTCCACAAAACTCCTCTGTAGGGAGATGCTGTGTGAGCAGGCATTTGGGCTTGTCTTCTAGGGGAGGGAAACTGCTGTGCTGGGACTGAGGCAAGCATGATCAGGAGGTCCAGTTCCACTGGAGCATGGGGTGTGGGGCTTAGTGTAGGCAAGTTAGGTGGTGTGCATCTACACTGCACTGGTTCCTGCAGATGGACCTGTGCTTATGCCAAGGGTGTAGGAGGGAAATGTCATCAGCCATTTTGTTTGTTACCAGAGTTGACTCTCAGTGAATGCTGTCTCTCTGGGACATGCTGCAATGTTCAGGGCATTTTAGACCTGGATGGAGAATAGAACTATTACTTGCTGCCATATGTTATATATTATATGGCATATAATATATGTCAGCAAAAAATTATTTTATTTTATTTAATTTTATTTTAAATGCTTATTTATTTTTGAGAGAGAGAGAGCTGAGCACATGGGGAGAGGGATGGGGAGAGGGGCAGAGAGAGAGGAAAGAGAGACTCCCAAGCAGGCTCCATGCTGTCGGAGGCACAGAGCCCGATGTGGGGCTTGATCCCACCAATTGTGAGATCATGACCTGAGCTGAAATCAAGAGTTGGTTGCTTAACTATCTAAGCCACTCAGGCACCCAAAATAATATATTTTAATTTTATATTATATATAATTATTTACATGTAAATGTATATTATATATAATTAATATATAATTATATGCTGTATGTAATATAATATATAAACATAAAATAATTCATATAATTGTATATTATATAAAACATATAAGTTTATAATAAGTGTATTATATCTACAAATTGCAGTTCTACCATGTTAGCCTGGCTACTCCTCAGAACCTCAATTTTTCACCTATAAACAATACCTACCAATACCAATATATCAGAAAGGATAAAATATATACTATAATTTTACCAATGACCCCCTTTTTTTTTGCTTCATGCTATATTCCTCTTCATTCCTGTGTTTGTCATTCATATGACAGCTTTCCTCCTTCTTAGCATGATGTTCAGAGTAGGCCCTTTGGGGTCTGATAGACATGGGCTCAAGTCTCACATTTGTCTTTGTAAGCTGTGTGGCTTTAAGCCTTGTAAAATGCAGGATAGCCTCTCTACCTGTCCTAGAGTGCTGGATGGTCACATGAAACTGCACAGATAATGTTCCCATCATTCTTGTCAGTATGATTAACTTTTAATGATAGTTGCTAGAATATTAGCATATAGCACTCTAATGACTAAATTTATTAATCATATATGGATGATTAGTAATCATAAATTGTTACTATTCACTGTTAAGCAGCAGCTACTGTTCATTGATTGTTTCTATTTTATTTCTTAGTGCATGATCCTGTAAGTCATGATTCAGTGAATCCTTATAGAACAGTACTATTACCAAAGCATCTGGGGTGCTCAGTTGGTTAAATTCTGACTTCAGCTCAGGTCATGATCTTATAGCTCATAGGTTCGAGCCCTGCATCAGGCTCTGTGCTGACAGCCCGGAGCCTAGAGTCTGCTTTGGATTCTGTGTCTCCCTTTATCTCTGCCCTTTCCCCCTTGTACTCTGTCACTCTCAAAAATAAATCAACATTAAGAAAAAATTAAAGAAAAAAGAACAGTACTATTATTATCCTCACTTTATGGACAGGGAAACTTAAGTTTTGGGAGATTGTGTCTTTCTCTGAGTTATGGTGAGTCAGTGGAAGGTTAAGATTTAAATCTGAGGAGTCTAGCTTAAGAGCCTCTGTGTGTAGCTATTACTCTAACTTGCCTTCCAACAATGTATTAATATACATAGAGAGTCATAGCAGTTATAATATGTACCACCATAGATAATTCTTCCAGGAAAGACTCTGTTCTTGCCTGCTCTTCTAGCTGCAGCATTTCTGCCCTGATAAGAGGTCAGTTGGAAAGGCAGAAGATCAGTTGATTTTCTGGGAGCTCTGAGCCTGATTGTATTTACCTTATTCTGAGGTCCCCATAGCAGTCAGTGGGATACCCTAGTTAGCTTACAAGTAGAATTGACTAATCTTAAGTTAATCCTTGTTTTTATCACTTATATAACTGAGCATGTAGTAGCAATTTAATAAACTATTACTTATTTGCTTATGTGTTCTTCCAGAAATATTCTATGCACACACAAGCACTTATTGGTTCTGTCATTCCCAAGGAAACATATTGTACCTACTGGAACCCATGTTGCATTTTATATTTGGCTTTTGCAGATATCTTCTACAGTTTGCCTTTTATCTTTTTTCATGAACACATTTTAATTTGTATTTAATCTTATTTGTCTATCTTTTATGGTATTTAAACTCTTTCTTTTGCTTAGAAAGTACTATATAGGGTACTCCTCCCCATCCCCCATTTATTTGCAGTTTTTCTTTCATGGTTTCAGTTACTTAGGGTCAACCACTGTTTGGAAGCAGATGATCCTCCTCTGACATAACATCAGAAAGTCAGTAGTAGCTTAGTGCTGTGTCACAATGCCTACATCATTCACCTCACTTCATTTTACCATGTAGGCATTTTATCAACTTATGTCATCATAAGCAGAGGGGGTTATTATAGTAGAAAAAGATATTTTGAGAGAGAAGGAGAAAGACCACATTCACATAAATTTTATTATAGTATATTATTATAATTGTTATATTTTAATATTAGTTATTGTTGTTAATCTCTTACTGTGGCTAATTTATAAACTAAACTTTATCATAGGTAAGTATATATAGGAAAAAACATAGTATATATAAAATTTGGTACTATCCATGGTGTCAGGCATCCACTGGGGGTCTTGGAACATATCCCTGCAAATCATAGGGGACTACTGTTCTTCAGAAATAAGAAGAAGAGCCCCCCATATTTTTTATAGACTTTTCATGGTTTAATTTTTTTACATCTAATTATTAGGAATTTATTTTTGTCATAAGGAGTTAGGTAAGGCTTTACCGTTATTATTTTTATAAATGGATAGTTAGTTTTCAGTCATTATTAATTAAATATTCCATATTTTCTCTGTTGAAGCTAAAAATCATGTTTATCGTATACTAAATTTCCATAATTCCATATGTGAATCCATTTTGGAATTCCTCTTTTTCTTTTTGCATCAATACCAAACTCTTTTAGTTACCAAGGTTTTAAAATATGTTTTAGGGGTGCCTGGATGGCTCAGTTGTTTAAACATCTGACTTCAGCTTAGGTCATGATCTCATGGTTCATGAGTTCAAGCCTTGCGTCGGGCTCTTTGCGGACAGCTCAGAGCCCAGAGCCTACTTTGGATTCTGTATCTCCCTCTCTGTCTTCCCTCCCCTGCTCATGCTCTCCTTCTCTCTATAAAAAATTAATTAATTAAAAAAATTAAAAAAATAAATATGTTTTAGTATCTGGGTCACACACTTTCAGACATCATGAAAGTTGAGGTAGGTAGTAATCTTAGAGGCCATCGAGCAAAATTGTGCCAGAGGAGGTAACTGAGTCCCTGAGAAGCAAGTGACCTCCCCAAAAGCCCCATCTCCAGGTGCCAGCAGAGTCATAAATGAACCTGGAGGCCGAATAGTGGAGTGGATCTTGAGCCAGAAGTTGGGACTTTAATGCAGTCTACTGAGTTTGCCTTATAAGCCCTCAAAGCTTCATTGTTTTTACTTATAAACAATACCTCCCTCACAGGTGACCCTGAGGAGTGCATAAGACACTGTGGTGCATCACCCACCACTGTGAGTCACAGAGCACATCTTGAAAATATTTAGTTGACTCTGAGCCAATGCCTTCTGAATCTAATCCAGTGATGTGTCCCCATTTCACCTTATATCTGTGCCATGCCTTAAAATTTGATGCCTAAAAGATACTCAAGAACAATCTTTCTTAAACGTTTGTTTTTTTAAATGTTTATTTATTATTTTTGAGAGACAGAGAGAGAGAGAGAGAGAGGGAGAGACAGAGCATGAGTGGGGAAGGGGCAGAGAGAGAGGGAGACACAGAATCTGAAGCAGGCTTCAGGCTCCAAGCTGTCAGCACAGAGCCCGATATGGGGCTCAAACCCACAAACCATGAAGTCATGACCTGAACTGATGTCAGACACTCAACCAACTGAGTCATCCAGGTGCCTTTTGCAAAACATTTCTGAAGGATATTACTATGTGTTCTTAGAAAAACATGGGTTCTGTGTCTAAATAGATGTAGGAAGGGGTGAGTTAGGTAAGATCTTTGTTATTCAATGTCAGAACTTTAGTGTGCTAATGTCTACCTAAAGTCAGAAGAGCTAGCTGCATTTCCCCATTTGGCTTGATCATGGAACCCACTTCCATTACTCCCTCCATTTAATATTTTTATAATACCCAGGAGGATCTGAAAGAACAAGTCCTGTTTACTTAGAGCAGTATGTCTCACATTTGGGAAGAAATTCCTTTTAAAAGAAAAAAATGAAAAGAATGTTGTAGACAGTATTTCTTAATGTAATAATTGTTACTTATGCTACTTAATTAGGCACAAAGATAAGACTAGGCATGCTTATAATTCTTACAGAACTATGACGCCTCATTAAAATTACACACTAAATGGATGTACGATGCAAAAGCCTATAAAATTTAAACTAGCGATATTAACTTTATCTCAAAAAGGATGATTTGCGGGACATTAATTTATATTTGATATGAATATGATGCCAGTTGCTTATGGCTCAGATGCTAGTTCAGGAGTCTGCATAGGGGTGTGCTGTATGATATCCTGCTTTCCTCACCAACTGTTTCTGTAATTATGATGAACCTCTTATTTGTATGATCACTATGATGTCTGATGGTAAACATTTGAAGGGAATATATAAGAGCAATAAGAAGTCCTTCTGTGCTTTCTCCACTTTACCCCAGAGGAATCTTAAATGCAAACAAAGGCAGATATTGAAATCTCTTAACAATTCTTAGGTAAAAGGAGTTATTTACATGGTTCAGAATTTAGCTTTTGAGATAATCATTGAAAAGAAAAGACAACATAAAACAATTCTTGTAGCAAATTCATGAATCCTTGAATGCAAGTGCCCATCTTCCTGGAGTCTGAGTCTTTAAACTTTAAAATATGGGTTTAATTCTCTTTTAAATAAAATGACTATAGTTCCTAATTTGTCAGTTATTGACAAACATGTTAAGCATACCCAGATGGAGTTGACTTAGTTGGATTTATTGAAAAGCACTGAATTGAGATCACAAAATTATTGCTTAAATCTTGGTACTAAATTATCAGTGATTTAAGTTCTTTGGGCTTCAGTGATAGTTTAGAAAGTTCATGGCATATCTAAATAGAACCAGTATTTTAAAATTTTATGTTAACGTGCATCTTCATGTTTAAATATAATGTGCTTACTTGAAGGGAAAATGCAATATGAATGATACATGTTGTTTTCTTAAACTTGTTTTTTTGATAATAGTAAATGTTTTGAAGATGGGGGTTTTTAAATGTTAGGAGGTACTAAGATTGATAGCTTTGCAAATTGGTTTTAAGTATTTTGAATTTATAACTATCATCATGTTGCAAAATAACATTGACTTTGGAATGGCTTACTTCCTTTTGTAGTAATTCAAAAATATTATGACAGCTATAGTTTTATAGTGAGCATAAAAACCAGTGAGGTAAGTTCAATGAGGTAAGGTTAGTGTTGGAAGTTTTATTAACAAAAACTTTAAGTATTAACACATGAGTTACAATTCCCATGTGTTTTCAGAAATTTGCTGGAACTGAACTGAACATTAAATTTTGAACTTTGGACTAGTCACTTAAAACCACCTAATTTTAGTGTAAGAAGTAGCCAAAAACTTAAGTATGAAAACAGGCTTTATAAAGTTGGCTGGATTATTAACCCACATATGATACGAATTCTTCCAGGTGGGTGATATGAAGCCCTCTTAACCGAGCATTGTTTTCTTCAAGTAGGTGGCATGTAGGTCTTGGGTATAATTTTTTGACAGGTAGGTGAGACAAAATGCATCTTTACAACCTGAAAATCTCAACTGTGTTATTAACAAGCTGGCAATTGTAACTTAACTTTTATAAGCACAGCGTGTGGTTATGCAATACTAAATATCCCTGAATTTTATTTTTTAGTTGAAATTGTATAAGGGAAACAGACTTATAATTTAAAAGTATAGTGTAAAATATGAAGCACTTTATAATAAAACCATTATTGTTTCATTTTATGCTATCTAAATATCTTAAAGTACAATCTAGGGTTTTTTCCTTGGTCAAATGTATAAGCTTTTGGTTGCTAAAGGAAAACCAGCCCACAGAAACGGATCATATAGGCCCTCCTACTTTTTTTTCCCAGGGAGTATTAATGTACTGACTGCAGTAATCAACAGGAGGGTAAATACATCATTGACATTAGCTAGTCACCTTGGAGAACTTAAGGGCATAATACAAATGACCAAGTCTTTTGCTACTCACGACTGTAGAGAAGAGAGACCTTATAAATAAAGATTAAGAAAAAAAAAAAACACCCAGAGAACTTTTTAGGAAAGGGATTTCTCTTGGTTTTCAACTATATAGATGTCTTCTTTTTATAAGTGTTTATTAACTTGGTCTCAGACAGCTGCATCTAAGTGGGAGTTAATCTGTAAATGTATAGTATGTGTTTTCTGGAGGAATATTGACATAATTACAGGGCTGCTCATCTACATGTAGGTTAGACTGCAGTTCATGTTCTCTTGTTTCAGGGTCTTCCAAGTTATATAGTCATTTACCTTTAGATGTTTCCTTGCATCTCAAACGATGTGGAACTTCATCCCAGATTCTTGATTTCCTACCCCCAAATCTGATTCACCCCAGTCTTTTCCTGCAGATGCGGTAATTGCATTATCTAAAGAGTTGCTCCAGCCAGTGGCCCAGGAGTTATGTTTTATTCTTTCCTTCCTTTCATCCCTCTACATGCAAACTCTCAGTTCCGCCAGCTGCCTCTTGATTGTGTCTCAAGATATGTATCAAGCACAGCCACAGTCTTCCTCTCCATCCTTATTGTGGCAGCTACTGTCTCTCTGGTTGATTGCGCTCCCTACCTAGCCCCAGACTCCATTCTTGTCCCCTAATGTTTGTTCATACAACCAAGCATCCAGTTGTCCCATCCTTGGCCAATAAAATTACTATTTAATTTTTAATAATTTTCGTGCTTTCTGGTTCAACAGAGTATCCTATATTCACTTTGTACGTTCTTGCCACAAATCTAAAATTAATCATTTCTATAATGAAACTGATTTCTTTTAGTGAGATATGGTTTTTAGAGACCACAGTCTAGGCATTTTGGGTGAGTGCTTATTGCTCTGGAGGTAGTCACTTTTTTAGGCTTTTTTAATGGACAGAGCTAGAAAATAAGTTTTTAAAAGAGAAAATGCCACATCTGTTCATAGTTATTAGTCTCACAAGGCTCTTTCTAAAGACACAGATTTATTAAAATCCAAAATTATCTTGAAAGCAGTGGAACAGGTATAAAGCACAACTTATTTAAAGATCACTGAAGACCATTTGGTGTTCCAAGATTGCACAGTAAAGAGTAGCTGTTGGATAAATAAACCATTTTACTGAATACCAAAGTGTCTGCCCAGGTTTGATTTACAATAGCTGATATTTGTTAAATCATTAATTTTATTATTTTGTATACATACAAATATGCACATATACATTTTCACCATAAACACAAATACCCACAAAATAGCCTTTTGTTATTCCAGTTTTTTATAAAGATTTTACATAAGCTTTTAGATTTTATATTTGTACTACTTCCCACTTACTCTAAAAATTGTGTTTATTAATGATGTTGATGTAATGACTTATTTGCTCTACCTTACCCCCAACTTCACAAATATGTGGTTCAATAAGTCATAGAACTGATGGGCTTGCTAAAAGGTTGTATCTCTAACCTAGAACAATGCCTGGCACAAAATCACTTTTTTATATTTGTTACATGAATGAGTAAATAAATCTAGTTAGTGTAGATTTTTAAAAAGCTCCTATAGAAAGGAGAAATCTGAAATCAAAATAGCTGCAGAAATCCAAGAGTAGAAGGGCATAACCTGACCAAGCATAGGAGAAGAGATGGACATACCCTCGACTATATTGGTGGTGTTTGATAGTGTAGCTGCTGAAGGACGTTTTTTTTCTGAAAGTCAGATTTTGCTATAATTAGGGATTAGTATGAAAGAGTTTTTAAAAAAGCAATGATTATTCTGAATTCTTTTCAAAAGATCCCAGGAAAACTATGCCCATACAATCACCAAGCCACTTAGGTCATTGACAGTTACATGGTTCTCTTTGGTAAAGATCAATAACCTCTGATGGTTAGAGAAAGGAAGGCTGTAGGGTTACCTACCCTGTGACCTTGCCTTCTGGTAGTACATCACAGCCTTTCAGAGTGCCCCTTCAATTTCCAGTTCTCAGTCCTTTTGAGGCCAAAAGTGGTTTACACTAGCTAGGTCAATTCGATGATATTTTCTGGGCAGAGCTCAGCCACTCTTGCTTGCTATTGGGCCAGAATCCTCCCTGAAGCATTTATATGCAACAGAGATTGAAATCTAAGGGTTGAAACTTTTGGGCTTATTAGACTCATAGTCTTGCACTGTCCAGTATGGTAGCTATGAGCTGTATGTGGCTATTGAACATCTGAAATGTGGCTAGTCCTAATTGAGATATGCTGAAAGGATAAAATGAATAAATGTTTGATTTTGAAGAAAAAAAAGAATGTACAATACCTCATTAATATTTGTCGTATTGAATCCAGTTTTAGATGTAGTGGGTCAAATTAAACATATTATTAAAAGTAATTTTATCTGTTTATTTTTACCTGTTTTTACATGGCTACTAGAAAGTTTAAAATTACAGATGTGACTTACATCATTTCTCCATTGGACACACCATCTTAAATTTTGTTCCTGGAAGAGTAGGAGTACTTGGGCAGCATTTCTAACCAATACACACATCTCAAACACCACTCACATCTCCAAGGGAAAATCACTCCTCACATTGGTCATTAATTGACCAAATTTCAGGTGTTCATCAAATATAAAGAATATCTCGGCATTTTTGGTAGCTGAGTCTGGCATGTCAGCTTCTAATTAAAGTCTTTGATAGGCTAATTAACTACCCCAGAAGAATTTGTTCCCAGTTGGGAAATACACCCCTCCACCCACCCACCCACAGACCCCTCCACACACACACATATCCTACAGTGTATGCTGGAATATTTTAAAGCAAATGACAGACAGTATAACACCCTGGTACATGCTAGAGTGCAGAATCTTATTTGCTGAGTCTCCACTTTTCTTAGGACTGCTGATTAGCAACCTTTATTGCATTCCTACAGTATATAAATCACTGGGTTAGAAATTGTAGAAAGCAGAATAGTAAAATATAATAACAATAGCAAAGATTTATTGAGTGTTTCTAGGTGCCAGGCATTGTGCTAAGTGCATTACATGTTATTTAATTTAATCCTCAAATAACTTGATGAAGGAGGTATTGTTATTATCCTCATTTTGCTTCTAACACCTTTGTTGTTTTCCTAACATTGGAAGGCCTGTGGGTAAGTCCATGGTCATTACTGTAAATTGCTTGAACATATATATTTGCAATGCAGAGACTTTTGCAAAACAGAGTCGTCCACTTGGGCCACTTGTCTGTAAAATGGAAGTTCAAGCCAGTAAGCTTAAGAGGCCTCTTCCTCTTCAGTCTCTTTCTTTCTGCTCCCAAGATCCTGACCTTTGATCTCAGTGTCCACTCCCCAGAGTTCTGCTACTTGCTCCATTTAGCTCTGTCCTTGGCTCTCCATCACTTTTTCCCCTTCTCTGAGTTTGGGGTGAAAGGATAGGGGAAAGTAGATTTTGAGGTCCAGCACATAGAAGGAGTAGAGAGAGGAATAATGGCCCTTTTTCTTTTAGGTTTATAGCAATTTCAAAGACCAGCAAACCTTCCTAGTTTTAAGGTGCCCATTCCCTAGCAAAACCAATGGAAATTATAATAATTTCTGAGTGGTTTGACACATCATATTATAAGTCTAACCTATGCTGAGAGTTGAGGATTGGAGGAGCAGAACGTGGGGAATGATTCTGCTTCTCGTGGTCAACTGAGAATCCTGATCTGTGGGGGTTTTGCCATCTTGTAGCTCCACTGTCTAGAAAATGTAGCCTTCAAGATCTCTGAGGAAAGGAAAGAGTGTGGTGGTGGCATGGATGGGAAGTGACACATGTCACTTCTGTTTACATTTCATGAATAAAGTGCATAGACCCATATTCCTGAAAGGGCTGGGAAGGGAGATCTTCCCTGTATTTAGGAAGGAAAGGAGAATTGGATGTGAGTGAGAACTAGTGGTTACTACCACAGCAAGCTTTAGATTTTAGGTTATTTTTGGTGTTTGTGTCTTTGGAGGCTGTGTACATTATGCATACTTTCAACTTTGAAACTGTCCCCCATTTGAATGATTGCAAGTTGAATCAAATTCAAATATACCCTTAATCCAAGTCTACTATTAGGAAAAACAAACAAACGAAGTTTCGAATGTGAAATAAAACTGTATTGGGAGTTTTGTGAGTGTTCCAGTTTCATTTTCTTTTAAAGTTGTTCTTTGTGATAGCGTGTTTATTCAATTTCTGAAGTGTTGTCAAGTAAGTAGTATTTAATCTGTGAAAATTTTCAAGTGGCCCCTTTTTCTCTCTCAAGGGTTTTTTTTTATTTTCTCAAGTGTTGCTGTAGTCATTTTAAGATTGAAGTGAACCGTTTGATTTTTAAAAAATTATTTATGGCACATCAAGTAGCACTTAGTGTTTTGTCACAACACTGAAACTGTTTCTGAAGCCTATGTAAAATACAGCAGAAAGGTCGGGAGGCTTATGTATAGAAACATACCTCACCATTGGAACTGGTTATAATTCCTGGGTGCTGACATCAAGATTAATAATATTTAACTCTGATTTTGGCAATTTTTGCCAATTTTATTACCAGGTCCTTTTCTTTCAAGTTATTACCTGGAACTGAAGTGATAACAAATGTTTTATGCTTTATACTGCCAGATAAAAGTTTAAATTTTCATATGTTACATGCTCTTAAACACACACACACACACACACACACACACACACACATATTCATACAACTGGATCAGAAGGAAATGAATAATTCTCCTAAAATGAAAAGATTGTCCTAGTTTTAACATTAGGTGACTAGTTCCCATGCAGTTAAGTCATATGTAAAAATTGGAAATTCAACCTCTGGGTCTTTGTGCATTGACTATATCATACAGTTCTAATTTTCTTTTGTTTTTCTGGGAAATGATGGTGCTCTTTGCTTTGCCAAGTTTTATTATTGAGTCAACTGCCAAAGTTTAAGAGAGAGAGTTAAGGCCTTTAAAATTATTTGGTGTTGAGTGAAGAGGCAGAGAAAGGTATTTCATATTCCCAAACATTTTAACTTTTATGTCTCTACCTGATGTTGGAATATAATCTAACCTTAAAGGCTTTTCTGATTCCTTGATAAATGATATACACTGTTGAGTGAAATCAGAATATTCGTGAGGCGGACCCAGTTTGGAAGTACATATTCTAATTTTTGATAGACTGTATTCTCTCTTGCCTGCTCTTCCTTATATTTAAACTTCTGTGCATCAGGAGGTCTCTGTGTCTGCTTGTGGTTTTGCACCATCTGGAAGTTAAAATATGATTTTAGAAATGATGTCATACTTGCTTACTGCAAACTGGGCTAATGTTGGTTGAGAATTGGATACAGTTCAGGTCAAAGTTTTGTTTAAAAAAAAAAGACCCTTAAACCTTGTTTTTTGATTCCAGGAGACTGCAAAGCTATGGGGATAGACTGGAGTGATTGAAGGTCATGATTCAAATTCCTTTGAAGCTAAATAAATGCATTTGGGTGTTTGGAAAATAAACTCCCCAACAGAAGACCTTAGCTGGCACAAACTCCCTCCTGCCACGTAGAATTTGGGTGTTGAGAGCAGTGTGTTGAACACGGCCATCCGTACTCTCTGTTTTACTCTTGGAATAGAGATATTCTTACAGCCAGGATTTTGTCTCTTCTAGGCTCAAGAAGATGAGGCAGGGCACTGAAAGATCACACATGCCAAGAAGGCACAGTCACTTTTAAGCATATTATTCATCACGCAGAGTCTCTTTTCCTAAACTCTCTCCAGCACCCCTTACTGCTTCCCACATTGTAATTTATTTACGTCACAGTTTTGGATGTTGGACATTTCCTCTAATCCAGATATAGACCATCCATCTTTGATAGCTAGAATGCAGGGCTATAAGACCACAGTTTCTTCTCCAATTCACTGAATCCTGGTCAGCCTGTGGGAAATCTTTTCAATCGAATGTAACCCCTTATAGCCACTCCTGAATCTGGAGTGCTCAACATGTCCTGCCAATTTCCAAAGAACCCACCAAATGCTATCCTTTATGTATAAACTAAAAATCACATTTTTTTTTGTGCCAGATAGGATGAAAACCCAAAGAGAAGTATCAATGTTATTTTAGGTTGGTAGATAGATGGAGATGACTTTAAACAAAGATAGGCCACTTGAAAATCTGGGGTGCTGAAGCTTTATTGCAACTGGCATGAATTTTCTTTTAGTCAAGAGAAGATCCCTAGGACATGAGTTTGTCCCTCATGTCCCAGTTCCTAGATTTCCATGGCCCTTATGTAAGAAGAAGCACAACTATCAAATATTTAAGGAATCTGCTCTTTTTGCCCTGTGCAGTCACAGAATGTCCATCCGGCCTCATAATGTGGCCAGGGTCATTCTGCCAACAGGGGTTCAAGCACTTGTTTCACCCCTTCCCTTGTGGGGACCTCCCTGCTTCATCCACCTCTCTGAGATAGAAACTGGAGAAACTCTCTACTCACCAACTGTCAGCACCTTTGACCTTTAGAAACACAACTTTGGTGCTTCTTTCTTGGAGAGGGGTAAGAAAAGGAGATTCTATTCCAATAACTTTATTTTTTTTTTAAACTTTATAGTTTATTGTCAGGTTGGTTTCCATATAACACCCAGTGCTCTTCCCCACAAGTGACCTCCAC
>CM053574.1:22445415-22462049 GCA_028646485.1 Cryptoprocta ferox
AAAAAAAAAAAACTTAACCTTACAACCTTACACCTAAAAGAGCTAGAAACAGGAAAACAAACAAAATGTAAAACCAGAGAAGGAAGGAAATAATAAATACTAGAACCGAAACAAAAGATCTAGAAATTTAAAAAGTAATACAACAGGTCAAAGAAACCAAGAGCTGGTTCTTTGAAAAAATAATCAATAAAACTGATAAACCTCTATCCAGGCTTATTAAGAAAAAAAATAAAAAGGACTCAAATAAAATCACAAATGAGAGAGGAGAAATAACACCATAGAAATATAATTATAAGAAAATATTATGAAAAACTATATGGTAACAAACTGGACAACCTAGAAGTCATTAATAAATTCCTAGAAACATACAAACTGCTAAAACTAAAATGGGAAGGCAGAAAATTTGAAAAAACAAACAAATAAACAAACTGATAACCAGCAAAGAAATTGAATCAGTAAGCAAATAATTCCCAATAAACAGAAGTCCAGGACCAGATAGCTTCACTGGCAAATTCCAGCAAACATTTAAAGAAGAGTTAATATGTACTCTTCTCAAATTATTCCCCCCCCATAAAAAAATAGGAAAGGAAGGATAACCTCCAAATTTATTCTATAAGGCCAGTATTACCCTGATACCAAAACAAAGACACCACTGAAAAAGAAAACTACAGGTCAGTATCTCTGATGAACATAGATTCAAAAATCCTCAACAAATACTTGCAAACAGAATTCAATAATACATTTAAAAAACAATTCACAACCAAGCGGTATTTATTCTTGGGTTGCAAGGGTGGTTCAAACGTGAAACATCACATCAATAAAAGAAAGGATAAGAACCATATAATCATTTCAATAGCCACAGAAAGAGCATTTGACAAAGTACAATATACACTCATGATAAAAACCCTCATCAAAGTAGGTTTAGAGGGAATATACCTCAACAATAAAGGCCATACTGAAAAACCCACAGCTAACATCATTCTTTTTTTTAACATTTATTTATTTATTTTGAGAGAGAGAGAGACAGAGAGAGAGAAGGGGTGGGGAGAGGGGCAGAGAGAAACAGAGAGAGAGAGAATCCTAAGCAGGCTCCGTGCTGTCAGCACAGAGCCCCAATGGGAGGATTGATCTCACGACTATGAAATCACGACCTGAGCTGAAATCAAGAGCTGGACAAATAACCACTGAGCTACCCATAACATCTTCCTAAATGGAGAAAAACTGAGAGCTTTTCCCTTAAAATAAGGAATAAGATAAGGATGTCCACTCTCACCACTTTTATTCAACATAGTTCTAGAAGTCGTAGCCACAGCAATTAGACAACAAAAATAAATAAAAAGAATCCAAATCAGTAAGGAAAAAGTAAAAGTTTCACTATTTGCAGATGACATTACTATATATAGAAAACCTGAAAGACTCCACCAAAAAAACTGCTAGAGCTGATAAACAAATTCAGTAAAATCACAGGATACAAAATCAATTGTACACAAATCTGTTGCATTTCTATACACCAGTAATGAAGCAGCAGAAAGAGAAATTAAGAAAACAATCCCATTTACAACTGCACCAAAAATAAAAAGATACCTAGGAATAAAACTAACCAAAGAGGTGAAGGACCTGGACTCTGAAAACTATAAAACACTGATGGAAGAAAGATGACACAAAGAAATGGAAAGACATTCCATGCTCATGTATTAAAAGAACAACTATTGTTAAAATGTCAATACTACCCAAAGCAGTCTATACATTTAATGCAAACCCTATCAAAATATTAACAGCATGTTTCACAGAACTAGAGTAAAGAATCCTAAAATTTGTATGAAACCACAAAAGATCCTGAATAGCCAAAGCAATCTTGAAAAAGAAAAGCAAAGCTGGAGGATTTACAATTCTAGACACACAATATAGACACACAGATCAATAGAACAGAATGAAAAATTCAGAAATAAGCCCACAATTATATGGTCAATTAATCTCCAACAAAGCAGGAATGAATATTCAATGGGAAAAGAACAGTCACTTCAACAAATAGTACTGGAAAACTGGACAGCAATATGCAAAAGAAAGAAACTGGACCACTTTATACATCATACACAAAAATAAATTAAAAATAGATTAATGACTTAAATGTGAGAATTGAAACCATACAAATCCTAAAGAGAACACAGGCAGTAACCTCTTTGACATCAGTCATAGCAAACTTCTTTCTAGACATGTCTCCTGAGGCAAGGGAAACAAAACCAGAACTAAAATATTGGGACTACATCAAAATAAAGAGCTTCTCCAATGCAAAGGAAACAATCAACAAAACTAAAGGGCAATCTACAGACTGGGGGAAGATATTTGCAAATGACATATCCAACTACAATGAGATATCACTTCACACCTGTCAGGATGGCTAACCAATAAGAAATTAATCAAAAAGAAAGAATAGATGTTTGCAAGGATGTAGAGGAAAAAGAACACTTCTGCACTGCTGGTAGGAATGTGAACTTGTGCAGCCACTGTGGAAAACTGTATGGAGGTTCCTCAAAAAGTTAAAAATAGATCTACTATATGATCCAGAAATTGTACTACTACTTACCCAAAGGATACAGTGTCTACATAGTTGAAGAAGTACATGCACCCCAGTTTTTATAGCAGCTATCAACAATTGCCAAACTATGGATACAGTCCAAATGCCCATCAACTGATGAATGGATAAAGAATGAAATCTTGCCATTAGTAATGACATGGATGGAGCTGGAGAGTATTATGCTAAGTGAAATACATCAGTCAAAGAAAGACAAGTACCACATGATTTCACTCATATGTGGAATTTAAGGGGAAAAAAGGAACAAATGGAAAGAGAGAGAGAGACAAATTAAGAAACAGATTCTTAATTATAGAGAACAAACTGATGGTTAGCAGAGGGGAGGCAGGTGGAGGGATGAGTTAAATAGGTGATGGGGATTAAGGTGATGAGTACTGGGTGATGTATGAAATTGTTGAATCACTATATTGTACACCTGAAACTAATATAACACTATATGTTAACTAACTGGAATTAAAATAAAAAATAAATAAATAAAATAAAATGCCCTGAACAAAGTGTCATCAATAAGAAAATCCTGCAAAATGCCTACAGGTATACACTATTTACTCTACATACTCTTATGTTGTACTGTTTCAACTTCAGCCAAATATTTACTACTGAAAGAGTTTTCACAGATTTGCTTTTCAAAACAATGGAAACACTTCTATATTAAGATATTTAGGAACATCTTTTACACACACAAATAACTGAAGGAAAGGAAGATTCACTACTATAGTTCCATTGTAACACACCACACTAGGTGTGTACTGAATTTAGGAACACATTTGCACTTTTAAGCCAAGTTGAAGCCTCACATCACTGACTTTTAAAAAGAGCATAAATGATTCTGAAATGGGTGGTAACACAAAATCCTGTGCAAATTTACTTTGGCCAGAACAAGCAATTGTTTCTCTGTTGGGACTTGTTAGAGACTCTTCCAATTTGTAAGCATTTTGTTACTAAGGAACATGGAAGTGCAAATAAACACAGTTCCAGGAGTAAAGAAGATAATCCATCATTTATAAAAAACCATTAAGCCAGAAACAAGGAACTACCATGACGTTTAAAATATTCAAGTCACACTAAATACATTCTTTGCTCATTTTTTTCTTAGACAAAGAACCATCCCTTTCTGGGTTCGTCACCATTGCTCCTAAAAATGTTTACCATGATCACAGTATTATTATGTCAGGGAACATTTTGGTGTGGAAAATCCATTTCATCCTACAAATTTTCTGTGTTAGTGTGCATGCACATGTGAGCGTGTGTTGTATGATGTAAATCAATTTATCATGTGAGTCTACAATATTCCATTGCACTATTCTTGCAGCAGTGGTTTCTTTGTTTAGAGTCCTACAATTTTAACAAAGAAATCACAAATGACCTGCTCAAAGAGTAACAATTGGTGATTGGAAGTTCCCACCATTTTCATATATGTAAAATAAGGAGGGTGAATTCACTGATCCAGTTCCAACTCTGACATTCTGTAATTTTATGACATTCTGTTATTTTCTTAATCTATTTTGTTAGTTTGTATTCTCCAATACTGGAACTCATTAAACCACCCACAAACTAAGGGACTGTGGTTTCTGAGCAGCCTGATATCCTACAAGCAAACCCCATCACTAGGCATTTACCTATTCAAACAATAAGCGTTTTAAGTGCAGTGTAAGGGGGGAATACAGACAGCACTTTGCATCACATTTAATCTTGCAAAAAAAAAGTGTCTTGGATAGAAAATAACTAAAAATCATAGCCCTACCTTTCACAATTACCAATTTTACAGAGAGGGAGGGAAATACGCTGACAGCATCCTATCTAGCTGAAACATAAGAAATTCCCAGAAATGAGAGCAGTAATCTAAAAGGAAGTACTGTCTGAGCCAGAGGGGAAAAATATGTCTAGAAACTACAACCTACTGATGATGGAGAAACCAAATGCACCAAGCAAGCTTGCCATTCTACTGCATCTCAAATACAAGCAAGTTCACACAAAAGACAAGATTGAGTAAGGATGCTGCCAGAAGAAATATATTGCCAGACTCCTTTATATCCATATCCAGGCAGAATTTGAGTCTTTTAGAAGCTGTCATCATTAACCAGAGTGGTCCCAATTTCTTCTGTAGGTTAGGAAGTAGAACACAGAGGAGGGCCTTTCTTCCCTCCTAAGTTTCTTGACACCAGGCATTTTGGACCCTGTGGGGAAGCATATAAAGGACAAGAAGCGTGCACAAATACCCCCACCCTATCCCCAAAGTATTCCCTAGAAGAAATACATGCTTCATTGGATAAAATAATATGCTTGTATCCTATTTCCATTAAGTTTGAACTCCTTGGTCTCTTATGGAACTCTTTCAACAAGAGGGTCCATGCCTCCTAGAAAGTCTGCTGTGCTGGGGTGCCTGGGTGGCTCAGTTGGTTAAGCGTCCAATTCTTGATTTCAGCTTAGGTCATGATCTCATGATTCATGAGATTGAGCCCCATGTCAGGCTCCATGCTGTCAGCTTGGGATTCTCTCTCTCCCTGTTTCTATGCCCCCTCCCCCCACCCCTGCACATACATACATGCTCTCTCTCTCTCTCTTTTCTCACTCTTTCAAAATAAATACATAAACATTAAAAAAAGAAAAAGAAAGCCTGCTCTGTTCATCATCTCAGAAGTGGGTCTGTTTGCCTCACATGCCCACTCCAGTAGACTGCAAGTAGCTTTATAGAGGCTGATTTTAAGGAGGATCCTAAGGCCACACCCAGACTTGGTAAGATTGCCAGGATAAAGATGTGAGGCACTGTTAAGCACACGAGTTTGGGGAACAATGGTATGCCTATATTAGCTCTCTGAATCCAGAACACTCAACCCTGATAATCTTCACCCTTATATGCATGGCTGATCCCCTGTTCTTGGAGTAGGCTTTTCTCATACAACCTCTGATCTTGAAAAATCTACTTCATATCTGTAGTAAGTTGAATGGTGCCCCCCCCCTTAAAATATATCCATGTTACAGAAATTGTAACTGTGACTATTTCTGGAAAAAAGAAAGGTTTTTCTAGATGTGATTAAGGATCTAGAGATGAGATCATCCTGGATTATCTGGATGGTCCTTAAATCCAATGATAAAGATTCTTATAAGAGACACATGGAGCAGAGACATAGACAGAAGAGATGAAGGCCACACAAAGATGGAGGCAGGGGTTGCAGTTAGGCAGCCCCAGACAGGGAATGCCTGGAGCCACCAGAAGCTGGAATAGACAAAGGAAGATTCTCCCCTAGAGCCTCTGGAGGGACTGTACCCTTACCAACACCTTGATTTTGGATAACTGGTTTCTAGAACTGTTAAACAATAATTTTTTTTTGTTGTTTTAAGCCACCAAATTTATGGTAATTTATTATGGCATCACCAGAAAATTAACACAGCATCCTCTCTCGTTCACCCACTCACTACCATCAATCAATGTTCATTATTTTTTTGGGGGAATCCAAAGATAAATAGCAGCCTTGCTCTCCAGACCCCTATGTTCTAGAGGGAGTAGCATGTAAACCAACCACTATGAGATAGAAGAACAGAACTCTCCCAAACAAGTACTGAACATATTCTCAGAGGATGGAACATCTGACCTGAGACTGGGAGAATAAGTTCACAGGGAGAAGGGGGTGCAGAGGACGTCCATAGGGTGGGCCAGCAGGACACAGAGGAAAACACCAGAGCCATGAAGTGAGATGTCAGATCCTAAAGCTGTGTACACCACGTTAATGAGCTTGGCATATTTTCCTGTAGGAAAGACAGGAAATCTATAGAAAATGCCTTTCCTGATCATGTAAAAGATTTAAGGTTTCTTTTCCTACCTTGGTCACACTCAAGAATTAAAAGTTCACACTCATTCCCAATATAAGCATAGCCTTTCTGTTCCCAATCTGAAGTGCCATTCCACCTTGCTAGTGACGTTTGCAGGAAGTTTTCTTCCCCCAACTCTTTGCTCTGTGTAATATTAGCATTCCCAAAAGAATTTCCAGTGCAAACCAATTCTACAAGTACTCTTGTTGGAGAAAAAAGGACTGGCAGGGGCATAGGGGAGAATGTTCCACCATAAAAATAAATTCGGGAAATGCTTTTCCAAGATTTACAAAATGCTCTGAGAAATCCACTTTAACTTTGGTTAATCAGCATTACCCAAGCTTATTCAACTCTAGCACGCTTTTTCTTCTTACATCCTATTAATATACAAGGGAACATACTGTGGAAAAGGCTGCACTAAAATAATGTTATTTTTCAAATAGAAGTTTAATACTATCTTCTATACTCAGGAGGTTCTCAGTATCCCCTTTCCCACCCAGAACTCAACACCCTTTATCAGAAAACTTGGGCCTGAACATAATGTCCTCTGGGCCACTCAGCAAGCATGGACTAAGCACCCACATCCCTGGAA
Source organism: Cryptoprocta ferox (assembly GCA_028646485.1). NCBI lineage: Eukaryota > Metazoa > Chordata > Mammalia > Carnivora > Eupleridae > Cryptoprocta > Cryptoprocta ferox. The sequence continues at coordinate 22,452,411 of CM053574.1, forward strand.
ACATAGCATGGAGAAGATGGTGTCTGTGCCCTCAGAAGTTTTACACAGCCACCACATCATGTAATATGATTTAATTCTACACTTGACAAAATGACCACACAATAAATGTGGGTTAGAGTAACCCCATTGGAAAGAGATTTTTCATCTTGATTGCTAATATTTCTAAGTATTGTTTGCACAAAGGGGGAAAATAGCCTATACAATTTATCATTTTCAAATGCTGAATTTTGTCATACTCATAAGAATCCATATAAACTTGGAAAAAAGGGGCATTTTCTGAAATATCTCCTTTCAGAAGACCAGAGCTAGGGTTTACCTCTATGCCATTTCCATATAACTCCTGTTGCCATTGGTTACTTTCATTAACATTATTAAGTTGCAATATATTTGTGCTTGCACCATGGTACAACAAAAGCTGCTAAAATACTCTCTTGGTTATTTCATGACTATACGTGATATAAAAATTATAAGGAAGATAGAATTACAAGGAAAGGAACCTAAAAACTCATTCTCTCACCTCTGACAATAGTCTTCAACACAGAAATTTTGGAGTAAATCAAATTAAGGGGGGAAAAAAGCTCCTTCTGTTTTTCTCTTCTTGGTACAGCTCTGAATGCAAAGTTATTTTCCAGGCAAAGATTAATGGAATTCTGCTCTTTCTAATCTCTATAGAAGTTGTGAAAATAAAGATCTATTTCACTGGATAGGATGATGCCTACTCTGAAAAGTAGCCATTTTCTGACATGTTCAGAGATGAGTGGGCAGGCCCTGCATTCTTCAAGCTGTGGGCATGTGGGCCACATGCCCTCACCTCCATAATCCTTTTCACACCTCAGGAAAACAGATCCTGCAAGAGTGCTTTCTGTCACCAATGAAGATAAGATCAGTTACAAGTTGGACAATAACAAAAATACTGCAAACAGAAAAAGAGAAAAACTTTTCCTTCAAAGGAATCATGTTATTCACATACACACCTTCACTATTCCTATAAGTTTTTGAGGGTCTACATTCTAATCCCTTTTTTAAAAAACAACATTGTGATGCTGGTGAGGATGTGGAGAAACGGGTACCCTCCTACACTGTTGGTGGGAATGTAAACTGGTACAGCCGCTCTGGAAAACAGTGTGGAGGTTCCTCAAAAAACTATCAATAGAACTCCCCTATGACCCAGCAAGAGCACTGCTGGGGATCTACCCAAGGGATACAGAAGTGTGATGCATAGGGGCACATGTACCCCAATGTTCATAGCGGCACTTTCAACAATAGCCAACTCATGGAAAGAGCCTAAATGTCCATCAACTGATGAATGGATCAAGAAGATGTGGTTCATCTATACAATGGAATACCACATGGCCATGAGAAAGGATGAAATATGGCCATTTGTAGCAACGTGGATGGACCTCGAGGGTGTCATGCTAAGCGAAATAAGTCAGGCGGAGAAGGACAGATACCATATGTTTTCACTCATAGGTCTAACAGGAGAAACCTAACAGAGGACCATGGGGAGGGGAAGGAGGAAAAAGAGTTAGGGAGAGGGAGGGAGATAGAGCAGAGACTCTTGAGTACTGAAAACAAACTGAGGGCGGAAGAGGGAGGGGGAAAGGGGAAGGGGGTGATGGTCATGGTGGAGGTCACTTGTGGGGAAGAGCACTGGGTGTTAAATGGAAACCAACTGGACAATAAAATATAAATAAAAAATAAATAAATAAAATAAAATAAAATACAAAAAATAAGTAAACAATGTATAACATTTAAAAAAAAAACATTGTGATAATAATAAAACCTAACATGCCAGCCTAAAGATGTGATGATCAGGTAGAGTATCATTCCTCCTGTTTTCAAAGAAAGGAAGTGAGCCTCAGGAAAGGAAAGGACTCAGCCCATGATCCCAAATCCACTCAAAGTCAGAACTGAGGCTCATCTGTCCATCAGAATAGCCTAAACACTAGGAGACCTGGAGTACATAATGACAAACAGGATCCAAGAACTTAGCTTTTCTGTCTCCCAAATCAGGGCCCGGAGAAGCCATTATCATTTTGGTGTACAAGTAATGTAGGCAAGGAAGTCATTCATTAGAGAAGAAAATACACTAGGTTCAAAATACTCTACCCAGCAAGAGGAAATTGGGTTGCTCTAAGCTACAGAGGAGAGAAGCAAGATGCTTGTGTTCCGACCTGCTGAACTAAGGGAAGTAGGCTGTACGTGCCTCGGCCAAACAGCATCACATCTTCCCCTCATCCTATGCAAACTGTATTGGTATTAGATGCAAAAAATGGATTTTGATTGGGCTTCTTTTCAGAATAAAGTTTAAATAAAGTAAAATGAGGCACATTCAATAATAATTGTTACCAGATCCTTGTCACCTGGATGTTCTTACACTCATATTTTATTCAAATGTTCACTGGCTAACCTTTCCCTCCCTTAACTTCACTTACACAGCACACTAAACACTGGAGCTGCAAATTAAATGCCAAGGAGATCAGGCCAGTGACACTCAAGAGTAACTGTCTAGGTGGGGACTGGGGAGCACATGTCTCATCCCAAGGGGCAGCCAGCCACTGCCCCAGCCCCCCAGGTTGTCAAGAAGACACAATGGCACCGCTGAGAGCTTCACTTTACTCAAGAGAAACTAGAAATCTATATTATTATGTTACATGGGATTTTTTTTCATTTCTAGCAACTTTTTTTTATTATTATTTCACAAAGGAAAAACAAAACACAAAAGAAAGAACACTGGGTGAGCCCAGTAAACTAAATCTGGATTGGATTCACCTTGCGGCTTTCCAGCTTGTAAAACTTCTGCTAAATATAACAGTTAAAGAATGCGGAGTAAGTTAAGATCATTTCATTAAAAAGAACAGCAGAGACAGCTTAATACAGTTATGTTTTCCTAAGAAAAGTTTTACTTTGAATTTACAATAAGACAAAGAAGAAATATGTAATTCTAAGTTCTTTCTATTGATATTGTGATATTCTAAATTTCTAAAAGTTTCGGGGAAAAAGTTGTCGAATTTCTTCCAATGAATCTGTTGATACTGGTAAATAGTTGGATTTGTTTTGTTGTTTTTCTTACTGTCACTTTTACTTTAACTGAAAGCTTGTTAAAAAACCTATGCATTATTCACTAAATTGGTACACTAACATTATTTTCAAAAATTAATTTTACGAATTTTTTGTCAATATTGACCAGGTGCACACTTATGCTGAGTTTTAAAGAAATAAACAATGGTGAATGAGATAGTCCTATCGTTTTCACTGGGCTGATAACCTAGCAAGAAATGCAATTAAATAGCAACCCAAATAGTCTGGCTACCTCCAATGATAAGGAAGGTAGACAGAGCTAAGTTAGTCTAGGATGAATTAAGGAGAGCTGCCTAGAGGAGGATATTAAAGCTGAGAGTGAAGGCATAAAGGTCTGTGAAAGGAAGGGAATCATCTGAGATGGAAAAGATTTTAAATCTAAAGGCAGGAAACAGTGTTACTGGTTGGGAAACCCCAAAAGAGCTGATGTGCCTGTAGAGTTAAAATGATAGGGATGAGTGGACGGCAGTGGACACATGAGAAAAGTGAACTGAGCCATGCTGTGGATTTGGGGTTTTATCCCAATGGCAATGAAAAAAGGCATAAGGAGATAATGCCCTTGAGAAAGAGTACTCAGCAAAGACATACTGGTGCCAAAATATCAACATGTGCACAGATACACCCTTCTCTCCTCTAAAGGGGATGACTTCTCACTTACTGGGTCAGTTCTCAGGCTCCCCCTTATTACATCAAATTGAAACAATGGACTAAGCTAATGGCTCTCAGCCAGGACAATTTTGCCTTCCAGGGGACATTTGATAATGTCTGCTGACATTTTGGGGTGCAAGGACATGTCACTTATATCTAGTAGGTGGAACTGTCCAGCCCCATATGTCAATAGTTCCAAGGTTGAGAAACTCTGAAATATGCTACAAAAATAATTTTTTTAAGTCAATACATATATTTTTTAAAAGGGCACGAGGGGAGAGGTTGAGAGATTCCAAAAAGCTGCAGGACTCTGAAAGCAAAAGAAGTATGCAGGGATTTGAGAAGCTACAGAATAGCTGAGTGTGAAAGAAGGAACCTGAGATAAAGAATGGTTGATAGGAAACTCTGGTGTACGACTAGCCTGGTATTGACTCACTGTAGGAAACCAGTAAGTATTTTTCAGATGTATGAATTAATGAATGAACAATAGATAAATGAATGAATTGGATATTTTAAAGACTCACAAGAATTGAGGGTTGAGACCATATTTGTCACTATGACTCCGATATGACAGTAGAATCCATGTCAACATTTTAGTTGTTTGTTCCAGGAAATCTCTGCCCTGGAAGGCTATAAACCAATAAATAAATTGACTATTAGCTTCAGGAAATTCCTACTGATCAATTTAATGGGACTATAATCTATTCATCTGGTCAAACCATTTACTTATAAACCATAGTTATTTATCATGATTCTCTTCAAGACACACTGCAGCATTGACTAACCCTAAATTATTATATCCCAGCTTTGGCCAATTCCAATTAGTTCTGCCTAAAAGACCCATCTTAAACCACTTGGGCCCAAACCTCAAAGCTCTATAAATATTCCATTTCTAATTTCCCCTTCTAAGAAAACTGCAAAGACTTTATCAAGGTGATGTGCTCCCTCAATAAAATAAGTTGTAATAATTTGAGGGTATTCAAAAGAATAGAATTACTTTTTAATTACTTTAATTATTGGCTATGTGTCTTTGAATACGACAGGCCCGGGTCATATCAAATCCTAGATCTTTTTTTTGCGTTGTATTTTAGGACCTCTTCAGAATTTTGACCCAAAGCTTAAGTACACAGCTGTACCATATCTTAAAACATCCCCATAGAACTTCATCAGTTTATTTAAAAATATTTACAGAGTACCTCCAGTGTCCTACTATTTTCTAGATCTTAGGAATATTGGTGAACAAAATAGTTTTCAGTACAGTAGGAGGAGGGAAGAGAAGAGAAGAAAGAAAATAAATGGGAAAACACAGAAATAATTAAAAGTATAGAATGCTAAAAAATTATATAGAGCAGGGCAAAGAGAATTCTGCAGCTGGAGGGGGCTGCAATTTTAAAGAGGGTGGCCAATGTAGGCCTCACTGAGAAAGTGGAGGAGGCAAAGAGAGTTGACAATGTGGTAAGGCAGAGGGAAAGAGTTCTAGATAGATGGAATCAGTTCAAAACACCATGGGTGGGCACATGCCTGGCATGTTGGAACAGCAGCCAGGAGGCCAGCATGGATAGAATTGGGTGAATGAAGAGACAAAGTCACAAGGCAATGGGAGTGGGGTAGGGCAGGGCAGGAGTGAAGAAAGATCACATTGACCTGGATATCACTGTGAGAACTTTGGGTGAAATAAGGAGCCTCTGGAGGGTTTTGAGCAGAGGAAGAGTAGGACTGGACTTATATGTTAACGGGCTCACTGTGAGGAGACACTGGGAGACACAGAGAGCAGTTAAGAGGCAATTACAACAATCCAGACAAGAGATGACAGTGATGATGAGAACCATGAACCAATTCCAGGAAGAGCCAAGAAGACTGACAGGTTGGTTTAGGGATATATTAGCTAAAGAACAGTCAACACTTAAACAGGTATTTCAACATGACTGCTGGACCATTGGACTGTAGGACTCCTGGTATGCAGGAATCAGGGTCAATCCGACCAACCAGTCCTATCCTTAAAGTAGAACCTGAAAGAGAAATGGGGAAATGATCTAAAGTTGGTATGTAATTTTAGAAAGAATGTACAATCTGGGACTGAGTGTTTCTGAGATATAAAGAAAATGACAAGGCACAGTTTCAGGTCACTGACAGAGAACTTTCAAAAGTCCTTTATGAAATACCAAACTGTATCTTAATTTTTACTATAATCTCTATGGGTATCCAGTTTCTTAAGTTTTGCACTATGGGTGAGTGGGACTCTGGAGAAGGGCCAGCTTTCTAGGTGGAAGATTCCTAAGGAGGAACCACAGTGATCACAGCCAAGCTCATCCGGATAATACCTTCATATGCACAGGAAGATTACACTGGCTCTTGTAGGAAAAGGAGAAAAGGCAGATGTGCACCTATAACCAGAATGACACAATTATATATCTGATCCCTCTTGTGTGGGGGTCTACAACTGGGAAGAGGGAACCAAAAATATTATGTTTCACAACAATAAAATAATAAATGTGTTTATTCTTTACTTCCTCTCCCCTTGCTCCAGGCATTGAAGGGGTTGTTTTTAGGGTCCTCCACAAAATAGAGGGAACATAAAAACAGTAGCAGATATTAGGTCTATGTTTTGTTGTTGTTGTTGTTTTGTTTTTTAATGTTGAAAGAGCAGAGAAGAGAGAAGAGTCACAGAGGTCAGAGGGTAACCCGGAGTTCCCTCTCAAAATGGGAGAAGTATTTCTATTGTTTATAAACTAGAGAGCTGGTAATATTCTTTAGGATATATAACAAAAGATTATTTTTAATTACTTTAGTTGCTGGAAGTATTTCATTGACTGTGACTGAATCAACACAACGACTGGGTCAAAGATGATAAGGTAATGAAGCCAAACCAATTATAGTCTTTCTTAGAACCATCCAATGCACCTACTTGATTCTATTGAGGTTGTAAACATGAGAGGATGTGATTCTGGGTCTGCTGATGGCCCCAATTTCTTACAGAATATAGCCCAAAAAGGAACAAAGGATCAAGAGGTTGAAGGGAAAAATGAAAGAAAAACACTTGAGGATGTTTCAGTACCTGGATCCAGCGATGCCTAAAGTCAGTATAATCCTGAAAGTTTCAATAGTACAAATCATTAAATCCCTTTTTTTTGCTTAAACTAATTTGAAATGTATTCCACTTACTTGCCAGCACAAGAATGCTAACTGATAAAAACCACAGTCCATTCAACTTCGTAACCATTCTTTCAAGTGCAATAATAGGGGTGCCTGCCTGGCTCAGTTGGAAGAGCATGTGACTCTTGATCTTGGAAGCATGAATTTGAAACCTATGTGAGGTGTAAAGATTACTTAAATAAATAAACCTTTAAAAATAATAATAATAATAAATAAAATGGAACCATAAATCCTCAAGCTTTGTTTCTGACTCAGAGGATACAATCTTAAGGTTAACATACGATTCCAGGTTCACTCTCTCTACATCTTGGTAGCCCATATATCCAACTCCATACCTTCTCAGTTCATAAAAGACAACAGAGTATAATAAAAAGAAGGCTAGAGGCACCTGGGTGGCTTAGTGGGTTGAGTGTGAGACTCCTAGCTTCAGGTCATGATTTTAGGATTTGTGGGTTTGAGCCCCACATGGGGCTCTGAACTGACAATGTGGAGCCTGATTGGGATTCTCTCTCATTCCCTCTCTCTCTGCCCCTCCCCCACCCATTCATTTTCTCTCTCTCTCTCTCTCTCTCTCTCTCTCTCAAAATAAATAAATAAACTTAAAAAAAAAAAAAAAGCCTAGATGAGCACCAAGAGACTTTGGTCCCAGTTCTCCCATAACAGATACCTGCTGATTTGTTCTAGTCAAGCCACATAACCTATCTCTGCTTCAGTTTCCTCATCTGAAAAATAAGTGGATTTTAAGGACCCTGTACACCTCTGATATTTTGCTTTTACCCTAAAAATATTCAGGCAGCTACAAGGGCTAAAGTACAGAAAACTATTCCCTATCACCAAAGCCAACTTTTTGATTTTTTTTAAGTTTATTCATTTATTTTTGAGAGAGTGAGCAAGGGAGCATGAGCGGGAGAGGGGCAGAGAAAGAGGAAGAGAGAGAAATCCAAGCAGGCTCTGTGTTGGCAGCCCCCCAACCATGTGGGGCTCCATCTCACAAACCAAGAGATCATGAACTGAACCGAAACCAAGGGTCAGACGTCAGACCCTAAACCAACTGGGCCACCCATGCACCCCACCTTCCTGATTTTTTAACTACATCAAGATTTTTTAACTAAATAAAGCATAATTAATTGGAGAAAATTAAACACATGCTAAAAAAAGGCATTGCCCAAACTTCTCATTCTAACAAAGGGAGAAACTTGATATGTGATCCCACCCAGAGAGAAAAGCCTATATTGATAGAAAATTACTTTCTAAGATGGCAGCTGGAATATTTTTTCAAACTTTCAAGGATAAAATAATTTCCATATCAAATAAAACTGCTTGAGAACATAGGTGAAAAAACAACAACATTACTTTATACTACCAAGAAACAGGATTCTGATTTAAATAAAACTAGATATGGAATTTAAAATACCTTAAATATCAAATATGCTTTCACCTGGATCCTTCAGCATAAGAACTTTTATTAGTAGAAAGACCATAAGATAGGAAAAACCAATGAGCACTTTAATTAATGTTAAATCACCATTTAATAAGATTCAACTTTCATTCCCATAATGTATTTTAAAGGAAACAGAAGCTCTCTCAACATTAGGAAATGCAACGTATAGCAACGAATCCATATTACCATTATTGGAGAAACTCTAGGCTTTCAATAGGCTAGAATAGGCTTTCCAAACTTTCTATTTTCCAATAGAAAATAGAAACAAAATGATTTAAAATTCTTTGTGAAGTTTGACTATTGCATAAGGACCCACGAAGAAAGTTTTTCAAAGAATACTGACACCAAGGGGGATAAAATATTATTATTTTCCTTAACATTATAATATGAAAATTGAAATGACCAATAATTTTTCATAATTCTTACAGTAAAAGAGTACATGATCTGAGTACAGATCTATATAAACACACACATATATTCTTCATGTAAGTATATATTGCATAATAACAACAAAAGCACAAGCACATAGAAATAAACTTAATGAGGATCATAAAAACCACTAAAAGTAGGGAAATACCTGACAGAATACATTATTTACTGAATTTAATTATTTGCTTTGATCAATTCTCCCCTAGTTAATTTCCAAATGAGCATGCTTATATGTTGACTTTTTAGATGACTCTTCTTAGAATTAAACAAAAATAGTTCCAGAAATAAACTGGGGGAGGGTGAGGCGGGGGTATCACGTAATCTTATCAAGTAGCATTCTGAAAAAGCCTGGATTGAGGAGACCAGTCTACCTTCCTAGAACACAAAAATAGTGGAGCAGATCATGATCTGAGTCGAAGTCAGACGCTTAACCGACTGAGCCACTGAGGCATCCGTAAACTTGAATGTTTAAATCATTTTGACCTTATACATGTATCCTGCTTTCAATCAATTAAGATGTGCACATAAGATGCCATAAAAATGGTTATATTATTTGATACAGCAATCCAAATATTCAAAGACATTCACACTGAAATATTATCTTTATTAGTGAAAATTTTTAACAACTCCAAGGACTAAAAGTGGGAGTATGGCTGAGGAAATCACAGCAATGTGATTAAGAATAAAAATCAGAAGGCTTATTATCACACAGACATACTTTTAATGACATTATATTAAAAAAACAAAGCCCTAAATTTTAGGTATATTATAAAAGCAGCTATGCCAAATGTAATGTGACTACCTCATTATAAAGATGAGAAGGGAATATAGGAAAAATTTTTAATACTGTAAAAATTGTAATTTTTGTAATATTGTAAAAAATTGTA
>CM053574.1:22462149-22644302 GCA_028646485.1 Cryptoprocta ferox
CCCCCCCCCCCCCCCCCCCCCCCCGGAGCCCACAGCCTGACAATCACTCAAAGACTCCACTGCTCTCTCGGATTGAAGGCCTGTGGTCTCTACATCCCTATTACAGACCCAGGAGAATGACACATCACACCTCCAAATTACAAGAAAAATCAGCCAAGTAAAGGTAGGCATGTGCAATTCTTCCCCACAGAACTTATAAAATGTCCAACAAAGAAATGTAGGTGCTGCATTTGAAAAATATTTTTACGGGAAAATTTGTTTCTCCATCATGAAGCATAACCCAGAGCCCATAATTAAGAAAGATGTCCCTGAAAGTCCTCTGACCAGTCCCCTTTGAACATGTCCTTGAGGCTCTGCCCTAAGAACTGGAGTCCTATGTTTCAGTCCTAGTGTCTGAAGGAGATTCTTTACCAACCAAGACTAGTAGGTGATTTTGACAAAAATGAGAAAACAAGCAATCAGCTCATTCTCTCCCTCCCTCTCTTCCTCTCTCAATAACTCCAAGAGTATACTTTCTGGTTTTGGTATTGATAATGTCCAAAAGCACCAAAGAGGAAAGTCTGCCAAATTATGGGAAATCAGAAAAACAGCAGCTAGTCAGGAAGAGAACCAGAGCGTCTCCCAGAGCAGACCCCTCTCAGCAGCACCCACACAAGAAGACTTAGCAAGTCAGCCATACCCATCATTAAGCCATCTAAGCCAAGAAGAAAACAAAGATGATAGTCTAAAATCCATTCATAGGATTTGAAGACAAAGATGGTTTTACCTAACTTTACAACAGCCAGTTTCCACTGAACCATGTCACGGCTCCACAAGTAAGGCCAAATGGCTCATTACACGAAAAGTTCCAACGACTGTTACTTAATGTTTAGCAGCGGTTGCTTGGCTTGGCCACTGCAACAAATATTGCTGAACTGTTTAACTTACGAGAGACATTTAAAAGCTAAAAAGCCCAAATTCTAAATATGTAATTCATAAAACAGCATATTTTCTTTAATTCATTTTCTCAAAGTTTACAATATCTGTACTAATTCTCTGTAACTAGATATGTTCTGGATACATTCTCAGAGAATCTGTGCAGAATAAAAATTTGAAACATCTTAAAACTAACTAAAAACATCTTTCCAGTATGCTGCAAGGCAAATGCTTTTTAGATGTTTTGCATTTTTATGCTAAACAGTGCAGCTGCAATTGATAAAAAGCAATCAAGCTAATTTAAGTCAATCAACTCCAGGAGGTTCTCATCACTTGGATAAAAATGCTCTCTCACTCTTTAGAAAATAAATAAAGATTTAACAGAATGAATTTATTTTCTCGACCCTGTTTTCTTGCCATTCCAAAGGCAGCATATAACCAAGAAATCATGTTAAGCAATTCCAGTCACTAGTTTAAAGCATAATGCAAACTTTTAAGTCATGTTTAATTAAGCAATCCTAGGCAATAGCATATTAGCAGAGAGTAACAAGCCTTGAGTGATAGAATAACACACACACACACACACACACACACACACACACACACACACACACACACACACACACTGAAAGGCACAAAATCGCTGTTAGAGAAGCTATCAATTCCTCTGTAGTCTCTAAGGAGAATATCACATTAAACCATTTAGTTCTGGCTGGTTGTCATTATTAAAAGATGATCCTGGAGTTTTAAAATCACGACTTAAAATATGTAAGTTCAGGGATAAACTGGAAAGCAGAGTTCATGCATTTAACTAACTTCATATATTATGAGAAAACCAGGAGGGGTGGTTGCAAAGTACTTTACCATGATAAAGATAATACATGTTTAAGATTCAGGACGGGAAGTGGAGGAAAGAGTCTAAATTTCTCATTTCCACTAGCAGGTCAACACCGCACTCCTCTGATTACAAAATTCTAAGATGCATGCAAACATGACCCAACGCATAAACCCGATAAAGACCCATCATCAGAGATATTAGCTACCTGGGCAGGAAAAATAGACCAATGCCATATAATATTTCAGGGAAGTGGTACCCAAAACACAACAAGAAAAATCAGGAAAGCTTCTCTGCCTCTCATGGTATGAAACCCTGGGCAGTTACTGAGCAACTCCAAATATGTATTTCTCCAACTTATAGATGGGGGTGTTAATATCTGTTTTGAGAATTAAATGGTTTGACAGGGTCCAGCATACAAGTTCTAGTTCACAGGAGAGATATCAGCTGCTGTACCAAAGCCTCATGTGAACACAAGTTCTCTTTCTTAGTTTCTTGAATATAAGAATAGGGATGCATTAAGGAAAAGGCAATGATAATTAAAGAATTAAAAGTTGAAAACATTATTCTGAAAAGCTTCTATGAAACTAATCATGTAAGTAATACTGAATAGATGAATCAGGTGATTTTTATGGTGCTTCAGAACATCACTATCTTCTGACCATGAACATGCATATGCCTGTGTTGAGCAAGCAGGTCAGAAGATCCTTTTGCGGAGCAGCTCTCTGTATGGAACACCCATATCCTGAAACCACACACTTTTCAGTGGTGTGTGTGTGTTCTTTGTAGGAATATCATAGTTTCTTTAAACTCCTGAAGGACACAATTTTCTTGCATTGTCAGGGACATAAGTATATTAATTATATCTTTTCACTTTCTGTATTCTGATGTTTTGACACTTGTGGCCTTGCTGACCCCAAAATACTCTCCCACCCAGGGCAAGCCATTCCTAAAGATAGTAAAAGATTCAACCTATGATTGTGCCTTTCATATGCAAATTTACCAATCCAGAGCCCACACCCCCACCCTACCTCCTCCAAAACGCTCTTAAACTCCATGCCTCTGTTTCCCTGCTCCAATCACCCCAGGCAAGATACCAGAAAATTAGGGACAGCCCCTATGCCCCATACACCTCTGAAATTATTCAAACTAGCAATCCTAAATGAGCTTACCCTGCCTCATCCATTCTTTCCATGAACCACAGTTAAGTCTCTTTCCCATGTTTTCCCCTCATTCCTATGTCTCCTGACAGACTCTGGCGCTTCCCTGTGAGGCACCCATGGCCTGGCATGGCCCCTTCTCTTTCTTGGGAACTGTAACAAACTGTCTCTCCAGTGGCAATTGTCTCCTGATCTGTTGGCCTTACTAGACCTAAATAAAAATAAAATCTACATTGTAAAACAATTTAAAAAAAAAAAAGCCATGCTTCCCTCTGTTTTACCCTCACCTAAGCAAGTATGGCCCAGAAGCCTGGCTTCAGGAACATTTATGGTTGGGCGGGGGGTGGGGAGGCAGTGATGGAAATGCAAGTAGTAAGGGCACTTGTATCTCTGGTATTGATCTTGGAAGAGACAAATTTATCCTGCTGCATGTGATGTCAAGGCATTCATGTCTTGAGAGCAGAATAGCTATCTTTCATATCTTCTTTCAGGAAAAAGGAGATCACTTTGCAGCCTCTAGGAATGGCAGGCATCCACAGAAGGAACAGTTGCACATTCATTGGGACAATACCACATACTTGGAGTCATCTGTTCCAGAAATATTTCATTCAATATTCATTCAGACTCTCCACATCTTTCCATTTGCCCTCCCCTTTCCAGCCACACAATACCATGAAGATTTTCCTGAACACACCTTTTCTCTTATCCCTATACCTTTGCTCACACTGTTCCCGTGGCCTGGAATGCCATTCCCTCTCCTAGTGATTTTTTTCCCACCAGGATTCTTTTATCTTGCAAGTTCTAGTTTGCCTCCATGATGGAGACTTCCCAAATGCCCCTCAGCCTGGAGGAATTGATTCTTCCACTCCTCTTGGACATCTCTTTCATGTTGTCTTGTTTGGTCCTTGGGAGACCACATTTATCTCTACCATAGATAATATCTAGTGACAGTTAAGACTTTCTTGAGTGTTCTGTATGTGATGGGCACTGCACTGAATGTTTTACTGTATCGTATCACTGAATGCTTATGCTAACCCTTTGAGGCAGGTATTTCTACCATCCTGTTCTATAGTGAGAAAACTAAGGTTCTGGAAAGTTAGGCGAATTGCCAAACATCAGAACATTTGTCAAGTGACAAAGTCTGGACTAGAACCTAGGTCCTCAGACACAAAGCCTGTGCTCTTAATAGATGATACTGCCTCTTCCTGGGCTACAATCTGCCTGCAAAGGTAAGACTACCTCAGGTGTTTGCAAATACCCTATGTTCAGCTCAGTGTTCACTCAGTGAATAGTGGGTGCTCACTGTCCATTAAATAAACAATTCTAGTTATGTTTGAAAATTATAAATTGCAATTGTCCAGGTTTTGTGCTTTGTCACTTAATTTGGTAATGGGCCATTGCCTAGATTCTCTCTTTTTTAAAATCCATTTATTTAAATTTAAGTTAACATACAGTGTAGTATTGGTTTCAGGAGTAGAACCCAATGATTCATCGCTTAATATAACATCTAGTGCTCATCCCAACAAGTACCCTCCTTAGTGCCCATCACCCAGTTAGCCCATCCCCCCCACCTCCCCTCCAGCAACCCTCAGTTTGTTCTCTGTATTTGAGAGTCTCTTATGGTTTCCTCTCTCAGCTTTTATCTTATTTTTCCTTCTCTTCCCCAATGTTCATCTACTGTGTTTCTTAAATTCCACAGATGAGTGAAATCATATGATATTAATCCTCAGAAGGGAACCATTTGGTTTCTATTCCATTTATGCAGCTGCTAAGTCAAAGAAAAGTGGTACAATGGACATTTTTGCCCTTAGTGGATATCCTCAACAGTCATGTGGTACGAGAGGGGAAAGCTCAGCCACGGGTATGTTCCTGCACTTCACACCCACGTCACCCCACCCTAGAGACTGACCTTGGGCCAGCCTCAGTTTTTGCATCTGTAAATCAGGATAAGAAGAGAACCCTCTTGTGGAGGTGCTATGAAAATGGGATGTAGCCTGACACAATATAAAGTGCTAGTAAGCTGTTCAAAAGGAAGGAAGATGAAGAGAAATGATAGCTGCAGTTCACTAAGTATACAGGAAAAAACACTAAATGAGTGCTTGCTCTGTGCAAGGAGTTCATCCACATGTATGCATCCAATGAGTAATCCAAATGTTCAGTACAGGCTGGAGGAAGGAGAGGTCGCCATGGCAATGAGAACCAGCTTCTCTAAGACACAGGGGTTTTGAGGTGAGCAGATCTCAGACAGTGAAAGCAAAAAACAAGACTACTCTGAGCAGAGGAAATGCAACAACAACAATAACAACATCAAAAGCTGTCCCAGGGACAGGGAATGGGCCAGCCCACAGGAGCGACTGAAGCAGTCCTTTTACTCACTCTACCTTGATGATCCATGGGACGAGGGGTGACATAGTGATGGAGAGTATGTTCAAGGGCTTTGGTGTTAGATGGGCTGGAATTAGAATCCCAGTTCTGTCACTTCAGAATGTGGGGCCCAGAGTAAGTAACTCACCTCTCTAGGGCTCAGCTTCCTGTTCTGTAAAACATAATGGTTTTGTAGGGACCTATGACTTATGTGAGCACCATGCTTGGGCATAGAGTAAATGCTCAGTCAACTGTAGTGTTTGTTACTACTATGAGCAGGGTTTATAAAATTAGGATACTTCTATTTAAGAGAACTATTGTAAGGGCTAACGAGATGATACACAAAGCACCCAGATAATGCCTAAAACATCATAGGTGAGCAATAAATGCAAAGTGCTATTGTTAGCAGTGGCAGTTAATAATACTGATATAACATGCACAAGGCTCAGCATTAACAAAAGGGGTTTCTGAGAACAAAAAGAAAGAAGATAGTATTAAGAACAATAATAAATAGCAGCAGCATATTACATGCCAGGCACCAGGCTAGGTCTTTTCCATGCACTAATTTGTTCCTTTACATAGCCCCATGTATAGGTAGTATAATTTCCAGTTTTCCATTGAGGAAGCTCCTACCAATACTCTTAAGCAGGATTTGGCAAATTTTTGGGTAAAGGGCCAGGTAGTAAATATTTTTGGCTTTGCAGGCTATGTAGTCTCTTTTGCAACTAATCAATTCTACCATTATAATGCAAAAGCGGCCCAAGACAATAAATAAATGAGCTGGCATGGCTGTGTTCCAAAAAAAAATCTGAAACTAATGTAATGTGTGTGTGTCAACTGTACTTCAATAAAAATTAGGGGAAAAAAACTGGCAACAGCAAGATCTGGCCTGTGGGTCATGGTCTGTTGACCTCTGCTTTAAGCCATTGAGATTTTTGAGGTTGTTATGGCAGCATAACTTAGACCATACTACCTGATATAACCACTACTACACTTGACAAAGGGAATCCTGCTGGAAAGTGTTAAAAAGTAATGGCACTTTTGTGTTTCTCTAAAAGAACATTTGTTAAAACATTTGTAAAACTGACTTGGGTTCAGACTTATTTAATCTGGTTGAATAATATGGGTGTGATTTCAATGCCTGTAGAGAGGGCACACCCCAGACCTTTGGCCAGAAATGCTATTCCATCCCCTTCTCACCTGATTTACTCCAACTCATCTTTCAGATCTCAGATCAAGCCTCTCTTTCTCCAGGAAGGCCAGCCTAGAACCAGCTTAGATTTTGACAGAGCACTTAAGTTCCTTTTCTCATTATAACTATATTACTGAAAATATTTGATTAATATCTTTCTCTTCTACTGGATAGTGAGCTACAGGAATGCCAGAGCCATATCTGGTTTTGTCCACTATGGCATCCCCAATCCCTAACCCAGTGTCTGGGATGTAGTTGGTACTCAATAAATATTTGTTGTGTCATAAAGCAATTAAGACAGATCATTAGTAGACACCTTTTACTGGTAACTCACAGAGCTGCAATGACCCATCCAAAGTAACAAAATTATTATGTGACTGTGCTATAATTCAACTCAGATTCAGCTGATATTCAAGCCCTCATCTTAAGCAGAACACACTACTGCCTCCCAGGAATCTTGGCATAACATATGTGGGAAATAAAAGTACCAAAGATCACCTTGGTCAAAGATAGGAAAGTATGGATGGAGTTCAGTGACTATTTTCAAAATAAGAAAGTTCAAAATTTTTCTTTGTTTTACTATGAGATTCCAAGTGATATCTAACAGATGTCTTTTGTTTGCCCACATACTACTGCAAAATAATTTTTTAGTTTCCAGCATTAAAAAAAGAGAGATTATACCCAAAAGTCCGGATTTCCTGCTCCTCTTAAAGTCAGAGATCTGGCAACTCTGGACCCCTAATTCCTGAGGGCAAGAATCAACTTTAGACTGAGCCTCTGCTCTCCAGTTACAGCAGACTCCACTCAGATAGCTTCTCTAAAATACAAAAACTACCTGGACCCTGCCATATTGATATGGGAACTCCTGGGTTATATAGAGACTCAGTAAAGAGGATTTAGAGAAGGAGCGCTACAAGCTGAGTAGAAAGATAGATGAAAGTGATTATTTCGTTTCCTTTGGAAAGGATATCAAAAGGCAAGAAGGAAGGAATGGAGAGGAGAGAGGCAAGCAGAAAGGGAAAGAGAGAAATTGTAGTGGTGAAATTAGAAGCCAAAATAGAAATACTAAGGAGGTGGAAGGTTTTCACCTTACTGATAGTATTATAAATGTCTAAACACAGTACAGAGGCAGGAAGAGAAATCAGCTCCTAGAGCACATGGCAGTGATGGAGGGCACATCCACAGTGATTCCTATTAGATTGATCGGATTTAGTACCATAGGATACATGGGGTTCTGAATACCTAAGAGAGTTATCCAGATGCAAAATCCAGGCAACTATTTCATTTAAACCTTCCACATCTTGGAGCTATATTTAAGAGCAGGAGTCAGCAAACTGCTCTATAAAAAGGTGTCCACCATTTTGCTTTCCAGTCCCTCTGATAACCTTGGGAGTTAACCTAAGACCTTCAGGACATGAAGGTCTATTTTATAGCCAAGGTTGGTCAGTGAATTTAACAATCATGATACTTTATACACCATAAGGAATGAGAGTTTTTTCAGTTCTGGATAAAAAAAGGACTGATAAATCCAAAAAAGGGGAAAAATGACACTAGAATCACACAGTTCAAAAGAGCAGTGAAAACAGGTCAGCCCTAGGTTAAAATCCTATGCTACCACTTTACAGTGGTATGTCTTTTGGGATATTTACTTTATTTCTCTGAGACTCAGTTTTCTCACCTGTAAAATGGGGATAGTGCCATCTGTTATGCAAAACTGCTATAACAATTGTACTAAGACTAGGTTTATAAAGTCTGTAGCACATACAGGTTGCACCTTCCCAGCCCCTCCATCTCCCAGAAACAGGCATAGTAAGGTCAACCATTGCACTGTCTTACTGTCTTTACTTTTGAGAGTACTAGCAAAATATGTAAGAACAACTAGACTACTACTGTCTTTCAGTAAGCACAATGTCTTTCTCTAAAATAAAAGTGTATTTTAGAGAATACATGGCTTCCATGAACCTATCTATAGAAAGCATACAAATTATGACTGCCCTAAAGACTTAAGTTACTTCATGCTTTTAGATTAATTTTCAAAAACATGAATGCTCCAACTTTTAAAGATCAAACATCCAGGCAGGCAGTGTAGTTAAGTATTTTTCCTTCTTAAGAAATAGTTATTACTTCTTAAGGCTGAACTTTGAAGATACTGTTTATCCTTTGCATGTTTAATTAAAGCTCTTAAATTTAATGCAGATATTCTCATTAAACCTGTTTCTTTAGAAGATTATTTTAGCAAAGTTAATATTTTCTTTTACTAGGTGTTAATATAAACAGGGTAGTTTACTTCAAGTTTTCCTTGAGGAGACTGCAACATTCAAGGCTCACCCTGCCACCACTTGCCCTGCCCCTGTTCTAATTCCTCCCTGCAGCAACAGAAAACGAGGAAAATTACTGCCACATGTGCCTGACTTGCAGTCCACACAAGCCTCATGGACTCTGCCTGCAACTGAGCCTAACCCAAGGGCTGAGGTACATTGCACAGCCACTAAATGGCAAAGGACTTCACTGAGACTACTTTGGTTTTGCCCAAATGTAAAAGGTCACATAGTATCACAGCCCAGCTCTTAAAAATAAGTGTGTAATAGCAGAAACATTGGAAACAATTTTACTGATCATTTACAAAAGAATGATTGACTAAAGCATGGTAAGTGGAGTACTGGGCAGCCATGGACAGTGAGGCAGGTCTGTGCACTGACATAGAAGAACACTTAAGAAACAGTAAATGAAAAAAGACAGTGATTGTTTTTCATATCTAATATGATCTCATTTATGTTTGGAAAATCCCCACAATTATATATATATATCATATATATCTTCTATATATATGATAAATATGTATTTGGAAGGTTACACCCCTAAAATGATAAGGGTGGTTACCCTTGGGGAGGGACACACTGTCAAGTGTTCAGAAAGATAGAAGAGGAATTTATTTTATGTTTTTATTGTTTATTCTATATTTTTAATTCACAATAAAAATGTATTTTTGCATTACTTTATAACTTAGAAATAAATAAAAATCCACTTGTAATAGAAAGATGTGTACTCCCACATAAATAAAGAGGTCTAGTTGTCCTGTTTTGACTCATCAGGTTGGATGAGTAGACAACTCACAGTTTTTCCAGGTAGAAAGCGTTCATGGGTGGCAAAAGGAGGGCCAGAAAACTTCGGGAAACAGTACCGCTAGGTCTTGAGGGGAAGGGAAATTCCTTTCCTGATATCCAAGGGGATGGGGTGGCTCAGGTGCCTTGCCCAAACACCCACTGCTCTTGTAATTCAATCTCTTCGCCACTGCTTCTTCTACTGTTACCAACACCCTCCTTTTCTCTCCACCTCATGGCTTCTGTTTGCTGCCTCATAGCTTCTGCTAAGTACCTTCTCCTTAGCCCTCTCTCAACTTCTCTGCCACTGTACAGGCTTTGTGTCTTTTTATCTTGAGTTCAAACACCCCAAGATACCACAAAGTATATTTAATAAGCTCATCTACCATTCCATATACTTCTCCAATCCCGTTTAATCTTTGGAACAGATCTCTGGAATTTAAGGAGACAAGAGATTTGCCCATCCAGTTAGTCCAATCTAAAATCTCAGAATTTGTCCTTAATTCTTCTCTTCCTTTACTTCCGCCTCTGTATCCAATTCCTCCACATCCTGACTAACATCTTGCCAAAATGGACGGCAAAACCATCCTCTTTTCTCCGTCTCCACACCATCACTGGATCCAGGCCATCATCACTCCTTACCAGAATGCCTGTGCTGGCCTCTCAGGCCATTCCCACACAGCAGCCAGAATGGTCTTGTAGGAATGAAAATCAGACCACCTACCACCTTGCTTAAATCCTGTCAGTGGCTTCCCATTGCACTGTGAACCCAATCTTACTTCCTTACTGTTGCCAAAAAGACTCTCCTTGCCCCAGCCTCTGCCATCTCTCCAAGTTTACTTTCTCCTACTCTACCCTCAAGTACCCTACTTGGGCCTCACTGGTTTCTCTTTATTCTGTGTACACAAAGCTCACTCCTGCCTGAGGTCCTGGGAACTTGTGCCTCCCCCCACCTGGGATCACTTTCTCATCTAGTATACTTACTGTTAAACGGTCCTTTTCATATATGTTTCTTTTCTCCACCACTATCCCCCAAATTTACACTTGAATGTAAGTTCCATGGAATCAGGGATTTTTGCCTGTTAGGTTCACTGCTCTATCTCTAGTACTTAGGGTAATGTCAACTGCATACAAGATGTCAATGAATATGTGTTGAATGAATAAGGGAATGAATAATTGAGCAAATTTTCAAGTGGTACAGAGCTAGGAAGACACAGGATGGGACTCTAAAGCAGTCTTGTTTCTGACCCCAGAACTGATTAAATCAACCCCCATGCTATACAGCCCATCTACCCATCCCATCCCTATTTCTCTCCTACACACAAATACACACACACACACACACACACACACACACATACACACACACAGCAAGCAGGGCACACCAGTCACAAAGAATTACTCACTGTTCCTTGTACAGGTCACACTTTTACCCTCTATACTATTTCTTCTGCTTCAAATAGGTCCCCCCACCCCAACCATGCCCTTTTCCATCACAGTAAAAACTGTTCCTCCTTCAGGGTCCATCTGAAAGTCTTCTTCCCACCCATCTTGACTCCCTCCCCCACAGGCACATTAATACCTGGTGTTTCATAGTTCTCTGTTTCTGCCTTTATTATTGAACATATTCTCATAATGTTATCTTTGGTTCTGAGTCTCTACATGGGGAGATGGTTAAGGACAAGGGAATGTCATCTAACCTACCCTGAGGTTTCTCAGTTGATATGTATTACAGATTATTCTTAAAATTCATTCTAAGTATGACCACTTTGCATGCATAAAAGTTTTATAAAATAAAAAAGTCTATCAAAAGTACCAGGTAGTAGCAACCTCATAAGACTGATATAAGGATGATTTGACATCACAAATGGGCTTGGAACCTGCTAAATGTTTAATAAATATGATATCCTTCCATTGTTTTGGTTAGTAATATATAAGACTTCTTGTTAGCAAAATGTCTCAAATTGCATTAATGCCATTAGTAACTTCATTCTACTGATTTTTCCCATTGCAAGCACCTAAGGGAAAAGCACTTTAATTATGTTTATCATCAGTATAAAGCATTAGGTGGCCAATAAAAATAAGAACTATATGCTTTAGAAATGCTGCTAACTCGAATTAAAATTTTCAGCTTATAGATAGTGCAATGCCCAGGATAAGATTTTGTGTAATAACTTCTCTCTAAAAGACTGGCATTATAACAAGGTACTACAAAAATGAAAATATATGCAAAGCTACATTCACTTTCCCACTGTAGTCAGTCACTACATCTTCCTAGGCTCAGAGACACTCCCAAACTTTGCCAAGATTCTTTGATAGAACCCATACCTCCAGTAGCTAAGAGAGGGAGTTGAACAAAACTAGATTCTGCAGAAGCAGGAAAAAATATAAGGCAGGACGGTTCCATCCTCAAGAAACTCACTGCCAAGTTATAGAGCAATTCTGGAGACTCAATGGAAAGTACTGTGCTGAGAGGGAGCAGAGAAAGTGATCAAGGAAACGTCATCCAGGGATTATGAGCATAAATAGATGCCTGCCAGGACCTAAAGATACGTGGAGAAATGAAGATGTGAAATGCGTCCAAAAGAAAAGAAAAGAAAAAAGAAAAAAAAAAAAGGAAATGAGCTTGCCAGAACTTAATCTATACAAGTTCTATAACTGAACAAAAGAAATACTTTCAAAGCGCCCATGTCTTAATTCTCTCTCAAATCTTACATAAATTAACGAGCATTCTATTCTTTTTTATGTTCCCAAATCACTCTACAATATATTAAGACATCTTGATAACGATCTTAGCTCTATTATATTGCACCCAACATGTGGTATCACTTTGAAACTCACTTTCTAGAGAAAAACTAGAGAATGCTGGTTTAGTTCTTCTAGACTGGGATTTAGATAAGGTCAATTTACAAAACACACACCCTTGCCCTCTAACAATTCATTCCATAGTAAATGTGCTTCTCCTTTTGTAGTATTTGAGGGTTCAAAATTGGCACAAACACAGAATAAAATTAACAGGGTTTTCAACCTGTATTTCATTTTTATATACTTCCTTTTCTAAAATATAGAAGATAAATATTGAGGATTCCTTGAGCTAGACTTATGTTTTACTAGTAAGAAAACACCCAGAATGTCAGATAAATAGAAGAATCCAAGCAGGCAAAATAAAGTCTTCTAAACTTCTAGGCTGAGTGTGATAGAAATTAGATCCTCTGATGACTGATAGCCACCAATGTGGGTAAAAGAAATGATGTCAAGCAAAAATCATGTGGCCCTGGACTCTGCCTGGCAAACCAAACCATTTCCAGGGAAGTTCTCGAGGACAGACCCTGCCTAAATGGAGTGAGTCATTAGCAGGTCCCTGACATCAGCCAGCTGCAAAGTCTTACAGCAACTGGCTAGACTCAAAAAAGATTTCCAAAGCTTCAACATAAAAAGCTCAAGTGATTCAGCTTCCCTATCAGATTTCCCAATGCTTTCTTCTAGGTCCCTTACATCTAAATTACCTTCTCATAAAAACAAAGACTTAGAAATACAAGAAAAAGTTAAAATAAGATTTTTTTCTTCTAAAACGTGTACTTTAGTTGATTCAGTAAAAGGTCTGAAATCATCTTCAGAGTCACCATCAAGCTTAGAATACTTTAGCAGAAAAAGTATCTGTATAAATAAGGACATAATGTCCCAGGGTAAGTAGGTGGGAGACATCTTGTGGCATATCCATGTCACTGAGAATGAAATTCAAAGAGCCTATGCAGGCCACTACTCATTTATTTTTACTTTGTTTCCAAACATAAATTTCAAACATATACAAAAATACAGAAAACAACACAATGAACCTCAATGTACCCAATCCTCATTTTAACAAGTATCCACTCATGGCTACTCCTGTTTCTACTATGATTCCAACCAGAGCCCGTTCCCAGCCCCCTAATTATTTAAAATTGAATCCCAGATATTATATCATTTCAACTGTAAATGTTTTAGTGTGGATTTTTAAAAGATAAAAACTCTATATTAAATTTTAATAATTCCATCATCACACCTTAGAAAAATTTACCAGTGATTCTTTACTATCATCAGTTCAAACGTCAAATTTCCCCAGTGGCTCACAGGTTTACCATTTTGCTTATTTTGAATCAAGATCCAAACAAGGTTCATACATTATGATTGATTGATATGTCTGTTAAATTTTTTTGATCTACAGTTTCCCTCTTTTTCTGTTTCTCCTTGAAAACTTTTGTTGTTGTTTTAAAACAAAAACAAAACCAGAGTCATCTGTCCTACAAGGGTTTTTGCATAATGGGGAACTTGCTCCTGCATCCCTTGGATCTATTTGCCAAGTTTCTGTCTTATTTCCAGTAAAATTCCGGTTTGATTTTCCTGACAAGACTGCTTAATTGCAGTAGAATATACTTGGATAAGAAGGCACACTATTTGATGTGACATCCATTAAAGCTCAATCCTCAGATCCATTAGTTAAATCACTAGAGGTTGCAAAATAAATATATATTTGCATCTCCTTAATCTCTTACATCAACAATAGCATACCTTATACACTTTTGTACCACCTTCTTTTTTTCCCATTTAACAATATATTCTAGAGGTCACTTCATTATCAGTATACAGAGATATTCTTCATCTTTTACACAGCTACAAGTAATCCATTTTGTGGATCACAATGATTTATTCAATCAATTCCTTCCTGGTAGACATCTTGGTGGTTTCTAGACTTTTGCTATTACAGATAGTGTTGCAATGAACAGTTTCTGACATTTTATATTTCTGCCAGTGTAGGATCTAGGGATTCTGGGAAGAAGTGGGATTGCAGTCAAAGGTAAGCATGTGTAATTTGTTAGATGTTGCCAAATTCCCCTCTGAAAGAGGATATACCATTTTTCATTCCACTAGCAATGGTATTAGAGAGCGTATTACTCTCACAGTCTTACCAACAAATAGAGTACATTTCAAATCTTTGGATTTTTTCACCAATCTAATAAGTGAAAATTTTTTGTCAATGTAGACTTAACATGCATCTCTCTTATCCTGTGTCAGGTTGAGCATCATACATTAGGCAATTTACATTTATTTTTCCATGTACTATCTATATATCAGGCCCATTATTCTCTAGGGTTGTTGGTTTTTCAGTTCTCTGTTTTTAAAAACCTTATTTATTAGGGATATGAACCCTTTATTTGTAGCATAGCTTGCAAGTATGTGACCCAAGTTGTTATTCGTCTTTTACCCTGCCTGGGATACTTTTTGCCATGCAAAAATTCTTTACTTCATGTCATCAAATGTATCAATCTTATACATTATTGTTACCATATCTTGATTCATAGGAAGGTTTTTTCCCATACCTAAGTTATAGAGCAGTTAATCTGTGTTTTCTCCGACTATTGATACCAAATCATCACCTGAGACTGGATACTTTCATCACTACCATGATGCTATATCTCATCTAATTCTCTCAGTACATCTCCAGAGATATAGGAGAGCAACAGTAGATCCAAAAAACACTTTTGAAGTTCCTATATTATGCGAGCGAGGCACTACTCTCGGAGCTCATATACCCCAGTAAAAAAAAAAAAAAAAAAAAAAAAGCAAAAGGTCCTTTCTTTCAAGAAGTTTATATTGCGATGAACTTTTCCTTCTATATAAATATTAGATTAATAAAGGGATAAAATAAATACTTAAGTGCAGCATAGTAATGAAAACCCCAGCTAAGCCACAATGTTCCTGAGGAATAAGATTATATTTTTGTGTTCTACACAACCTACATCAAGAGATTTTATCTGAGAATATGATCCCTGAAAACTTAAGGATTTGTAAATAAAAAAAGCTCTAAGCATTAAACAATTTCTCCTTTTGGTTAGGTACTTTCATAGACTTACTGAGAGGCCCTGTTGTATGCCCAAGGTCTTTATGGGAATGTTCTGTTAAGGAACCAACAATTATCTAGATTGAATCTTTCATGAATCAACCCTAGTGAATGCTCAAGGACAAAAAGAACTACGAATAATCTTAAATTTTTTTCAATAATCATATTATGCATAATAATGTTGGCAACACTATCTACTTATATATTCTTGGCACCTTGCACCATGCCTAACACACAGGAGTTACTATATAAATAACCTACCGGAGATCCAACAAAGAAGGTTACCAAAATGATGCTGATACCTAATTTTCATATCTTAGTGCTCTGTTTCTCTTTTACACACATAGAAACACACACACACGCATTCACAGCAAGGTGCAAATGATTACATTTCCCCAAATTAAGTAAAATGCATGTGCATTTTTCCACAAATGTACACACTCTGATTTTGGATAGAAGTGAGGTTGAAGAGCTGACAAATCCTAAGCTCTAGATCTCTGGCACTCCCAAGCAGTTCTCCAAGTCACGTCTTTCCCTTCTCCCTGTACTGCCCTCAGAAGAGCTGTCAAAGGTGGTCATCACTATGGAGAGAGCTGACACCCAGCTTTACTGGCACAAGGCTAAGGACTCACATTCAGTAAATGAGGAGTTAGATTTTCTCTTTTCCTTCATATTTGACTAGATCTTAATGATAGAACTTATGATTTGTCTAGTTTCAAATTAACAACTGCCAAGTAGTATTTTAGATACCAAACATCATTCTGTTATAATCATAAGGATTTAAGAACTCACAACATTTGAAAATAAAATAAAGAATAATTGCAAGAAAATAAATTTCATACATTTCAAGACAGAAATGCTTGCGATAAAAACAAACTTCTAGGGTTAAAGTGATTCTCATCAATACAACTTTTTACCTCAAGTTGTATTCTCTACCTCTTTTTTAATAAAACAGGAGGCAGAAAGTATATGTCTGTGTGGAATAAATATCTGTATTTAATTTAAAAAAAGAATAAAGTTCATATAAAAATGAGTAAAAGATTCTTGCAGAAGCCCTGCAATTTAACTTTACTCTTTACATTTTGGTTTGATATGTAAATATACATATAAAGAAACCCAACCACAGCAAATGTTAGCCTTTTTCCAGAGGAATGGAGGTAAGTGTTACAAATGTGGGTCCAGTGTCAAGAGAACATAATCATAATGTAAACTGGTTATTTCTAAATGGTGCCCCCAAAAGGAAAAAAAATTAATGGAAGTACTTAATAAATTCTGTTTTCCATAAAATTCATACCAAAAAAAGGGGGGGAGAAAGAATGTGAGCTTGGAGGTCAGTCAGAGTTTTGTTGAATTTCCCTCCTCCTAAATTCTGTCATCTCCTTTTTAAAGCAGCAAGTCAACTTCCCACAGACATGACAGAAATACATTCTTTTTTTGCTGCAAAACCATTTACCATTAAGTAACACTTACCAGGGGACATGTATTTTCCCATAGAAGATTGGTTAATTGGATATTGTCACTTCCAGTTGCAGCTTAATACAGTATAGACAATGACTTTTTCAAACAAAAGAATAACCAAGTAAAAGTATTAACAATCTGTTTCTTTTGTTTCAAAGATTTTAAAGGGCTCTGACTCCAGATCTCAATACTCTGAAACACTAGACACAGATTAGGAAGGAAGCTAATGTAGAAATTAAAATGATGCTGTTATCTTAATTACATGTTTAGCCACACAGGTCAAATAACATCCCGATGAACTAAAAAAGAAGAGCCAAATTCTTTTGTTTCACTAGAAAAGTAAGTTGCTCAAAATAAGTTGACAATGTAAGGATTGGAAAGTTTTTGATTAAAAAGGAATTTTTGTTGGAACACTTACAATGAGATTTGAGCTGCAGTAACAATATAAAATTGAAAGCAGAATTACATACAAAATGAGTACTGTAAAATATCATTATTTTAGTACAATGGAAAATAAGGTGTTTGTGGTTTTACTCTATAAATTCTGTGTTGTCTGCTCATATGTATTCCTTCTTGGCCATCCTGTGAATAGCCATTCTGATTTCAGAGCCTCCTGCACTGACATTCATTTGTGGTAGGGGGAACCCACACAATCAACATCATCTAGGCTCTACATTTTCCCTCCATTTTATTGGCTTTTTCAGGACTGATTCATGCCCATGCATCTCATTGGTGTTCAGTTACAGGGCAGACAGTGAATTTCCCTAATCCATTTAGTGTGCTGACAGAGCCATGTTCACAATTTATAGGATTTCCTTTTAGACATCTACCTATTTCACAGTTCATTAAGATTCAAACCGAACACCTGTGTTTATGAAGTCAAAAGCAATTTTATACTAACAAGGTGTTAAATAAGGCATTCTCTGAAAGTCTGAACAACAGTATCAACAACAGAAGTACTAGACTCTTGACCTATGCAATGAAATAATGTCTGTAGCTACCTGCATCATCCTTTAATAGGCCAGAAATTACCATGGAGGTATAGCCAACAATCTTAACACATTTTAATTCCTCCACCACAAATCTCTCATGTTTTACCTTAAGAAAGCAAGAGTATGGGGCTACCTTGCACATTTCACCCGGATATCTAAATCTGCAAAACAGTCAAAAATCTTAGGAGGTAAAATGTGGCCCCTTTAAACAATGTCTTCACTAGATACATGGACATTTTCAGCATTCTGGGGCCCACAAAGACTGACCCTGGCTCATTTTTATATAACCCCAAAGTTTTCACATCATTAATAAAGAGAGAATCAAAACAAAGCCCACAGACATTAGGGGAGGGGAAAGTGTGTAGTTTGGCACTGCCATCATAAATACCCTCAAAATGAAAAGGCAAGAAAATAAAATGCACATAGCAGAGGTGGTGACCCCTATAATGACTGTGGTTCCCAACAGCTTTTTTTCTACTGGTAATAAACCATTTTGTAGACCTCCCAATTGTGGCCACCATGATAGTTACCACTTTGCGAGTGTATGTCTTTTTTCTTGCAGTTAGGAGTGTTATCAATAAAAATTTCAAATGATGCCTTTCCCAGTCAAATTAAAATATTTTAAAATGTGAAGCCAAAAGCAAGAGTAGAATGGAAAAATACAAGTGATACTAGGATTTTACTTTGTATATTTTTTCACCAAATCCCTTGATTTATTAATTTTAAAGACATTCCGTGCAAGTCTTGAAAGTGAGACAATGCACCCTGACATAGCAGTGGGGTAATTTGACTGTCTTAAAAGTTGGTTTTGTCATATGCTACTAACTTTTTTAAAAAACACCTCACTTTTAAATGCCACGATAATGATGTTCATTAAACAAAAATCTACCTCAAAAAGGTCATTTCCAATATCCTTTGAGGCCTGGACTGGAGTGATTGAAAAGGACTTCACTGCTTGCCAGTCAACCAGAGCAGGAAGGAAGAAGGAGAGTTAAAATTACTGGTTAAAAGTAAAGGAGCACTGCTTATAAATCCCACCTTAAATATCGTGGCAAATAGTATTTCTATCCACTTAAAATAACTCCTTTGCTCAAAATGTGTGGATTCAGAAGAAAGATCAGTTCCTTAAGTATCTGGAATCACTTGCAAAGCCCTGTTTGAATGCATCTATCCCACAGTCCCTGGAGACCACAAAGCATCCCCAACTTCTGGTCACAGCGACCTGTACACACAAGAGTTCGAGCCTCGTTATGAAGTGGGGCAGAGGGCCCACCTCAATGCAGAAAACCAAGAAACAAGGAGTCATGAATTGTGTTCTTTTCTCCATGGAACAACAACATTTTCATGTCAAAAGCTTGGTTTTTATGATCCACCTTGAAAACTGACAGTCCAAGTCTGTTTTCTGGTTGTGTTATCAAACTGAAACATCTTTGGCTGAAAAATGCTCATTGGCTCAGAAAACACCTCCTACTCTACCAGCACCACCTTGCTGAGGAAACAATCTCCCTGTAGAAATGATCAGCTCCTCTTCTGTTAAAATGGATTTAATTTTTTTACCTTGCAAATGTACAATGTGCATATCATAGACAATTTAAAGATCACCTGAGTCTCCAACACAAAGAGAAAACAAGGAAGATACTATTGTCAATTCTTTTATTTTTTTAACAAACTGTGCATGCATAAGTATATGTATATGTAATCATATAATCATAAACATCTTTAAATATATAAAAAGTAAATATACAATAAATTATTCTTAATATACTAGGATTCCAGGCTTCATGAAAAAATGGTCCCCTTTCCAGATACTGGGCAATATCCTTCATTATTATGGTCACAATGTAACTGTTATTATAGCAATAGTGATACTGTGAGGATTTAAGTCACAGAGTTATTCATTCCTAACACTTCATAGCCAATACAGGGTTCTACCTAGTAAGCACTGAACAGGAGTGAACTCATGTGTTAGGACAGGATTCCAAAACTTGCATAAACTTTGCCATAAAGATCAAATGAGACAATGTATGTCAGCTCCTTGACATAAAAAAAAAAAAAAAGCACTCAATCCACTGGGACCCTTCTGGAAAGCACTAGATTTCTGTCTAAGAGCTCAGGGTTTGCAATCCAATGCCCTGTCTCTCACTATTGTGTGATGTTAAGCAAGTTACATAGCCTCTCTGAGGCTCCATTTCCTCATCTTAAAAATGGGGTCAATAATACCAAATTCACAGGTTGTAAGTCAAGTTTAAAATAAGTACCACATGGGAGGAGCACCTGGGTGACTCAGTCTGTTGAGCATCTGACTCTTAATTTCAGCTCAGATCATGATCTCAAGATTCATAAATTCGAGCCCGAGCCCCGCATCGGGCTCCACACTGACAGTGCTGAGCCTGCTTGGGATTATCTCTGTCTCCCTCTCTCTGCCCCTTCCCCATGTTCTCTCTCTCTCTCCCTCTCTCAAAATAAATAAATAAACTTTAAAAAATAAAAATATTTAAATAAAGTATCACATGGGAAACATTTAGCTGTTTCAGTTCCTGAAACTCAATATAGTAGCCACAAGACACTCAATAGCCATTTGGGCAATGAAATTAAATTAAGAAGTCCAATGCCAAAGCTCATGAGATTATGGGTCCCACCTTGTCCAACACCTTGCACATGAAAGATGCTCAATAAAATATTATCAAATGATATACTTCATTTAGGCAAGTCGAGGGAAGCATCTATCTGAAGTACAGCAGATTGAAGCACTTCTAAGTAGATGTAATAATTCATGAAATAATCAATCCAGCAGAGTCTTTGTAACCCCATAAATACCATTCCCTTTCTCAAGGAAAGCCAAGTTGCTTGAGTGTGAACTCAAAGAGGACAAGCTCTAATCAAAACATGAAACCTTAAGATTATCTGAGTAATCACCTTAGCAACATTAGCCTTCAATTATATGAGATATGAATGGACCTTTCATACAGCTTGCATACTTTAGTCTTCAAAGATGCTGAACATTTATTTGTTTATCTTCATTCTGCTTTTAAATAGTAGAAGGAAAGTGAAGTCCAATTAAGATATTGCATAGAATTATTATCAACCAGTGATAATGAAATCACTGAGTATTTATGGTACTATAAATCAGTTCTCTATCATATATCAATATACCCAATAAAGTGTTGGCTAGATAAAGGCAGGAACCATATCCAGTCATTCAAAAATGTACATGTTGAATGAAACAATGCACAGAACCTATAGGACAGGGAGGGATCTTTAATGTGAAATTCTTGGAAATGCTTTAGGGTGTCTGTCAACTGCCTAAAATTATATACATGATTGCATGTGAATATAAATGTGTATGTGCCAAGGTAAATTTTTCTGATGAGAGAGCCTATAGATTGCATGAAGCTCTCTTCTATACTGATTACATTTAAAATACAAACACAAAAATGTTATGGACTTTTCTATGGAGCTGCCACTAGGTTGCCACCTGGATATGCTGCCCCTTCCCTTGACTTTGTGAACACAAAATCCCTACATACTTGTTAATAGATTCTCAAGTGACTACTTTTAAACAAGTAGAACTCTTCCCTCACCTATTTGGAGCAGAAATGAGTACAATGAGGGCACAGGCCTACTCCGTGGCCACAATAATTCTAAGGAAAAGCAAGCAATATATGCCACTGTCATATAACACATCTTCCAGAAAACATTCAAAAGAGTTGTCAGGCCTGGCAGTTTAGAAATCATGCTGGGCTGGGGGAAAGTGTACCTGCCAGAAAACAGAAGGAAGTCTCTTAATTTGGGGATAGAACAAAATAGATGGCACTTTCATAGTATCTTCATTTCCCTGTATCATTCTAAGACATAAAAAAGTGACCCCATCAAAATATGAAAGTTGTGGCTTGGTAAATGCAGACACCACAAATTCAAAAGAGACCCAATGAGGCAGAACATACAGAATGCATGATAAAAGATGAGCAGTAGGGTATTCCACAAACATCCCTGATATACAATAGTAATAATAATAATAATAGCACTGATGATAATCAACACAATTTATAGCTAGAACCCTTTACTAGAGGCAAAGCACTTTTCACATAGATGCATCAGGCTGGCACAGTGACTGCCATTTCATAGATCAAGACATAGAGGCTCAGACAAGTTTAAGCATGTGGCAGTTATTACATGGGGAGGCGAAGGCATGTCCACACATTCCCTGCTTCTAAATGCTATGTTCTTCACACACTTTACTTCAGATCATAGAATAATAGCTAGGCCTTTCTTCTTCCTAAATTTTTAATATGTTGGTAAGTATTCATTGAAATACAGAAAAATAAGGTGCTAAAAAAAGCCAATTCATTATTATCTCTACTGCCATGGAATTAATGTGTTGGCAGATGGGGGTAAGTTGGTACATATAAAACATCAAGGGAAGTAGCAAAACAAGAAACTTTGAAGATATTTTAAAAGAGTAAAATCTTGGGGTGCCTGTGTGGCTCAGTCAATTAAGCGTTTTCAGCTCAGGTCATGATCTCACAGTTCGTGGGTTCAAGCCCTGTGTCGGGCTCTGTGTTGACAGCTCAGAGCCTGGAGCCTGCTTTGGATTCTGTGTCTCCCTCTCTCTCTCTGTTCCTGCCCCATTTGCACTCTCTCTGTCTCTCAAAAATGAATAAACGTTAAAAATTTTTTAAAAAAAGTAAAATGTTATGTTATGAGCTATGTGGTATATATCTGTGTGCGTGTAATTATTATTCCATTGATTTACTGCACACATGTCAAAGAATGTCTGGGCATTTGTACAAGTTAAAACAAACCAACCTAGGAGCCAAGCCACAGAGCCGCAAACTCAGACAACTTGCCTCCCACCCTTCATCCTACTACCTCCTAAACGCAAATCCCCTGGTAGCAAAAGCCCTTCTTGCAGAGATGAACCTTTAAGCCAGTGGCATCTGTCCTTTATATCCTATTCTAAGAGTAGCCAAAAGACAGTTGATGGCATGGATTTTCCAGATAAACCAGCAGGGCTCTTCCCATTCTAGAGACAGCCCTCTTCTGTTTTGGCAAGAGCTTTTAGGAATGACCCAGGAATCTAACTAGAAGGAACTATCACATATAACCTCCTCCAAGAATGAGCACCATATCTTTCATATGAATGTAAACTCAGGTCTTTCATTGTAGGGCGTATTGAAACAGAACATATCTCATTCACTGAATACTCGCCTGCTAACCCACCACAAGTTAGTTGGGAGACTCATATTTCTGTCTGTTTCTCCAAAAAGCAGGAAAATCACTTTAATGTACTTCACCCTGCTGGCAAAAATCCTTTGCTTATGATCCAACAATTAGAGCTAATTTCAACCTAAATTGCTTCCCCTAAGAGATGGACACCATTAGGTAACTTTCTCCATTTCCATTTACAAAGATTTTAAAAGAAGAAAAAAGGCAAAAGAAATTCCCTTGGATGTTCCAGCTGATAAAACCATTAATCTCACACACCCAACTTCAAAGCAGGGAACCAGAAAATCATCTCACTTTCTTTGCACATTGAGAATAATTTTTTTCTACTTCAAAGCACCATCTCTTTATTGGGTCATTTTAATTATTGAACATGGGACAGAAGCTATCCACATAATGTCCCCACTGTCTTTTTCATGAAAAATGTATAGGTCTAATTTGGACCAGATTAATTTGAGAGGATTATATACCGAGGAGGGTATAAGAAAAGAGAGAGAGGCCAGAGGATACGGCACTTATCTGTGCAAGGTAGTGAGAGGGAGATAGTTAGCCTTTCTAAGATGACTTTTCTTTCTTTCCTGCTGGAAAGGAACCATCAAAAAGCCTGACTCCCTGTTTGAGCAATACCACAGCAGATTGCCTTGCTTCTCAAATTTCCTTCTACCTAATATACAGCAACAGAATTACACTTTATTAGTAACGCTGGTATTTCCCCAACCCAACACAACTGTGTGTTGTGAAGAAGCACTGTGAAACAAACTGGACCCCTGTTCTACAACAGGGGTCAGCAAACAATCTGGCCCTGTTCAGAGTACAACTGCTAGAGAGAGGACCAGACAGCATTCCAATTCCCACTCAACCCTCTTCCTAAAAAATCACAATGCCATGGCTTGAGAAACTTTTCCTGTAAAGGGCCAGAGAGTAAATATTTTCAGCTTTAAGGGCCAGATGGTCTCTGTCACTATTAAATTCTGCTGTTGATGCACAAAAGCAGCCAAAGACAACATGTAGATGACAGGATGCAGCTATGTTCTAATAAAACTTTATTTACAAAGACAGGCAGAAGGCAATATTTGTCCCACAAGCCATAGTTTTTAACCCTTATTTAGACAAATGCTAGATAGCAGAAATGTTCTATAGCTGTGCTTTCTCATACACTAGTCACTAGTCACATGTGACTAATAATTACTTGAAATATGGCTAGTGTGGCTAAGAAACTGCATTTTAAATCTTACTGAATCTTAATTAAATTTGAATGGCCACATGTGGCTAGTGGCTACAGTATTAGCACAGTTCTAGATACTGTTCACTGCAGCCTCCTCAAAGGAGATACAAGCTGTCTTCAAATGTATGGCATAGTTCAAATGTTTGCCTTGCAAAATAAAGTATCCATGCTTTCAAATTCACAACTATATAAAACTAAAAATGATTTTCTTAAATGTGAAATATCTATATCACTGAGGCCAAAATGATCATTTTGGTTTGCAGCAATCAAATAACTGCCTATCAGCCAATGTCAAGCACATAGGGGCTGAGTCAGGTCCATGCTAAGGCCAATCCAATCCGGAAGTTGTTTCCTTTCACCTCTGGACACTGCTGCACCCTCACTGAGGGCACAGGCCTACTCCGTGGCCACATTAATTCTAAGGAAAATCTAAACCTCCCCACAGACCCAAAAGCATATACATACTAAAACACAGCTTGAAGAGTACAAAAGAGAACATTCAACTCAATTAGATTGCCTTCTCCTACAGTAATACACTTAACTTACTGCCTCAACAGAAAAACTCAGGGAGATTCATCGCATTTTTTGCTATTGCCCACATGCAATAATTTATTCTCTGGCAACTGTTTTATTTACATAATAACTAGCTTGTGTTTTGCCTTTCGTAGCAGACCCAAAGATATAAACCAACGAGGAGAAGTAAGGAAATAGGATAGTAACTTATACTGGGCTTTCTTCTAAGTTTGAATAAGAAATAACAAACACACATTTCTTTCCAATTAGCAATAAAACGCACCTCAGAAAAACCTCACTGGCTTTGATACTGCCACTGCACAAAGCTTAAACCAACATTTCTTTCAAGAAACTCACACAATATCAACTCTTTTCAATGAGTAAAAGAATCTTGAAAATTAAGGATAGCCTTTAGGAAGGAAGAATCCTCTGGAATCATGGCCAGGACACAGAACCTGTACAGATACACATCAGGTAAGGTACATGACATTCTGACTTTTTTATGATTTTCAATAAAACCATTCTAGATCCAATGATTTATTTGTGGTTCCCAAATCAAAAAAACTCTGAAAAAATGAAAAAAAAATTCCAGAGTGAAGCAAACTCTTTTGGTGGCACAACCAGACATGAACTAATAGTATGGTACTTATACAGTCTTAATTTATCCTACTTTAGTATGAGGAATTTTTTCTCCACAGAAATAGTCATGTGTTTGTTTACAAGGTGTTGCTTGCAATCTATGGGAGTTTTATGCAATCTATGATACATGCAATGGCTCTTACCTTTCTAAAATCCCTGGAATACTGATATCCAAAACAAATCTGGCCTCAAGGGTTTGGATCTTCTAAAGAAAGCTGTCCAGGTAGAACGTTTTCTATCAACTGAATGTCTGTTGCCTGGAATCATGAAACAGTGCCTTACCTCGGTCTGAAGGATGGCAGCCCTCTGTTCTTTGGCAGTAAGCGACTCTTTAAGCACTTCAATGTGTTGCTTGCAATCTGAATTTTGATTGCTAAGGGTTTCAAGCTTTGTTTGTAAGGCAAGAAGTTCTGACTCCTTCTTTGAAAGCTCCTGCTTCAGTTGATCAATCTGCGAAAAAGCAAAAAAATTTGCAAGATATTAGAAGCCATAGTTCCTACTCTTTACACTTGAGAACTACTGATTTCTCTTCATTTTCAATAGCCAATGATCATTACTCCAACAAGACAAGCCATGAGTTTGCTTAAAAAGATGGCCTTGGGAGGCACCTGGGTGGCTCAGTCAGTTTAGCATCCAACTTCAGCTCAGGTCATGATCTCATGGTTCAGGAGTTTGAACCCCACATCAGGCTCACTGCTATCAGTACAGAGCCCTCTTGGCATCCTCTGTCCTCTTCTGTCTGCCCCTCCCCAGTGTGCACTTTCTCAAAACTAAATACACATTTAAAAAAAAAAAGAAAAGAGAGATGGCTTTGGAAGTTCTTACAGGTCTGAAGAGGCCCTGTAAAGGTGGCTGAGAGTACAGAAAACAGAACGGTAAGGTCAGCAGACTGCCTTCTACCATCAACCCCACTCAGAACAAAGCTTCACAGCAGAATGAAGGCTTCCTAGTCAGACTTACCCATGAAACCACATAGACTATTCACCATGATCCTCAGAAGGGTCAACAGTTTGCTAATAAAGGTAATTAACCCAAGACATACCCTGGTCCTTCTCTGCTACTCCACAGTGGAAATGATCATTCAAGGGCATCATTTGACAAAAAAAGAATTCTCATCCCCCTCCAAAAAAGTAAGCAGTAGAGATTTTTCTGTTTATATTAAATACTGAGAAGATACAAAATAACATAAAACTATGTAAAGTATAAGGAAAAATAATTCAAGAAACATCCATCATTCAATTCAGCAAAAAAAGATCATTAGAATTACCTGTGTCCCAACCCATTTCTATCTCCTTCTCTCCCCCTTCAGAAATAATTATTACCCTAAATTTTGTGTTTGTCATTTTCTTGCTTATCTTTTTGCTGTATACTTTTTTGCATTTCAACCTTATTTGTTCTGTGTATTTCTTTATAGTACTTTGCTTTTTTCTACTCAATCTTATGTCTTAAAGATTAAATCATGTTATTGTACATGCAATTTGTTCATTTTTGCTGAAGTACATAATTCCACTGTAAGACTTCACCACAATTTATTTGTCCACTCTGCTGTTAAGAGACATTTTGTTGTTTTCCAGGTTTTCTTGTTAGAACAAAAAGTGCTATTCTGAACATTCTTATATATATTACCTGGTACACATAGCAAAAATAATCTAGGAGTTACATTGCTGGACTACATAGTATGCACATCTTTGACTTCAATAGAGAACACCAAAATGTTTACCAAAGCTGTTATATTCATTTTCAGGGTCATAAGCAGTGTGTGTGCCCATCATGCCACATCTTTGCCAATATCTTATGTCACCAGACATTTACATTTTTGCCATCCTGATAAGAGTTGTGGTAAATGATCTCCAAAGATGACTGTCACCAATTTCTTCTACTTGTCCACACATGCTGCTCCTTACAACTAGAGATAGAGTCTGTTTACCCTCCTCTTGAACCTGGGCTAACCTGTGACTTACTTCAACCAGCTAAATGCAGCCAAAATGTCAGTATGCCTGTTCTGGACCTTGTCTATAGTAGGACGGGCAGCTGGAAGCTGGCCACCATGTTAGAAGTCCAACCACTCCCTGACCACCAAGCTGTGAAGAAGCCCACTCCAGCCACATGGACAGGCCAGGGAGAAAGACAGAGAGGCCTGGTAGAAATTGTAGAAATTGTGGCTCCTTCATCTTTTTCTTGGTCTTAAAGGGAAGAATTTCAATGTTTAATCATTAAGTTTGATGTTTGTTTTAGCTTTTTATAGGCACTCTTAAGTTTCAGAAAGTTCCCTTTTATTACAACTTTGCCAAGAGTTGTTTTTTTTTAATCATTAAGGAATGTTTAATATTAATAAACATTTTTTTCTGCATCTCATGATTTATCACACTTTTCACCTTTAATATGTTATTGTAATGAATTACACTAATGGATTTTTAAAATACTCAGCTCTCCTTGCACAACTATGAATAACTCCACTTAGTCATAATGTACTATATTTTTTATATGTTACTGGATTCAGCTTGCTATTTTGTCAGGATCTTTCATCTATGTTTATGGATAAGACTGGTTTATAATTTTCCCATTTTGTGCTGTCCTTGTCAGATTTTAGTACCAATTTAGAGTGCTCCTTTTTTTAATGTGTTCTGAAATGGTTTGTGTAAAATTAAAATCTTCTTCCCATTAGTGTTCATTTAGAAATCACCAGTAAAATCATCTAAAGCTCGTATTTTCTTTATCCGAAGACCATTACTTATTTCATCTATCATTAATGGTTATAGGAATAATCATGTTTCTAATTATTTGAGTCAATTTTGATAACTTTTTTCTCCTAAGAATTTTTCATTTTATCTAAATGCTCACCTTTACTTAGCAGGAAGTTTTTATAAACCCATTTATCGTTTGATATGTATGGTATCTATGACTGTCTTCTTTATTCCTAATATTCTTCAATTTTATTCTCTTTTTCTTGATGAGTCTCAGCAGAAGCATGTCATGTTAAATAATCTCTTTAAAGAGCCAATTTTGGCTGTGTTGGTCATCTAACATTCTTATTTTGTATTTCATTAATTTTTTCTTTTATCTTTTAATTATTTCTTTACTACTACTTTCTTTGGATTTATTCTATTTTCTTTTCCTACCTTTTTCAGTTGGATACTTACCTAATTTTCACCTTTTTCTTTCCATATATATGTCTTAAAGCTATACATTTCCCTGTCAGTATCATTTTAGCTCGATTCCGCTAGTTTGAAATGTAATACTGACATTATTGTTCAGTCCTAAATATTTTCTGATCTCCATTATTATTTATTTTTCAACTCACAAATAATTTTAAGTATGCTTCTTATTCAACAAATACATGGATGTTTCCTAGTTATCTTTGTGTTTTTTCTTGCTTGCTTTGCTTTGTGATCAGAGCACAAGGTCTGTTTGATACTAATCATTTGAAATTAGTGTATTTTGCTTTATGACAGAGTATATGGTAAGTTATCATAAGTGTATTTTTATACTGTGTGCTAGAAAAGAATATGCATCCAAAAATTGTTGAGTGCAAGTCTATAATTATTGGATCAAAAATGGTTTCTTTGCCTTAAATACGCCTTTCTCACAGTTAATATTTGGCTAGTGTGTCTTCTTCCACTTTCAATGTGTCAATAACTTTATGTTGTAGATGTCTCTTGTAAATAGCATATATCCAGATTCTTTTATCCTGTCTGAAAAAATTAAATGGAGCATTTTTTATCATTACAGATATATGTGATTTATTTCAACCATTTTACCTTGTGCTTTCTAAATATACTGCCATTTCTATTTCTCCTCTTTTCCTTCATGCCTTTTGAATGATTTTTTCGTATCCTATTTTTTTGTCTCTACTCATTTAAGACTTATAACTTTATTTATATTTATTTCAGTTTATTACCCTAGAAAATATAGCTCACTTACATTTTTAACGTACCTAAGTCTAAAGTCAATTTATGCTTACCTTCTTTCGGAAAAATGTAAGGATCCTGAGACACTTTCAGTTCAGCCACCATCCCCTTGACATACACATTATTATTGTCATGTGTTTTAGTTCTTTCCTGTTTTAACTCATCATTACTTTTTTTAAAATTTTTTATGTCTATTTATTTTTGAGAGAGAGAGAGAGACTGAGGCAGCCTGCAAGCAGGGGAGGAGGAGACAAGTAGGGGAGGAGGAGAGAGAGGGAGACACAGAATCCAAAGTAGGCTCCTGGCTCTGAGTTGTCAGCACAGAGCCTGATGTAGGACTTGAACCCACAAACCGCAAGATCATGACCTGAGCCAAAGTCGGACACTTAACCGACTGAGCCACCCAGGCACCCCTCATCATTTCTTTCTTTTTGGTCCATGTTTATTTTTTTTTATTCTTTTTTTAATTTTTATGTTTATTTATTACTGAGACAGAAACAGAACATGAGTGGGGGAGGGGCAGAGAGAGAGAGGGAGACATAGAATCCGAAGCAGGCTCCAGGCTCCGAGCTGTCAGCACAGAGCCCGATGCGGGGCTCGAATACACGACCCGTGAGGTCATGACCTGAGCCGAAGTTGGACGCTCAACCGACTGAGCCACCCAGGCACCCCGGTCCATGTTTGTTTAGATTTACCCCTGCATTTGTCACTATCTTTGTTCATTATTATTCCTTCATCTCAGACATTCTGTTAGAAATCTCCTTCTACCTGAAATGAATCATTTAAATTTCTTTTAGTGGGATATTTTTGGTGGCAAACTCAATTTTTTTGTCTAAAAATATCTCAACATCATTTTTTTAAATATTGTTGCTGAGTATTAAAATAATTTTCAAGGTTAAGAGATATTTTTTTTCTCCAAGCCATCTTCTGGCTAACAGAAGCTTTTAAGAAGTCAAGCTATCACTCCAAATTCAATTCTTTACAGGTAATGGGACTTTTTTCCATTAGCTGATTTTTTTAAATAGCTTTATTGAAATATAATTTATACACCATATAATTCAACCACTTAAGTCACATAGTTGATGGTTTTTAGTATATTCATAGAACTGTGCAACCATCATCATAATCAAACTTTAGTGCATTTTCTTCATTCCAAAAAGAAACATCATAATGATTAGACGTCATTCTCCATATTCCCCAACCTCTACCCCCAGTCCTAAGCAACTAGTAATGTACTTTCTGTCTCTATGAATTGGCCTATTCTGGGAATTTTATATAAATGGGATCTTGTAATATATGTACTTTGTGACTGGTTTCTCTCACATAGCATGACATTTCAAAATTCATCCATATTGTAGTATGTAGCTGTACTTCATTCTTTTTTATTGTTGAGTAATACTACACTGAATGAATATGCCACATTTTGTCTATCCATTCACCAGTTGAGGGACACTCACATTATTTCCATGTTCTGGCTATTATGGATAATGCTGCTAAGAACATTCATATGCAAGTCTGTGTGGACATATATTTTTATTTCTCTTGTTATATATATAGGTATGGAACTTCTAGGCCATATGATAACTATATGTTTAGCATTTTGAGGAACTTCTAAACTGTTTTCCACAATGACTGTACCATCTTACATCCCCACTACCAATATATAAGGGTTCTGATTTCTTCATACTCACCAAAATTTGTTAGTCTGTCTTTTTACTTATAACCATTCCAGTGGGTATGAAATATCATCATGGTTTTGATTCTCTAATGACTAATGATATTAAACATCTTTTCATATACTTATTAGCCATTCATATATCTACTTTGGACAGATGTTCTAACTGCTGTTTAAAATTTTTTAATGTTTATTTAACTTTGAGAGAAACAGACAGAGCGTGAGCCAGGGAGAGGCAGAGAGCAAGGGAAATACAGAATCTGAAGTAGGCTCTAGGCTCCAAGCTGTCAGCACAGAGCCTGACACAGGGACTCAAACTCACGAACTGCAAGATCATGACCTGAGCTGATGTCTGACACTCAACTGACTGAGCCACCCAGGCGTGGCTAATGACTTTTTAAAACTTTTTCTTTGCCTCTGAGATTTTATGTAAATAGGCAGATTTCTTTTCCCCTTTGGGGTACTCTGAGAGTCCTGAATTTATGGACTTGTATCCATGAGTTAGTTTTGGAAAATTCTCAGCTTTTTGCTCTTCAAATATGGCTTTGGTGTTGTGATTTTGTCCCTACTCTATCTCTCTTCTCCTCTGGAGCTCTGATTAGACAGACACCAAACCTTCTTATTTTGTCTTCTATGTATCTTTAATTTATCTTTAATGTATTTCATCTTTTTATCTTTTATTTACTTCATTCTACTCTGTTTTCTAGCTCATTAAATGTCTTTTCTACAATGATCAGTCTGCAGTTGAACCTATTCATTAAACTTTTAAATTTCAATTTTTATATTTTCCTATTTCTAGACATTTTTTGGTTCTCTTTATTTTTTAATTTTATTTATTTATTTACTTTTTAATTTACATCCAAGTTAGTTAGCATATAATGCAACAATGATTTCAGGAGTAGATTCCAGTGATTCATCCTCTATGTATAACACCCAGTGCTCATCCCAACAAGTGTCTTCCTTATAACCCCTTACCCATTTAGCCCATCCCCCCACCCACAATCCCTTCAGCAATCCTCAGTTTGTTCTCCGTATTTAAGAGTCTCTTATGTTTTGTCCCCCTCCTTGTTTTTATATTTTTTGCTTCCCTTCCCTTTTTGCTTCCCTTATGACATTTGTCTTTCTCTGACTAATTTTGCTTACCATAATACCCTCTAGCTCCATCCACGTAGTTGCAAATGGCAAGATTTCACTGTTTTTGATTGCCAAGTAATACTCCATTGTGTATATGTGTATGTGTGTATACACACACACACACACACACACCCCACATCTTCTTTATCCATTCATCTGTCAATGGACATTTTGGTTCTTTCCATACTTTGGCTATTGTCAATAGCACAGCTATAAACATTGGGGTGCATATGCCTCTTCAAAAAAGCATACCTGTATCCTTTGGATAAATACCTAGTAGTGCAATTTCTGGGTCGTAGGGTAGTTCTATTTTTAATTTTTTGAGGAACCTCCATACTGTTTTCCAGAGTGGCTGCACCAGTTTGCATTCCCATGATCAGTGCAAAAGAGACCCTCTTTCTCCACATCATTGCCAACATCTGTTGTTGCCTGAGTTGTTAATTTTAGCCATTCTGACTGGAAGGAGGTGGTATCTCATTGTGGTTTTAATTTATATTTCCCTGATGATGAGTGATGTTGAGCATTTTTTCATGTGTCTGTTAGACATCTGTATGTCTTCTTTGGAAAAGTGTCTATTCATGTCTTTTGCCCATTTCTTCACTGGATTATTTGTTTTTCAGGGTGCTGAGTTTAATAAGTCCTTTATAGATTTGTGCTTGATATCTTTATAGTTTCTTTCCCTTTATTCATATTTTTAATTCTTCTTCTATTTGTTTAAACATATTAAACATGCTTATTTCATAGTGTTTGTCTTAAAACTCCCAATTCTGAAGTCCTTGCCTCTGGTGCTGCTGTTTGTTCTTTCTACCATCTATCAATTATGGTAGCTTTTTTTTTTTTTTCAAATTTTTTATTTTTAAAAGATTTTTACTGTGTGCTCATGTTTTTGGAATTTTATATGGAGAAAAAATTTGAGGACTAACTTGAACATGTGAGCCTTCAGAGCATTTGTCTCTGACAATACCTGGGGCACAGCAACCAAGGACTCCTTTAAACTCCATTCTCTATTTAAAGTTTTTGGATCACCTGACGTTGTACATCAGTGCAAGGGCCATCTGTGGTTATGGATTCTAAAAGCTAGGTTTTTTTTCCTTTCACTTGGCTCAAAGTTTTAAAACAGATAATTTT
Source organism: Cryptoprocta ferox (assembly GCA_028646485.1). Lineage (NCBI taxonomy): Eukaryota > Metazoa > Chordata > Mammalia > Carnivora > Eupleridae > Cryptoprocta > Cryptoprocta ferox. Next base: position 22,495,490 of record CM053574.1, read on the forward strand.
CCCTGGATTCCCCTAGTCTAGGTGGAAGAAAAGTACAGTGGGGAGGTTTTTAGTGTACCCTTGTACTAAGAGTGTGGCCGTCTGAGATCCCAGTTTAAAGTGGTAGTGGAATTCCTACTTGAGTCTTCCTCTTGAACAGACTTGGGGTTCTGTCTTTTTCCTTCAATGTCCCCATGACTGTAGAAACTAATGCTCAAGTTCACCTATCTAGCAAATGCCAACAAGAAGACAGAACCAGTGCTCTATTATCACTCCAGCCCTCTGCTTTGGCTTAGTTTTGGCCCTTGAGATTCTTCCTAGCCTCACAGTTCATAAGTACATTTTTAAATATATCTATTGAAAATATATTTCATCCAGCATTTTTTATTTTTTCAGCAACTAAAACTTGCATAAACAAGAACCAATCTACTGACAATAACTGCTAAAGAATGAATGGAGTGGGGTATATATAAAGAAGTAAGACCCCCACCTTTGTAATTGCTCAGGCTGTGCAATTCACTAGCAAGGTTGAGATGGAGTCTCATTTGCAGGATGAAATCAGACTAGATCAGGAGACAAAGGATTTTATCTTGCTTGCCAAATTTAAAGATCTGGTAGTGACTGGCAGTCATGAGAAGGATTCTGACTATGCTTAAAGATTCACTGAGAGGGACTTGTGATTGATTATCAATTTGCTCTGAGTATGTGTGAACAGACAGTGGCACTGATCAGGTATATGCAGTACACGAGACACATTTTTTTTCTTTATAATTTAATGAATCCTGAGTCTGTTATCATTTTTACCTGCAATAAAAGTAAGTTCCATCTCTCTCTCACTTGCCGTCTCTCTCTCTCTCTCTCTCTCTCTCGCGCTCTCTCTCTCTCTCACTCATAAAACAAGAACTGAGTATAAATAAAAAGAGGGAGAATCTAATTTAGGACTAACTAAAATTATAAAAGAAATTAAATCTGTTGTGATCAGCAAGATCAGCATTCTTTTCTCTCTTTTTTTTTAAATGTTTATTTACTTATTTTTGAGAGAAAGCACAAGCAGGGGAGGGGCAGAGAGAGAGAGGGAGGGAGACAGAATTTGAAGCAGGCTCCAGGCAGAGCCTGACGTGTGGCTTGAACCCACAAACTGTGAGATCATGACCTGAGCCAAAGTCTGACACTTAACCTACTGGGCCACCTTGTGCCCCAACATCAGCATATTTCGTGGAGTATTGTTCTAAATCACATGCAGTTGCAGCTGACAGCACAGTATATAGTTGATTCCACATATGAAACTGATCCAATCTTAAAATAAAGATAAAAAAACTTTGAACTTTACATTCCTAAGCAAAGATGATCTTTATAGTATAAAAAATGATTTGGGCTAACTTCTACAAATATCAGAGTAGAAATCTAGTGTGGTAATGGGGTATTGAGAGAGAAATTTGAATGAAATTAACTTGATCAACAGAATGGTATTTAATAGGAAGGAAGAACATGACAGGCTCTACATATACCTAACTTTATTCAATAAAAATAGCTTGATAATGATAAAACTATTTCAGTCTATAAATATTAGACAGTTGCTTTAAATAGTCTTCAGACTATCACTGCCATGAGGTAAATTTTAAACAAATATTTTATGCAGACAATAATAGAAGAGGGCTTTTCTAAGGGGAATATAGTTACAGGGTAGAAAATCATATTCTTCCATAAAAAATATGCCTTTTGCTTCTTTTATAGCCATAAACTCAATAAAAATGGAAAGTGATGCAATCGAACATACATGAGAACTGAGGCTGGGGAAGGTCTGTCTCCATGATGGCAAGAAGAAAAGCCAATCAGAATTACATCACATGCTTTATATGAAGTCCATGTGGACATCAGGAACACTTCATTTTGTCTGAAAGTTCTTCCACCACTTACATCTGTGACACAACCAACACCCTGAAAACACTCCCTTGCCAAGGAAAACAGCTTCTTTTTCACTGCAGATACGGCCCTCATGTCTAGAAAGTGATATGCTTATTATCATGCAGTTTGGGTTATGAGGTTTGTAATCCTTCAGAGGTTAATAAGAAAATGTGTTACAAATTCAGAATAGAAGAGGAGATCTAAGACAGCAGAGTGGTGTCTTTGGCAAACTCTGAGAACAGAGGGAGTGACTAATACAAAAGTACTGAGATCAGTAGATGAAAAATGTAAAAATGTGTTACTCTGGAAACAAAGCCTTGAACAGAACAGGGGATGCCATCATTCTTTCCCTACCAGAAAAATAATTATTTACATGGTACATTCTATTCTTAAAGGTTTAATAGTGCTCCTGAAGGTAACTCATGCTTTCCATGGCCTCTAGATTCTGTTCTCACAGTCTGAGTCCTCTAAGTTTTTGGAGTTAAGAGTGGAAATTGGAGTTTCTAGAAATTGGAGGCCCAGGAGGCCTTCCAGAGTCTCAGTTCTCAGGGAAAATGGGCATATGCCAAAGGGCTTGCAAGATGCAGGAATATCCATTCTGGCCAACTATGTCTGATATCCATGCCTTTGCACAAGTTGAGATTCTAAATTCTACTTTTACCTTTTTGCAATTCACCTTCCACCTTTGCAAACATGTTTTGTCATGGTTTTTCGATGATACCATATTTATAAAAGCAATTAGGGTCTTCACCACTACTTAACTTAATCACAAAGTTTTCAAGAACCCCTAGCAGTTCCAGTCATCTGTTCAGGATCAAATGGAGGTAAAATCGAGTAAAGCTTTACTCATTTTAATAATTAAAGCAAGCAGCACTCCTTTACATACAACAACATTGTCACCACATCAAATTTTCACTGAAACATTTAAACTTATCCATTGTAATATATTTTTATATCTAAAAATGAGTTTGTATAGAAGAATTATTATTAGCTGCCTTTATTACCTACTTGGAGCAAATGATTACATAATTGAGATTGAGACTGATTTGAGGTCATGCCCTGTTAATGAAAAGCAATCAAATGCTGAGTCAATTTTATCGCCAATGAGTCATAAAAACAATTTTCAGGGAAAATTTTCCCCCTAAAATCAAATGAGAATATAAATATGTGTTTATCCAATTTTAGGATTTTTTTTCATAATCAGGTTGAATTTTTGTATCTTGTTTTTTAAAAAAATTATTTTAAAATGTTTATTTATATTTGAGAGATAGAGAGAGACAGTACGCAAGCAGGGAGGGTCAGAGAGAAACAGAGACAGAGTCTGAAGTGGGCTTCAGGCTCTGAGCTGTCAGCGCATAGCTGACACGGGGCTGGAACCCATGAACTGTGAGATCTTGACCTAAGCTGAAGTCAGATGCTTAACTAACAGAGCCACTCAGGCGCCCCTAAATTTTTATTTAAAAGTAGTAAAGTTACAAATAATCATAATAGAACTCATTTTAGATCTCTATTAAAGAAATACTCAGATTGAAGAGCACTTCCAAGCTTGCTGCCTTTGCAAACAGTAATCACTCAGAAGGAGCCTCTCCAAAACACCAGGTAAAAAGAAGTACCCTTAGGCACTTTTAAAAAGCTTTCTAGGGGTGCCTGGGTGGCTCGGTTGGTTAAGCTTCTGACTTCAGCTCAGGTCAGGATCTCCCTGGTTCATGAGTTCGAGCCCTGCATTGGGCACTGTGCTGACAGCTCAGAGCTGGGAGCCTGCCTCAGATTCTGTGTTTCCCTCTCTCCCTCTGCCCCTCCCTGCTTCTGCTCTGTCTCCGTCTCTCAAAAATAAACAAATATTAGAAAAAAAATTTCTTTTTAATCCAAAATAAAAACCTTTCTGTATATTCATTGCAAACAGCAAGAAGAAATAACAATAGTTAGCTGCAATTTCAGATGTGGTTCCCAGAGTTCCACTCCACTCCTGACACAGAATTTCATAAGAATTTCTGAAATGTTCTACCAAGACTCTGAGTCTTTATAGACCATTAAAACAACAGTTTCTAAAGTCAACTATCCCTGCCTCAAATCCAGCACTTTTTGCTAGATGGGATGCAAAGTCGCTTTCTGATTTCCATTTCTATCACTGCCTCACTAAACTCAATGAGTTTCAAAACTACATTTCTGTTTCTAAAGTAAGTTTCAGAGCCTCCAGGTGTTTGCACTTTAAATCTAACATTTCTTTTCTTTTTTGGAAAATCTGACATTTCACATAGACTTGGGTTCTTCCCGCTTCCTCCTCTGTGTGGAATTAGGGTCGGATGGTATTTTTACTTATCCTTCTAGGTTTGCTTAGTCACTGATTTCAGTTTGCATTCTTCACCAGATCTGTCCTTGGTGTTTTGACAATCTGGTTATTTAGACAAAAAAACAAACAAACAAACAACCACTAAGCCTAAATGACTTTCATTACTCCAGCCAGAAGTGAATTCTCCTCCTGTCAAATTTTTGGGGTAGTTTTTCTAGTACATTTCTTACTTTCCCAAATAAGTGGTCAGTATTGGCTTTGAAGTGAGAAATATTTTGAATATGCACTACTTTTAGAGCCCCTCAGTAGCTAGCTCAGTGTCATGTGCTAAAACCAAGGTTTAGTAAGTCTTTGAGGACCACAGAGCTCAAAAATCCATTGTTGAAAGCTTTATCCATACAGCTCTGCACAAGTCAAAGAGTTCAAGAGACTCTAATGCTGACATTAAAAAACTGTTCTATCAATGTGTATAAACAACTATTGCAAGAATTAACTCCTCAGTTATCTGCAATGATGTTGACAAGCAACATATTCATGTAAAGTGTGTAGAAAAGTTATCCAAATGGGACACAATGGACCATAAACTATGCTAATAATCCAGTTTTAAAGGATATCAATCCATGCCTCTAAAATTTAACAAGTTCCATGACAAATGATTCACCCAACTGGAATCAGTTCACACAGCCTCTGGGATCCCACAAAACACAAACACAAAGCACTCAGAACTAAATGCTTAGCAATAGCTATGTCTTAATAGACCTGCCGGACCTTACCCAAGCTTAAGTAAGGAATCATGCTCTGCTCTCAAAGTAGAAATAAGAAATATAAGCGATTGAAGTAATGATATGAAGTATAAGCAATGAATATTATGGTTCAATCCAATAAGAATTCTTTCAATGGGGAAAAAATTAAAAAAATTAAAACATTCTCACTATTTCTAGCTATTTTTTTTATCAATCTATAACGGATATCTGCATGACATTATAAAACTCATTTTTATTTATATCCTTATAAATCCATTTTCCTCATTAGACAAGCCAAATATGTTATTTATTATTATTATTATTATTATGAAATATAATTCATTCATTATAAATACTTCTTCAATAATAATGGGCATAATTATTAGCTACCTTTTTGAGCCAGGCATTTTCATTACATTATTTCATTTAAACCTCTAAGTCTCCTTCTAAGGATTTTGGTGTTGCCCCATCTTATAGAAGAAGAAAGTGGGTGAGTGACATAACTCACTCCTCAAGTCCATTCAACTAGAAAAGGCAGGCTAGAGATCTTCCAGAGTCCATTGGAGGTGTCAGCCTGCACTCTTTGCCCTTACTCCATTTCTCTCCTCAAACATCCTTCTGACCTGACCACTTTTGGAAGAACTCTAAAAAGTAACTAGACAATAAAAGTTAAAACCAACTCAAGAACCGATAGTCACTCAGACACCTGTGGGCTAGTAAAGGTAAAGAGTTGCTTGCTGAACACCATATACATATATGTTTTATTCACCTAGACATTTCATGGCAGTTTTAGTTGTAGAAGTAGCCTGAACTATCTTCCACTGTTGAACGACAGGATGGGAGGAAAGGTTTAAGTCAAAACAATAATTTGCCCAAACATTATGAGTTCACTCATATCTTCATAGCTTCATTCCAAGAGTGAGTGGTCATCATTTGGTCAACAGACCACCCTGCCACTATGCTTGCTGCACCCCATCTCAACTCTCTGAGAGGAAAGGACTGCAAAAAAGAATCTCAAAGGGAGGGCTGAACAGGGAAGCCCATTCTGCATTTTGTGGAACTCCTTGAAAGGAAAGGGTTACATTCTGACCCACTAGACATTCTCCTCAGATCTCCCTCGACTCCTTGATCCAAAGCTTTAGTCATAATCTCAATGTCAACTTATAAACGGAAAGTTGGCAGAAGTAAGCAAAATTTTTGTTTTTTCCCTGGAGAAATGCACATACATACACACAGAAACATACGTGGTGAAGTAATGCTGGATATTATTATTTCCTCTCTATAATTTGCAAATTCTCTGCAAGAAATATGCATGTATTTCACAATGATAAAAATCATACTATCATTTAAACATTTTTTTCTCTCCAGTGCCATTGTTTCCTCACAGAAGTCTGCATTACTCTTAACTCTGCTGCATTTTATAAGGCAACAAACAAAGGTAAAACTTAGAACAAGAAGAGAGGTGTTTAAGAACACATAGTAGAAAAAAGAATTTTTAAAAATTGGTGTGGCTATTATTTCCAGAAGCAAAATGGTTTAAATTCAGGGATAAATAAAAGCATCTCTAACTCTCAAAAGGCCTATTTGGGGCTATTCATAAATTAATAATTATGCATAGGTAAAAATAATAGACATTTAGCTATTCGGTTCATTTGCAGCCCAAAGTTTAATTTTGAAAAATAATAAGCCAAATTCTTTAAAACTGTAAATACCAATACAAATTAATGGAATGGGTTACTATAATTATATTTTATAAATATTCCATAGCAACAGATACCAACAATAATAATAAAACTACCAACATTCATTTATTGAATGCTTTCTAGAGATCAGTTAAGGGACTAAGTATTTTAAATGCATAATCTCTTGGAATTGTGAAAGCAATCCAATGATGAAGGTGCTTTTCTTTTTCCCATTCCTATTTCATGGATGAAGAAACTGAGGCTTAAAGAAGCTGAATAATTTAAGTGAATTTAAGCATTGGGATTCAAAATCAGTTCTGCATTAAACACTATGCTAACACTAAAATGTCTTTATACCATTGAAGTGAGTTAAATTGGCTTCCAAAACCAACACCTTTTGAGACATTCACCTTCTTAGGCATGGGTCAAAACTTGGCAATAATAGAAACTTTGCAAAATAGCAAACTTATGAAAACTCAGGAAATTTGGAAGAGAGGGGACTATTTAAAATAAATGTTAATTCCCAAGATATCAAAGTTACTCATTAGAAAATCTTTAACACCTTAGTAAGTAGAAATTCGAACAAAGATGTTCCCTGATTTCCTTTTGCAATCTACACTTCTGAATTAAAAATCTTCTGTGTTCTTCATTATTGTCCATATATTTCATGATATCACATAAAACCAGTTATGTGGGTATTTGGGGAAAGTATGTATGTAAATTATAACTTTCCAGTCACATTAAGAGTATAAAAGTTTATAACACTGGACCATACCTTGGTTTTCATGAACTTGGAGTGACTTTTGTAAACCTCTATTTGTTTGATCTCTTCTTCACGGTCCTCAGTGTTCAGCACACCATTGGCTTTTAGCATCTGGATCTCATCCTCCAGATCCCTTATGTTTCGCTCCAGTGAAGCAATTTTTGTGTCCTGTTGATAAAAGAGAGAGACAGAGAGGGAGAGAAAGAGAGAGAGGCAGAGAGAGAGAAAATTATTTTTTCAGTATTATCAAAACAGAATTTCAGAAAGTAATTTTGGGAGTGATACATTAACTATGGTATAGACATAACCCTGAATTCAGAACAATTTATGTTTTTCACTTCTGAGGATTGTTTGTGAGATTATTTTTTCAGCTCCCAATAAATATCATATGTCAATACAACATGGAGAGTTGCCTAAATATGTTTGTCTAATATCTGGGAATCAGATTACCGAAGCAACAAGGATAAAGTGATCTAAAATATTTTAAAAAAACACTATTTAAGTGGACAAATTTGTAATTTCAGATATTTACCAGTTTACCAGTGTATAATTTCTAGTCTACTTATAAACACAAAAAATGGTTTGTTCATGCTATATTCTATGGATGGTTTTATAAGGCATACTTGGAATTCACTCTGAGAGAGAAGGAAATTAAACTCTAATGAGGAGAAGGATTCTCATCTAGAATACAGACATTAGTGCAATTAAATAACTGAATCCTAACTTAATATGACTGATATACTAAATATTGAAATTTTATAGCAATCAAAATATCACCATGTCATGAATTATTTGGCAAGTAGCTCCCTAAGTGACAAAAAACATTGCTACCTTGCAAGGCATTTCTAACCTACTGACTTTTGGAGTTAAAAAACTAGAAATATTACATTCAAATGTGGGACTGAGGAAAAAAAAAAAACCATAGGGAATTTTTTAAGGAAATGACAGAGTCTATACACAAGGTAGAGCATAGTAAGAAATGAATTGTTAGAAAGAGAAGAGAGATGGGGCGCCTGGGTGGCTCAGTCGGTTAAGCGTCCAACTTCAGCTCAGGTCATGATCTCATGATCCATGAGTTGAAGCCCCGCATCTGGCTCTGTGCTGACAGCTCAGAGCCTGGAGCCTGCTTCCAATTCTGTGTCTCCCTCTCTCTCTGCCCCTCCCCCACTCACACTCTGTCTCTCTCTCTCAAAAATAAATAAACATTAAAAAATTTTTTAAAAATGAGAGAGAAGAGAGAGCTCTTAAAGGGGAAAAAAAACTTTCCCCAACTGCAGGTATTAAACTCCAATCAGTCTTGGGAAGGAAGCACATTGAAAGTTTGACTGTAAGTTTCCTCCCTATCTACCTGCTATTTTATTGTACAGATCCAAGGAGCTGATACTACATTTGTATTTGAATGTTAATGAAAAACAAACCACCATCTCATTTTTTTTTACCAATTCATTTTCAAGAATCTAAAAGACTAAAGAGTTCTAAACATAAAGACAATGAATGGCCTATTGTATTTATAACTAACTCATAGGAAAAACTTTGCAACAAATACATCTGTCCTGATTTTGTGGCTATTTTCTACCTTTATTTCCTATATTGTATGGCCGATGGCATGTCTCATGGAGCAATAATCATTACATTGTCATCATCATTAAATGGAGTAAAATGAGGAGAAACAACTACTTATCAAGTGCCACTGTATGCAAACAGCCAAGTGCTCTAAGTGCTGAAGACATTTTTATCAATTCTCAGAAAAACCTCAAGAAGATGAAATAAAAAGATTCTAAAATTTGCAAGATTATTATGAAATGTTATATCCTATAGCATTTCATTTTCCTTTTAAAAATATTATTGTTATTTTTTTCCAGTTATAAAAGTAATACACCTTAAATTCCCAGAAAATGAAGAAAATCCTCTCTAACCCTACCATCAAGAGATAACCATCTAATGATAACCACTAATGTTTTATGTATTGCTGCCAGGATTTTTCTATTTTTAGATGCAATTTCTAGAAATCTTGTATGTTGCCAGTTTGAGTAAAGGGAGCGTCAAGGACTAAATGTCTACGTGCCTCCAAAATTCCTGTGGTGAAGCTCTAACCCCTGATGTGCTGGAGATGTGATGGTATTTGGACATGAAGCCTTTGGGAGGTGATCGCGGTTACATGAGGTCATGAGGATGAGGCCCTTGTCAGAAGAGACACTAGAGAGCTTGTTCTCTCTCTCTCTCTCTCTCTCTCTCTCTCTCTCTCTGCCATGTGAAGGCACAGCAAGAAGGTGTCCATCTGTGAGCCAGGAAGAGACCCCTCACCAGAAACAATCCCTGCTGGCATCCTTATCTGGGACGTCCAGCCTCAAGAACTGGGAGAAAATACATTTCTGTTCTTTAAGCACCCCAAAAGTGGTATTTTCTCATAGCAGCCCAAGCTGATGAATGAATGCAGGGAGGCATCTTTAGTGACTCTTTTGAGTTCTGAACTATGAGAACTCTGTAGGTAAAAAGAGCAGCAATAATAAAAAGGCTGCAGGGGGCACCTGGGTGGCTCAGTCAGTTGAGCATCCAATTTTCAGCTCAGGTCATCATCTCACAGTTTATGAGTTCAAGACCCACATCAGGCTCACTGATGTCAGCACAGAGTCCACTTCGGATCCTCTGTCCCCCTCTCTCTCTATCCCTTACCCACTCACACTGTTTCTCTCTCACACACTCTCTCTCAAAAATAAATAAACTTTTTTTTTAAAGACTGTGGACGCTTTCAACAATAGCCAAATTATGTTAAGAACCTAAAGGTCCATCAACTGATGAATGGATAAAGAAGATGTGGGTTCTCTTAGGAATTTACCCAAGGGATACAGGAGTGCTAATGCATAGGGGCACATGTACCCCAATGTTCACAGCAGCACTTTCAACAGTAGCCAAATCATGGAAAGAGCCTAAATGTCCATCAACTGATGAATGGATCAAGAAGATGTGGTTTTATATACAATGGAATACTACATGGCAATGAGAAAGAATGAAATCTGGCCATTTGTAGCAACATGATGGAACTCGAGGGTGTTATGCTGAGTGAATAAGTCAGGCAGAGAAGGACAGATACCATATGTTTTCACTCATAACTGGAACAGGAGAAATTTAACAAAGGACCATGGGGGAGGGGAAGGGGAAAAATAGTTGGAGAGAGGGAGGGGAGGCAAACTATGAGAGACTCTTGAGTACTAAGAACAAACTGAGGGCTGATGGGGAGAGGGGAAAGAGGGTGACGGGCATGGAGGAGGGCACTTGTTGGGATGAGCCCTGGCTGTTATATGGAAACCAACTTGACAATAAACTATAAAAGGAAAAAACAAAAAGATGTGGGTTATATATACAATGGAATGCTACTTGGCAATGAAAAAGAATGAAATCCTGCCATTTGCAGCAACGTGGATGGAACTGGAGGGTATTATGCTAAGTGAAATAAGTCAGTCAGAGAAAGACAGATATCATATGTTTTCACTCATACGTGGAACTTGAGAAACTTAACAGAAGACCATGGGGTAAGGGAAGGGGAAAAATAGTTACAAACAAAGAGGGAGGGAGGCAAACCATAAAAGACTCTTAAATACAGAGAACAAACTAAGGGTTGATGGAGGAGGGGCAGGGGAGAGGGTAAAATGGGTTACGGGCATTGAGGGGGGCATTTATTGGGATGAGCACTGGGTGTTGTATGTAAGCGATGAATCACGAGAATCTACCCCCAAAACCAAGAGCACACTGTAAACACTGCATGTTAACCAACTTGAAATAAATTATATTTTAAAAATAAAAATAAATAAATAAAGAGTCTACTGGAAAAAAATAATTTAAAAATTAAAAAATTAAAAAAGGAACTACATATTGAACACATTTTATAGGCAAAGTCCTGTTCCAGGATATATTTATATGTATAAATATATAAAAATACATAAAACATTATATATGCATACATATTGGATATCTAGAAATAATTTTGATTTATGCATATGTAAATATAGTTATATAAAAATAAATAATTTTGATAATAAAAAAATAAAAATAAAAATAATAAAAGGCTATGGAAAAAGAACTTCTAAGTGTTCATAATAGCCTTCTTAAACAAATGGGAGTCATTTTAAATCAGCATTTTTCTGACTAAAATTAAAACATGCTCATTATAGAAAACTTAAAAAGCTATATAGATAATTATAAATGTACATAATCCCATCACCAAGATATACCCACTATTAACACTTTTATTTATACCCATGAAAGCCTTAGGATTATATTATTACTTTAATATATATAAGAAGATATCAACTAAAACTCTAATCAATATGACAGAGATTTTCTCTTTTTGAAATGCAATCTTTCAGCATTTACAAACATCTAAGTACAATCTTTACAAGAGTTTAACTGTAAGTTAAGTGTGAAAGAAAGGACCTTATATCCACGCTTTTCTAACCCAAAATCTTCTGGGATTTCAAACCCAAGTCTGAAGTGAGCATATATTTACATGTATGTATGTATGTATGTATTTATACATATATATACATGTATAAAGATGTATGTGCAATAAACTTCTGGTCCTCATGTCTTTACACCTTAATGTTTTCATACACTTAGAATTTGAGGTGTCAAGCACATAGGTGTGAGGAGAAGAAATCCTCAGCTTTCCCCTTGGTCAAATCCTGAGGCTTTAGTTAGCAATGACCACAGCTGCCAACTTCTAACTGGACTGGAAGGAGCTTTTCACTGCACTTTAAAAAATGACATACTGTTAAAGAAAGATCAGAACAGGGTTAAGATAGAAAGTTTTGTGACATGAAAAAAATTATCTTGTGCATCTGAATTAAAATTTCACTAAAGAGTAAAACACATAAGGCGGGGGGTGGGTAGGGCAATGGGCTAAATGGGTGATAAGCACTAAGCAAAGCACTTGTTGGGATGAACACTGGGTGTTATATTTAAGTGATGAATCACTGGATTCTACTTCTGAAACCAATACTATACCTCAGGTTAACTAACTTGGATCTAAGTAAATAAATCTTAAAAATAAATAAGCAAACAAATAATATTTTTAACTTTTACAAATTTTCTTAAATTAACCAACTTTCTTTATCCTCACAAATTTTTTCCCTTAAGCCACAGGTGTCCCAAAATACTAAAAAAAAAAAGAAAAGAAAAGAAAAGAAAGAAAGAAAAAAATGAAAAAAGAAAGGGGGTGTTGTGGAGGTCATTTTAGTAACAATCTGGTTTTTTTTTTTTTTGTCCTTATTTAGGTTTCTATTCTTTAAGAAGTCATGTATTGTGCCCAAGAAAATATTGAAAATGCTGAGGCAGAGAAAGACATGAGGAAATAGAAGTATGAAAAACAAAGGGAAAGGCAAATGGTCACAGCTTCTCAACTGCCTCAGTTTGAGGGATTCAGGAAGAAGAAATTTTATCTTTTTCTTTTTTTTTCAAATCTCTAAAATTAAGACAAATTACTATAAATGTATATGTTTAGGAACTATGGAAGGCAACTACCTCACAGGTCCAAATATGGCTCAATGTGGTATATGGATGTTGTCCTGCAAAACTGATACTAACTTACATCACTAACCTAGAGTAGACAGGGGAAAAAAAAAACCCTGAAATGAAGACATAATGCTAAAAGTGCAGTTTTAGAAGGTGGAGCAACATTTACTCCCAATTACCAGTTTCCTTCATCTGAACATCTTTACAGGTTATTTATCACCAAAATTTTTAAATAATTTATGTAGTGATTTTCAAGTATTCATTTGATTATGTTTCACAAAGAAGCAAACTCTCAAAGCAGTTAATTGTGGACCTTCCTTGGAGATGGGGAAAGTGAAATACTACACAGAACAGCTTTTCCTGAAATCCACAGACCACAAAAAAGCTCTGTGATAAGGGGATCACAAGGTCAAATAAGGTTGAGAAATGCTTATTGGGAATCCCCTATGCACATCAGAATTAATGGCTCTGGGAAGTCCTATAGCAAAGTATTCTATTTAATTAGATTTTTCTCAGTATTATTCCTCTACAAGTCAATTATTGAAAAAAAATTAGGATTTTAATGACCACATTAAACTCAGAGAGAGTTATATACTAAAGTGAAGAGTCAAAACAATGATTTGTATTCTTTAAGGGAAAACTTGCCATGATTACTCCCCATTTAAAATAATTAGGTGCTTAAATATCCAGATCACCTTGTTGGCTTCTGTCACTCAAAAGTGGTTTACTGAGTGCCTGCTCTGAGCTCAGGGCAGTGAAAGAACATAGACCCCCATATTCGTAGAACCTACCACTTCATGTCACAGGTGACATTTTTCAAATAGTCTTGAGACAGGACAACCATGAAACTGTTTTGCTTTTACATTATATTTTCATTATGAACTGTAAGAACGTGGGGAAAAAATTTCAAGAGGAAAAAAAAATCTGAAATGTGTTCGTTTCATTCCCTGTTAGAAAAAATTATCTGAATTGAATATCTCATTCGAATCATTTCTTTCCACACATTCATAAAATAATACTTGTAAAAATTTTATACATAAATTGCAGGTCATAACTCCTACTTAAAGATTCATACTCAATACTATTTTACATCTATCATTCAAAAGATATAAAATAGGTATTTGATGGGCAACTAATATATAAACCACTGGAACTGAACTCCTAGCACCCATCAATCCAACAGGCCCACCTGCTGATTTTTAAGCCAGCCATAATTATTAGCAGTCTCCCATGGGTGATACAATACAGCAATGAGAATGAAAGTAAGGTGGGAAGACTGAAATAAGTTTATTCCTGCTTTATCTTTTTTCTTTTTTTACTAACCTCTGAATTTTTCTAGGACATGTCTACTACAGTTGATAGTAAACTGAAACACAGTGAGTTTTCTCATTCATTCCAGAAATACATACTGAGCATCTACTGGGTACCAGTCACATTGCCAGCTTTGTGAGATAGTAGGTAGACCTTAACAAGATTTATGGCACCCTTCTCTCTCTAACATGGAGTATAATCTAGATCACTATTACTCAAAGTGTGGTCCACAGACCAGCACCACTGACATAACCTAAGGGTGTTTGAGAAATGCAGAATCTCAGGCCCCAACTCAGACCTACTAAATCTGAATCTGCATTTTCACAAGGTTCTCAGGTGACTTGGGTGTTTTAAATGACTACAGGTATCCAGCATACACAGGCACAAGACTATCCAATGCAGAAGAGACCAAGACAACTTTATAAGCCAAATACATTTAGAAAAATATTAACCTACTCTCAAGAGCTATCCAAGTATACACCAACCCTGGGAGTAAACTTTCTGGACCACCTTTGCCAGTCCAGATGTCTTTATTATCCTTTTGTATTTGTCAAACAGTATGTCACCCTTAAAAAGCAAGAAAAAGATTTTAATTCCTCTCCAGGAACTGTGAGCACTGAAATGATGAGTGGGCAGAACATCAAAAAAGCAGTATCATTTAGTCACAAAAAGTAACAATTATGTTATTGCTAAGTGTCACAATGTGCTTTTCTTACAAATACAGTAAGAATTACTGCTTTTATTTTAATATGAGGTCAAGAAAGAAAATACAGGCAGTTTTTACAGCACATGGAACTCACCATGATCACATATCAGTCTACGGACATTGATCAACAAACTTAGAGCCAATTTGGTTTAAGGAAGAAGATGTGATCAAATGTTCAGGAAGCATCCCAACCTACTTATATTATACTTTATTTAGAATAAAATTCTAGACTATTATTACTGGATGCCACAGAGGCTCCTGAAGGCTTAACTTTTAAAACTCATCTAGTTGTAGTTGCAAACATAACTGAGGGGTCCTTGGTCTTAGGCTATCTGAGGAACGCCCTGACTTTGGAAGCACTTACTACATGGGATTAGCCGTGGTTTTGTGAGCCCAAGTCAAGCACTCCAGAAAGAAGTCAACTTTGGCCTATAGCATGTTAGAAGGAAAAACTAAAAACAAAAAAATCAGTAACTCACCTTCTTGAGCTTTACAAAACTGTCATGAGAAGATGACAGGGGATGTGCTGTTTTTTAGCAGTAGTATTATTTTTTGTGTTTGTCTACTTGTTCAGATGGTACCTAGTTCTTTACAGTAAAATGTACAAGCACAGAATCAAATCAAGTTCCAAGAAATTAGGGTGCTATGAGGTTTCTTTCCATGGCCTCATTTACCTACTTCTGACTCATTCTTCATGAAGCCCATGCTACAGGAGTGCATCTTTTCTGTTGTCCTGTCTCTGTGCACACTGCTCATGACCCATGGGCAGAAGATGTGTCTCCAGTGTTCCTTTCTGGACACCGTGCAACCATTAAGGTTTTGGTCTGCATGTATGAATTTGTTGTTGTTGTTAATATACTCAAGTCTGAAAAAAACAAAAGAGCTGAAGATAAAACAATTCTCCTGGGGGCACTTGGGTGGCACAGTTGGGTAAAGCATCCAACTCTTGATTTCAGCTCACGTCATATCTCAAAATTTGAGATCCAGCCCCAGCATTGGGCTCTGCACTGACAGTGTGGATGGAGCTTGCTTGGGATGCTCTCTCTCCCTCTTTCTCTGTCCCTCTCCCTCTCATATGTGCACTCACTCTCACTCACTCACTCGCTCTCTCTCTCTCTCCCCCCTTCTCAAAATATATAAATAAACATTTTTTTTTTTAATTCTCCTGACCCTTAGAGAGTCACAAACCTGGATGTAAATCCTGATTTTTACATCTTTGGTCAAGATACTGAGCCTCTTTGAAATAAGACCATGCTCAAGAGCATGCCATGAAAATTACAAGTGATCTATGCTGCATGCAAACTACCTATCACAGAACCTCCTCCATGAGAGTAAAGGTTTGTCATAAGCCAATAACAGTACAGTTAGTCTCCACCCATTCCCCCGTTTTGTAAGGTACACATGTAAAAGACAGTAGCTTCTGCTTTTAGTCCACCCTGTTTAATCTTGTGAGCATATTTCTAACCTTACTAATCCTATAACATAAGGTTGTTATAAGAATTACATCAGTGACACCATGTATACCTTCCAGAATAATAGCTAACACACAGTAGGTGCTCTACAAAGATTACCTTCTTCCTATTTCTAGCTGTAGCATTTATCTATTACTTTTTAATTGTCTGCTCAGCTTCTTTTCCTTTTAGGAACGGCATCTCCCCAACTCCCTGTGATTTTAGTGGGATTTTCATGTGTGACCCTGCTCAGTGGCAAGTACCATGGATTCTCAGGATGCTGACTGATCTGGGGTGAATTCATTATTCAGGTCAATCAGAGTTCTTTTAGGGGACTGACACAACTTCAGGGGTCTCTCCTTTTCTGAGTTTTTGTTTCTCCTTTTCTGTGATTATGAATGATAAGGAAAATATCGCCCTGTGGCTGGTTATGGCCTTCTTTGATACCATGATTAAGAATCTGCCTAAATGACTGGCCCCTTATAACATCATTTGAACAGCTACATACAGCTAACTATATCTTAACCATCCACTCCCCAGAATTCCAAAATACAGGAATCTCAGGCAGGGTTTCAGCCACTTGCAACTAGAAGACTTTAACACAAAAGTGATAGCATGAAAGATAACACCAAAATACAGTTAGATATAATATTCTACAAATCTACAGAGAGAGGTCAGAAATGGATAAGACCACCATAGCAGAGTCAACAAACATCCAGAAAATCCCCTAATATAGGGTCTAGAGACAGATAAGAATAAGATTATCATAGAGAAGATGAAATTCTTTCTGGCCAAAAATAATAACATGTGCAAAGTAAAGAGTACTCAGCATGGTGTCCAGCACATAATATTTAATTAATATAAGTTGAAAGAAAAAAATAACAAGTATGAATTATGTATGAAGGAAGAATAAGAAGAGAGGACTAATTTAAAAGTACAGATCACTTTTTTTCTGCAGAGGAGTTAGAAAAGAAAAGAAGGAGGGGCTTAATGATAAGCACTCTTAAGAATCAAGCTAGGAGTTTGTACTTGGGTCTGATTGGGAGTCATTTATAAGCTGGTAACAAGATGGCCTTTGGGAAGCTAATAATAAAAATAGAAGCCAAATGGGAGTTGAGATAGTAGAGATGATAGATCATCAGCCTAGTGGTGAAAGAATTCTTAGGGTTAAGAATTGAGGAAAGAGAAAACAGTACAGGAATCACCAAAAAGAAGAGGTGTAAAATTGATGGAAGTCATAGAAAAGTCACAGAAAATAAGAGAGTTAAGTTTCAAGAAAGAGAGTCAAAAAAGTTTTGAGGAATCTTTAAATCCCATAGAATCATGGTGATTGCTGAGCTACTCAATAGCCAGTACAGCATAGGAGGAGAACCAACCAGAACAGATACCCCCTAGAACAATGGAAGCAAGTCTGGGAAGTCTCTGAAAGGCCAGGGGTTAACTCTTTAGTTGCTGGAGTGGGGGAGGGTACTCTGGGGATTTGAGATAACCACAGAAGTATTTCAATTTTAACAACCACTGTAGTTGCACCTGTGCCTCTTGGCTATTGGCCCTTCACAGAAAGTTGCTTCAATTAATACTGATAGCGTTCTACATTCCCAATGCATGGAAGGAAGCATTGGTTAATCCAAATCATTTCCATGTGCCTATGACATACACTCATGTAGAGGCTCCTCAGTGCCAATCTGTGGACTAGGTGCATCAGATTCATCTAGGGAGTGAATAAAAACTATCAATGACTCGGTGTCACCCAAGGACATTCCCTTTCAGGATGGAGGTGACACAAAATTCTGTATTTATTTGTAAGCTCCTCAGGTGGGGAACAAAATCATATCAAAACATTTCTTTTTTAGACCTATGTTTTCTTCCCCGTTTATGTTTAAGACATAAATATATTTGCATTATCTGAATTTATAAAAAATAATAGTATAGAACAGAAGCAATGTTTCTCCATTCTGGCATTAAAAATGCAGTTAATAACAACAACAGTTAATGTGTATGGATTACTAAGGCAAACACTCATTTAATCTTCCCCATAACCCCATGAATTAAGTACTTATTTTACCCACTTTATAGGTCAGGAGACCTATAGAAGGTAAATAACTTGCTTAAGATTTTCCCTTTGTTGAAATAACTTTCTAGGCCCAAGATGGCTGACTTCTGCTTGGGATTCCTTGTCAGCAAACCAATATTTAGATAACTTGCATGTCCCTGTAAATGCTTCACTTGACCAGAAATGTAGTGTATCTAGTCAGCCAATCCCCAAATGCCAAGCCAATTCTAAGTTTTAATTTCCTTGTTCCTTCTCACCTCAAACAAGTCTGACTACGTGGCCCCAGCCAATCATCTCTTTTTTACTTTTTCTTTCTTATTCTTTATTCTTTATCCTATAAAACTTTCCTGACTTTCACACCATTTTCCAGTTCTTCAAATGCAGACTGTTTCAAGAAGTGCTAGATAAAATTTGTTTGTATCACCTAAACTGTCTTCTTCAATCATTTTTTAAACACCTTTAATAAGCTGGAATGGTTCCCTCCACATTATAGAAGAAAGGAAGCCACACAGTGAGACCTCACTGTCCCCAGGAAAACCTCAGGAGAACTAGCTTCAGAGAAGGTTTGCCACCTAGAAGCTGGCCTATTTTGATCCTTTCTTCCACACAGTAAGATTAGCCTTCAAAGATCACAGAGCAAGGTCAAAAGAAAATAGTGAAGAGGTTGGGGAGAGAGGACAGGGATGAAAAAATTTCAGAAAGTGCTTCCAGATGACAGGGTAGCCTCTTGGTGTGTGCAGCCCCATCCTCCCTAAGGCTGGATCAAAGTCATCTTTCACATACATAAAAATACAAAGAGAGATTGAATTCCCAGAGATCCAGGGAAATACTACTTTCTAAAACAGTGATTGCATTTCAAGGAGTATTGAAAAGATGAACATCTGACACCTCTATTCTCTTCGAATGCTCTTTAGGAAAAGATTGGGTGAGGAAGCTCTCTTCACTGGCCTCTGGCAACATGAACTTGCTCTTCCCATTCCTTTAAACCATCTCTGCAATGCCTTCAACAGCCCTGGTTTGGGGCCTCAGTCTTAGGATCTCCAAAACATACCGCAAATCCTTCTATGTTCAACCAGTTTATCTCACGGAAAAAGCAACAGGCAGCAGAGGAATTCAGGCCACCCCAAGTCACCAGCACAGCCTGATGGATGTGGAAATTGGACCATACCTTAGGGATGAGGCATGTGACGGCCAGTACACTGTCATTAGTGAAACTTGAAAGGGGAAGTTCACATGAGGCCTGTGGTTGACTTCTCAACCCTGCTGGCTGAGGCGCACGCCAATAAGGAAATTGCAATCCCTAAATAAACAATAGGCTGGGAACCTGAGTACCAACAAGGGAGAGTACAGGGGTTACTGGCCTGGGCAGGGCTGGCCAAGATGGAACAAACAAAGCAAAGATTTAAATTTTGCAAGAATGTCATGTCAATTCAGCCTCCCCAGGCAGGTCCTTTGAGACTCCAAATTGCCAGTCACCAAAGCTCAAAACTTGGTAGAATTTTTAAAGCAGGACTCTTGGTCCAATCTCTTCATTTGCCAAATGAGAACAGTGAGAGCCAGAAAAGACAAATGACTTGCCAAAGGCCCAATAGCCAGAAAGCCAGGTCCCTAGGTCATTTATTATGCCACAGGCCTACTGGGAGTTGCTATTTTTTTTCTCCACTGGTTTCTGCTTTCAGAGATGCTTTTAAAGTCTTTCCACATGCCAGCTGTGTATGTATTCTGAGCAAAGATTCTGCCAGAAGTAATCTTGTTAAATTACTTCTCTGTCCTTATTCAAATGTACCACCTCTTTTTTACAGGTAAAACACAATTTTCAGTCTGAAAGGGAAGGGATAGAAAACCAAAGAATTCTTTGAGCATTTATTATATATCAGGATTTTCTCACACCCTCATTCATTTTAACATTCTCCACGACCCTATGCAGACTGGAATCATGGTTCCATTTCACAGATGAGAAAGCTGGAGCTCAGAGAAGCAGTAAGCAGCAGAGCCAGATTATCAATTTCCATAAAGAATCTAAGCTTCTCCTCTGCGGGATCTTCTCAATTCAGCAAAAGAAAACCAGAATAGAGTAAACTGTGCAGTGTTAAGCTTTTTAAAAATGAACTTACTGTTGTTTTTCCTAAATAATAATTCCTGATCATTCCTATGTAATGAATAGACATTATTGCAAACATAAAAATTTACAGGTGAAAAAAAGAGGAAATAATCCTTTATAATCACCTCATCCAGATTTAGTGTCAACATTTTGGTTGACATTTTTTTTCCTCAAGCTTTTACTCTACATTGATAAATATATCTTCTTTATATAGTAAGAATGTTAAGTCTCCTACCACTATAAACCTTAGAAATACATCTCCTGGGGCACCTGGGTGTCTCAGTCGGTTGACTTTGACTCAGGTAATGATCTCACAGTTTGTGGGTTTGGGCCCCACGTCAAGCTCTGTGCTGACAGCTCAGAGCCTGGAGCCTGCTTGGGATTCTGTGTCTCCCTCTGTCTCTCTGGCCTTCCCAGCTCATGCTCTGCCTCTGTCTCAAAAACAAAAATTAAAAAAAAAAAAAAGAAAAGAAATACATCTCCCGATTGGATATTTTATAGTTCTGTTTGTATTTTTAATTTTAGGTAATCAAAGTTACTTATCCTCTCCTTTGAAATATCTTTATTTTTGAATAATAGTTTTATTGATATAAATACATGTGCCATAAAATTTACCCTTTTAAAGTGTGCAATTCAGTGGTTTGTGCAACCAACACCACTATCTTATTCCACAGTATTTTTACCACCAAAAGCCCTGTACCTACTGGCAGCCGCTCCTTTTTCTCCTCTCCCCCATCTCCTAACAACCACTAGTCTACTTGTTATTTCTATAGATACACCACCTATAATAGACATTTCATATAAATGGAATCATGTAATATGTGGCTTTTTGCATCGGCTTCTTTCATTTAGCATAATGTTTTCAAGGTTCACTCAGGTTATAGCATGTATCAGTATTTCATTTCTTTTCATGGCCAATAATATTTCACTGTATGTATATATCATATTTTGTTTATTCATATAGGATAATGGACATTTGGATTTCTTTTTAGCATTGTGGCTATTATTAATAATGGTGTATGAGCACTGGTGTACAGTACAGGTTTTTACACGTCTTCAGTTTGGTCGGGTGTACCCTAAGAAGAATTACTGAGTCATACAGCAACTACATTTAACATTTTAAGGAACTGCCAAATAGTTTTCCAAAATGGACTGAAACATTTTACATGCCCACCATCAATATATGAAAGTATGATTTTTCCACATCCTCCCCAAAACTTGTTACTGTCTTTTTTTTATTTTAGCCATACTAATGGGGGATAAGTTGTATCTAATAGAGGGTTTGATTTGCATTTCCTGTTGGAACATTTTTTGTGTCCTTATTGCCCATTTGTATGTGTTCAATGGAAAAATGTCTATTCAAATCCTTTGCTCAATTTTTAAAAGGTTATTTGTC
The DNA here is from genome assembly GCA_028646485.1 of Cryptoprocta ferox. NCBI lineage: Eukaryota > Metazoa > Chordata > Mammalia > Carnivora > Eupleridae > Cryptoprocta > Cryptoprocta ferox. Next base: position 22,517,378 of record CM053574.1, read on the forward strand.
TTTTTACCGGTGAGTTTTTCTTCCTTTTTTTTAAGTTTATTTATTTATTTTCAGAGACAGAGAGAGAGTGAGCATGTGTGTGAACAGGAGAGGAGGAGAGAGAGGAGACAGAGAATCCTAAGCAGGCTCTGAGTTTATAATCCAGAGCCTGACTGGGGGGCTGGATTCCACTACCATGAGATAATGACCTGAGCCTGAGCGGAGGCTCAACCAACTGAGCTACCCAGCTGCCCCTTCTTCCTTTAGTTTTAAATGAAATTTTTAATTAAAGCATATTACACACAAGAAAGTAGCCAAATCATAGGTTTTTAGCATGATGAATTATGCCAAAGTAAACACACCTAGGCACATGCAAACCAGATCATGGAAAAAAATATTCCTTGTACTCCAGAAGCTTCCTTCATGCCCCCTCCATCTCCAAATCCCATCACGCCTCCAAATTACCCACTATCCAGATATCTTACACTATTCATTACTTCTATTTTTGGAATGCATGCATATAAACAGAATTATATGTGTTCTTTTGTGTCTGGCTTCTTTCAACACTGTTTTGGGGGTATTGAATTATGCTGTTACATGAAGCAATAGCTTGGTACTTCTCACTGCCATATAACATTTCACTGCATGAATATTTCACTATTTATCCACTCCATTGTTGATAGCTATTTCACTTTTTCAAGTTTTTTGTTATTCCACATCTAATTATGTTTTGAATCTTCTGTTTAAATTGAGTCTCATACCACCATTGTTAGATTTGTTCCAGATATTTTGGGTTTTTTAATACCATCATAAATGATATTGCTTTCAAATTTTCATTCAGTAAATGTTTGTTATTGGCATGCTAACAGCCTATACTGACTAGCTATCTGGCTAAGTTCATTTATTAATCTAATTGTTTATATATGAATTCATTGAGAGTTTTTACATACACAATTATGGTGCCTGTGAATAAAAGTGGTTTTATTTCTTCATTTATAATTCTTATACTTAAGACATCTAGAACATTATAGAAGTGATAGTAATAGGCAGTTTTTTCTTATTTTTTATATCATAAGGAAAGCTTTCAACATTTTATCATTAGATATGATGTTGACCGTAGTTTTCTTATAGCTGTTTCTTATTAAATTAAGAAAATCCTCTCCTTCTAATATGAGTTTGATAAAAAGCAAATTTTCTATTTTACATGGATGGATGATGCATTTATCAAATGATTTCTCTGCATTTATTAAAATTACATTTATTTTTCTCCTTTATCCTATTAATGTAGTAAATAACATTGAATGGGGCGCCGTGTGGCTCAGTTAGTTAAGTGTTCAACTCTTGATTTTGGCTCAGGTCATGATCTCACAGTTCGTGAGATTAAGCTCCATGACAGGGTCTGTGCTAACAGTGCAGAGCCTGCCTGGGATTCTTTCTTTCTCTCTCCCTCTCTCTTTCTCTCTCTCTCTCTCTCAAAATAAATAAATAAACATTCAAAAAATTAAATAACATTGACTGATATCCAAATATTTGTCCAACCTTGCATTCTTAGAATAAAATAAGCACAGCTTAGGCAGGTCCTTTAACTGTCACTGGGTTCAGTTCGGTAGGATATTTTGCATCCACATTTATGAAAGAGACTGCTTGTAATTTTCCTTTTATGTAATGACTTTGTTGGGTACTGATATCAAGGTTACAGTGGCCTCATAAGATAAGATGGGAAATGTTCCCTCTTCTTCTAGTCTCTGGAATAGTTTCTGTATGACTAATATAATTTTTTCTTCAAATTTCAAATGTTTAGTAAAATTCACTGAAGAAGTCATCTGGGCCTGAAGGTTTTTATGTTTGGTTTGGTTTTTGGATTTGGGCATTGCTTTTCTGTTTGTTTGTTTGTTTGTTTGGTTTTTGTTTTTGTGTGGGGGGAGGCTAAGATTTTACATATAGAATCATTTTCTTTAGTATATAGAACTACTCAGATATTCTATTTCTTCTCATGCGGTTTTGACAAGTTCTGTTTTTATAAAAACTTATGTAAAATTTTGACTTTATTATCATAATGTTGTTAACAAAATCCTCTCATATTTTTAATGTCATTAAGACTGATAGTGATGCCCTCTTTCAATCATAATATTGACTATTTTCCCCGATGATTCTAACCAAGATTTGTTAATTTTGTTCATCTCTTCAAAGAATCAGTCTTTGGCTTTGGTGTTCCCCTCTGGTATATGTTTGGTTTCTATTTCATTCATTTCTATTTCTAATTATTTCTTTTCTCCCATTTTCTTACGGTTTTATTTGACCTTCTATTGTTTTTTTTAAACTTCATTTCATTTCATTCATTCTATTTCTAATTATTTCTTTCATTCTATTTCTAATTATTTCTTTTCTCCCATTTTCTTACGGTTTTATTTGACCTTCTATTTTTTTTTAAACTTCAAAAGTCTTCTGTCAACCAAACTGATTCTATTTCTAATCATTTCATTCATTCTATTTCTAATTATTTCTTTTCTCCCATTTTCTTACGGTTTTATTTGACCTTCTATTGTTTTTTTTTTTAACTTCAAAAGTCTTCTGTCAACCATACTGAATGACTTGCTCTTCCCTACACACTCCTCATACTTTCCAGTCTCCTTGCCTTTGCTCAGACAGTTCCCACTGTTTATAAACCAGACCCTTCCCTTTTTTAAAATCATGCCAATACTTCAAGGCTTTCCTCAAATGCTACCTCCTCCAGGGATCATTCCCTGCCCCTCTCTCATTTGATATCCTCTGAGCCCCTGCAGCACATTTTGTCATTCTTAGGTCATTATTTAGATCCTGGCTCATATATTTCCTTCCATTAGTCCCTTAAAAACTGAGTGGTCTGGGTACCTGGCAGGCTTAGTCAGTGGAACGTGCAACTCTTGATCTTGGGGTTGTGAGCTCAAGTCCCAAGTTGAGAGTAGAGATTACTTTAAAAAAAAAAAAAATTTAAGGAGCGCCTGGGTGGCTCAGTAGGTTAGGTATCCGACTTCAGCTCAGGTCATGATCTCAAGGTTCATGAATTCAAGCCTCAAATCTGGCTCTGCACTGATAAGCTAGTCTGCTTCGGATTCTCTATTCCCCCCACCCCGCCCTTCCCCTGCTCGCTCGCTCGCTCTCTCTCTCTCTCTCTCATAAATAAATAGACATTTAAAAATAAATACATAAATTTGGGACACCTGGGTGGCTCAATCACTTTAGTGCCCAACTTCAGCTGGGGTCGTGATCTCAGTTTGTGGGTTTGAGCCATGCATTGGGCTCTGTGCTCACAGCTCAGAGCCTGGAGCCTGCTTCAGATTCTGTGTGTGTCTCTCTCTGCCCCTCCCCCACTTATGCGTGTGCACTCTCTCTCTCTCAAAAATAAATAGACATATAAATTTTTTAAAAAATTTTTTAAATGAATGTTCAATTTTTCGGAAAGGTCCACCATGGTGCTGTGTACAAAACAGCTACTCAATAAACACAGGTGTTTGTGATTCAACTTCAGGAGTTAAATTCACACAAATGAAACCTGTTCATAGCAGGAATTATTGACTGGCAACTCAAATATTCAAACACATCATAAGAAGAGATTGGGCAAAAAAGGGAAAGAAGTCTCATCTTTTTTTTTAAGTCTTCCTTGCTTCCAAATAACAACTATATATCATCCAGAGCTAACATTTAACTTGACATTTTGCTTTTTCTGGCTATCACTTAAAACCCACATTTTTCCCCTTATTTAAGTAAAATAGTTAAATGGGACAAAGTTTTTTTTTAAGTTGAAAGATGAGAAGATGAAATTCTTCAAGAAAAAAAATAAGCTAAAGGATAATTTCTGGTATCGTAAATGGATAGCACAAATCAAAAGCATAGGGCTTTGCAAGTTTGAATCAGTTATGCTCCAACTGTTATAAAGACTTCAGGGCAAGACTTAAAACTCAAGGGGGAAAACAGGGCATATGTTGGCTGTAGGATATATATTTGGACCCCTATCTGGAGGGCTGATAACACATGTAAAAAGGATGACTCTTGCCTTGTAGCACAAAGCACAACATCATACCTCCCCCCAAAATATCAGAGACCTCTCCAGCTCCCATGAGCTGCCTCAACCTATTCTATGATACAAACTCCAGTGCATAATTTCCAAAGTTTTGAAAGAAAAACCAGTTGAACCTATGGGCTCTCTTCAGCAAAAGCAGACTGAAGGAGTAAACTGGAGGAAAAAATCTATATTCAGATCTCAGTCACCAACTGCCTAGATGTAGGACCTTAGCAGGTTGCTTATCCTTCCTAAAGCACAACTTTCTCATCTGTGAAATGGGTCTAATTATGCCCACTCACAGGTTATTATATACCAGGTGCCCTAAACCTAGCTCCCTATGTGTGGTTAGTGGTATTCAGGCTGTGGGTTGTCACAAGCAGTGCAAAGTAGTATTTTTGTTGTTATTGCTCTTATTCTTTTTAACAGCCACAAATAGAGTAGGGCAAAGTTTTAAGGTTTAAAAGCTACTACCATAATGGCTTGCTAGAAAAACTGGGCTTGAAACAAATTTCCTATGAACAACTCATCCTGGGAGAAGAAATCATTCTAAGTAGAGGGCAGTATTTAGACTCAAACAGGTAAGAGTTCAAAAGACAGATGAAATACACCTAAGGAGGCTCTAGAACCAAAGAAACCATTTCAGCTATGAAGTGGTGTTCCTGACTACATCCCAGGACTCAAATGAAGTTCATACTGGGAACTGGGATGCATTCAATGGCCCAGGTTTGAATTTGAAACCTCTCCTTTCCTGGCTGTGTGACCTTTAGAAAAGTTGCCCCCTGTAGCTCCTACCTTCTCCATGTTCCAATGCATCCCTTCCATGCCTAGTGGAACTGAATTAGCTGAATCTGACCAAATATCAGAATATCTTTTAAAAGAAATTTAACATACCTGCAGATCAGCTTCACCCCATGCAGAAAAACAGCATTCATCTGCCTAAGCACAAAGATAAGTGTTGGTCTTTAGTTTAAATACCGAAAGATCAACCTCACCACTGGAGCACCTGAATGCAAAGTCACTCTTTGATCAACAGCACAACTACAAATCAGCAATCTATTTAGTCAAGCTCAAGGTTAAATTGCTCACTGCTCATTTCCCATAGAGAAGCCTGGTGGGGGCAAATATTACTGAAGAAGAACCATTTATAACATACAAGTACCTGGCTGGTCATGTGACTGAAAAGCTAAATACCCACAATCCTCACTTCAGTTACCACAGAAATACTGTCACCCAGTGACATTATGCCCCAGCTTCTTAATCCACTTTAGATAATAAGTTCACCAGATCAAATACATTTTCTGCAACTTTTACTAAAGCCCTTAATGTCACTCATTAAGTTCACCAGATCAAATACATTTTCTGCAAATTTTACTAAAGCTCTTAATGTCACTCATTTAGATCCTATTTGATAAATTCTGCTGAAGTTAGTGCTAGTATAAAGTTTGTTTTTCTTGATGAATGAGTGCTATTTAATTTATTAAGCAAATGAGAACTAGAAGGTTTCGTGCATTTTCTTTTTAGCCTCGGTGGTTAACTTTCGAGTGAAGTTTATGTTCCATCTCAGTCATTATCAGTATTCCAGGATTGATTTCTTTTTTTTGCATTTTCTTAAAACACAACTTTCTCCCTATCCTTTCCTTTTGTGATTGTTAGAGCTGTTGTAGCCATCTTGCTCAGACAGGCAGACTGGGGCTGTCTGGAAATGAGTTTACATGAAGGAAGCCAAACTACAAAATGGAATGAGAGAAAACACGATCCATTAACATCTTTTGAGTCCCTGGATCAAGCTATGCCTGAAGCAACCCTGTTTTTCTCCAGTTGAGTGAGCCACTGAACTTCCTTTTGGCTTTACCCATTTTGAATTATATTTTCATTCACTTGGAAGTTCTAGCTAACAAAGAAAACAATTTTAAGATTATCTAACAAGTACTGTCATTACTGTAATTCCTTTTCTTAAAAATAAACTGGGTACAGTTTTATGAATGAACGTAAGAAAGTGAAATTCTTTATGTCATGTCAAAATTTTTTTTATGTAAAAAAATTTTTTTATTAAAAAAAAGTAGGTTAAAACATTCTTTCAAAGGAATTAACAGCACAGGGGGAAGAAAAGAGGAGAAAAGGGTTTCGCTACCATTTTTATTGACAGTTCTCCATAAGAGCAGAGAAGAGGAGCTTAGTAAAGAATCTTCAGACACAAAAGCAAGAAAAGGAGGAGAACTGCACCATCTATAAGAAAACTAATTTCTCTGAGAAACACACACAGCATTCTAGTGCAACCTGGAACATACCTGCCAGAGAAAATCGGGATCAAAGTTAAAACTTGGAGCTCCCTGCAAGAAGATAAATCACAAATAACTTCATTCATTTTGTTTCCTTTCATTTTCATTCAGGTGACTTTATCCCCCCTGGCTCAACTGGCTACTGTAGATGTGATGGCTACAAGAGAATTACTCCCACTTTGATGCTGGCAGATGGCCCTCCTCAATGCTTTTCCACAGAGACAATTTTCACAACTGTTTAAGTCCAGAGGGGCATATACAGATCTCCTAGAACTACCAGACCCTACTTCTAAAACTGCTTGAATTAGGGCAAGATTTCACAAATTTTCACTATAAACAACTTTCTCAAGTTGATACAAAGTGTGTATGTGGAAAAAATGAGGGGTCAGAAGTTCACCCTCAGTTTCTCTAAGAAGCAAGGGACTAGTAGAGGTAATTTCTTAGCCTTTAATTCATGTCATCTCCCTGAAACTCCAGGTCAAGTTTTCTCTAGGAAAGTTCCTTTTAACCATAGATTTTTGCCAAGGCACTACATGACACCAGTGTTTACCCAAAGGTGTTTAAGTTCAAACACAATAGCATCTCGAGTTCCACCCACGAGGTTTAATGGTGAGTTATATTTGACAGTCAACCCTAAAGCTTGTAAAATATGGGTTTCTAATATTCCCTCCAATTTCACAGGGATGTCATATAGAAAATCAGATGAGATCACAGCCTCTGTCATAAGATACACACATGGCTGAAAAGATGATCCTCTACCATCTGCCTCCATAACTCAATTTATGTATGGTAAGTATAGATGCTAAGGGGGCCCAGACTTCTCTACTGACAAAACAGAAGGTAGTGCTTTGTAAATTAATACGCATCCAAAGAAAACAACAGAAAAACTCCTGGCTCAATTCCCTGACACGTATATTGATCATCATTTGTCCTAAAAATGTGCTCTATAAGCCAGCATCATAGGCATCAATAAAAGAAAAACTCCAGACTCAATTTACTGATAATATATGAATGTGGATTTTCCCTAAAAATCATGGTTTTTATGCCTTCCCATATAGGTAGCATAAGTGAGTGTATTTATTTACTATTTTTAGTTTCAAATAAAACATATGATACTAGAAATAGTAGAAATTAAACAGATTTTCTACTCTAAAAGTCACCAAAAAGTATTAATTGTCTGAATAGAGACCTTTATAAAGACAATGCCCAATGCCCTGGGAGAGATGTCATTCCTGGTTTCTCCAAAGATTCCTGGAATTTACTCTTTAAAAAAAAAAGATACTTTGGAAATAGATTCTATATACATCCTCTTTCCCATTAGTAATTTTGCCAGAGACTGGAGTTAGTAATTTTGCGAGAGACTGGAGTGGTAGGCATGCAGGTGGGTGGAAGAAAGATTGAATGACCCTTTGCAAAAAAAAATAAAATAAAATATTTTCTCTTTTTTCTTTTCTTTAAAAAAAAGAGAAAAAAATAAAAAGCCCTAACCAAGTTTCAGGTTTGGTTCCAATGTAAAGTGAGGAAGAAATCTCAGTTATGAAACACTCCCCCACAAATGTAGAATGATAAGTTTCTTTTCAAAACAAGTTCAAGTTACATAAATTCAAAATGAGTTGATGAGCCAAGATTAGCAAGTATTATTCAGTCTTATTGGTATTTGGTTCCTTTGATGATGTTTTTCAAAACAATTTGCTGCAAATGCATTATGAGTGCCTTGACTCATGTAACCCCACTTGGGGGACGTACAGTTTTAAAGTAAATGCTCTACATTATTTCCACAAAAATTCACTTGGATGAAGACACTGTCATTGACAAAAACAAAAACAAAAACAAAAACAACCTTAAAAAAGATCTCAAGTCAGAATTGTACATGTCAAAAATTCAATAGCTGCTGTTAATTTCTTTTCCCCAGGAGTTAGCAATTTTTTGGCAGACAGTTCAAAATCATGTGCTATAAAAGACAGAAAAATTATTACCTTTCCTATCAGCAAGCTTCAGAATTCTCTTGTGGGCTAATGGTGACCAGCAAACTCTAAAGTGTTAAACTCAGTATGGAATTATTAGATTGCAAACATCATTGTTACGTTATTTTTTCTTCATTTCTTCATGAAACAATTTAAATCAAGAATTATTTACTCTTAAGATAAACACTATTTGCTTCCCTCTGGCAAACACTGAAAGTACAAAACCTTTATTTACATTTCTAGATACTGACAAAGCAATGGTTTCATTTAGATCTGTTTCTTAATCATACATCATGGCTTAGCCATCATCATTTATTTCATTATTCTTTAAATGCTGTAAATCCATCCAGGAGGATCTTTGATTCTTTTAAATAGCATATCTCTATGCTCCCACAGCTATGTTATGAGCATTTAATAAGTTATTATTACTTAGTTAGGAGAAAATACTGGATTCCCGGGAAAGTATTATTCTTTGAAAAGTATATTTTGCTGATAGCATAGTTTTAATTATTTAACAACTTCATTAAATGTAAGTCAACTTCTCTTTGCCAAACCTTAGTTTCTTAAGGTGTCTTTTCATTGTAATGTGAATGAAAAGGGGAAAAATTATTCTAGCTTTAGAAATTTCCTTTTAAAGCACACATTTTAAAATTTCCTTTTAAAACCTCCCCTAGAGTTGTAAGCATTGGCCATCCTCTGGAAATGAACCCACCTCCTTTCAGCCAAGGGATACTTGAGCCCTTTATTCTTTTGCCCAGAAAAGGCATCCTAATTAAAGGGCCAATAAATTAAATGTACCCAAGAAGGCAAAAAGATCCAGAAGAAAAGCACCCACCAGGGTGCCTAGAGAAAAACACAAGGTTCATTTCAAGTGTTTAAGTTAGGCACCACCAAGTTAGAACAAACTCCGGAGGCACAGCTGTTTCTGACAAATGTGAACAGCTCCTACCTTCATTTCAATGACCGTCTGGAGAGCCTTCGTCTTGGCTGGCTCCGGCTGAAGTTGGCTTCTTCGGTGCAATTCCTGGGGAGGAACACGATAGAAATAAGCCTGACGGTTCATCCTTCCTTTACACCATGACCTTTACACAGGTACCACACAGCCCACTGGGTGCAGGGTCGCTGTGCACAGACATAAACAAGCCACAGGTGCCTCTTCCCCCACCCTCCTTAGCATCACTCCTGCCTGGAGCCTGCGTTCCAGTGAAAAGCTCCTGGCACATGCGCTATTTCTGAAACTTCCATCAATAATTAACGTCAACTGTGACAAAGCCAGCAAGTAATCATAGTCCAAATACTGTTCAACACTGGGGCTGTTGCCCAGCCATCAAATCATAATTTACTAAATTACATTACTCTGTGCTCCCAATACAAACACACAGCATGGAAACGGAGGAAAGAAAATGACTAACGTGGTTGCAAATTCACTGCACGCATGGCATTTTGCTACTGAGGTAGGTTTGAAATGAGCAATTTAAAACCTTTTCAGTACAACAGTGTTACTTTTTGGAGCGAATTGATGTGATGAAACTCTGTGAATATCTTGCTTCCTAATTTCAGTTTCGGTCCTTGTTCAAAATCACATCTGTGTGTGATATGTTTATGCACTCATGATGCCAAGAAATTAAAATTGGCATTAATATCAGCAGTGTTAGAGAGGATAAAAAAATGGTTGAAGCCAGATGCAGACCCAAGAACTTCTGGAATATGACAAATATAACTTTAGGTAAAAAAACAAATATAATTACAATTTTATACTTGAAGGCTCACTTTTTTTATGCCTCTTCTCCAAAGCACAGTTCTGTCAAGACTTTGAAAGTTGCCTTTGCAGAAGAAGAGATAAAGGTAAGATTTGTTCAGTTTATGCTTTGATTTTCTTAGTAATAATTATCAACAGTTTTATGAAAGTAGCCAATGAGAGGAGTTAACAACAATGTTCACATGTGTTCATTCTGCCAATACAAGTCACCTATGGAGTAATTTCATAAGACTTATTTGCTTCCAGAAAAATGATTTAAATTCAACATGAAGTAGTTCTAGGCCTTCACATTCCACTGGGCCACAGACGTTAAAAACAAAAAGCAAACAAACAAAAAAATACCACGGGCTTTAGGGAAGAGAACCAACATGATTTCTAGCTTTTTCCGAGGAAAGATATTAAAATTAACTCTCATTTCACCACTACCATCTACTATCATCACCATGTCATAAAGAAAGAACATATTAATGTAAATATTGCCAGAAAAACAAAATCTGTCAGTAAAAGATAATCTTTCCCAGGATAATAAAACAAGCAATCTTTGCCCATATCCCATTACATTGTTCATATTTGCCAGTGGTCCAAGAAGACTTGGTCATGGACCACAGTGCACATGTCTAGGGACCAGCACTGGAGAATCACTACTATAGCTCTGGAATATAGCATATTTTCTTCCCAAAGTCATCACTGGCACAAACAGCAAACTTGTGCAAAACTACTTCTCAACCTCCAATTTTAGAAGATTTTGAATTAGTGCTTCCTAATTATTCAAAGTAGTCTCACATCGTTGAAGACATTTTTTTTCCCTAACATATCCTTGGAAGGTATGGAGTCAAGTATTACCAAACCCATCTTATGAACAGAGACAGAAAGAGATCCTGTGTCCTTTTGGAGGCCATGGTCTGAAATATCCCACCAACACTGGTCATTTTTAGGCTGCATGGTAATGGCAGAGATTTTCTGAAGGAATGACCCTAAAAGCAGCTTCCCTTCTGCATCTCCCTCTCTCTGCCCCTCCCCCACTCTCTCTCTCTCTCTCTCTCAAAAAAAAATTAAAAATCATTCATTTTAAAATATTAAATAAATAAAAATAAAAGGGGCACCTGGGTGACTCAGTCAGGTGAGCATCCAACTTTGGCTCAGGTCATAATCTCACATTTCATGAGTTTGAGCCCTACATCAGGCTCTGTGCTGACAGTACAGAGCCCAGAGCCTGCTTCGGAGTCTGTGTCTCCCTCTCTCTCTATCCACGCCCCCCCCCCACCTCTCTCTCAAAAATAAATTTAAAAAAATAAAAACTTATATTGTTTTATATTATATTTTAAAAAGCAACTTTCCTTTATTGAGCATCTACAATGTCCCTGGCACTACTTCTCTCTTTCAAGCCTCAACATTATGCTATGAAGAATCTAACCTCTGTGTGGGCTACTGGTAAACATTTAACAACCAGCACCCACGATGGCCAACTTCAAACTACCTAAGTGGTGTCACTGAATGCAAAGTTGGGAAGAGAGGCACAATAGCACTCCACTGTGTAGTATTTCTACCATATGAACAAACTAAATGTAATAACTTCAAGAACATAGATTACAGTAAAATGTAACAAAAAATAGGAAATTATGAGTTTTACTACAATGTCTTTTTTTAATTATTTTTAATGTTTTGGGGTTTTTTTTGAGAGAGAGAGAGAGAAAGAGAGAGAGAGAGCATGAGTAGGGAAGGGGCAGAGAGAGAGGGAGACATAGAATCTGAAGCAGGTTCCAGGCTCTGAGCTGTCAGCACAGAAGCCAATGCAGTGCTCAAACCCATGAACCATGAGATCATGGCCTGAGTTGAAGTCAGACACTTAACCAACTGAGCCACCCAGGCACCCCTTAAAACAATGTCTTCATTGTCAGTTTATATATTTAAATTGTAACATCAGGTATTAGAACAAGTTTCCAATTTAAGTCTCGTGGATCAGTACAATCCAGTTCCAGCACACAATTGGGTGAAACATATAAGGAATTCAACCTCCAAAGAAAGCTACTTAGCCCTCAATGTTAAACATATAAGGAATTCAACCTCCAAAGAAAGCTACTTAGCCCTCAATGTTACTTCCAAGATGGTTGGAGTACACTGGACCAACAGAATTTCATAGATGAAAAAATGAACAGTAAGTCACTTGTCAGAGCTGCTCCATAGTAAGTGGCAGAAGAAATACACTTCACATGTCACCAATCTTGATCCCATATGGCATCAAAAGCATCCTAATGAAAAAAGCTGAGAAACAAATTTATGGCAACTTCATACTATAGCCAAACCAAATTCCAGAAAAAAAAATTATAAGAAAATTTGAGGAGAGAGGTTAAGCTTGCCTAAAACAAGCAAAAATAATTAAGAAGCAACTAAGTAACACAAATAGAAAATAAAAACCATAGGGTAAAGGCACGTGCTATTATAATTTCTGGTAAGCTCAAAAAACATTTTTAAGGGTAAACAGGCAATAACAAAGCTAAACTTGTAGCAATAGTTTGCGAAAATGGAAAGAGTTTTCTTTGCTATAATTATACAAGTTTCATTATAATATAAACCAGCTCAAAATCCAGATTGGGCCCTTACACTCTGTGTCACTCCTTAAAATGTAAAATAAAATAAAATCTCAAGTTACCTGAAAATTACAATTTTCCTATCTTAACTACACTGTATTTCAATCAATCCTGACTTCAAGTTTCTGAGGATCACCTTAATTCCTAAAGTGTCAGGTAAGTGAAGATTGTAATCCAATGTAGATATCATGGACGGTCTGAAAGTTGCATCTCAGATACTTCATCCATCTCTGAGATTTAGAATCCTTAAAATGCTCACTCTGATTGTGGCAGAGTAGCAACTGCCCACCCAAAAAGATTTGTGCTCCTCCTCATTAAAGTAGAGTGTTGCTAGGAAGCACCACTACCACTGCCCCATATCAAGATGGCACCAAATGACTTATTTCTGGCTAGTGGCACAAGAGCAGAAATTAGGAACTCAACTTCCATAAAAACCTTTTACCCTGTCCTCAATTCTCCCTCTTTTCCTGTCTGCAGGCTAGAAGTAAAGTACTCCAAGACTCAAGAAGATGGTAGAACCCCAAGATAAAAAGAGACTGGGTTCCTGAAATGCCATATAAAAAGGCCACTGAAGACCTACATGGGATGGTGATATGTGTGAAAAATAAACCTCTGTTAAGTTAGCCTCTGTGCTTTCAGGCTTTCTCTGTAAAGATTCCAGCCCTCTCTGCCTTAACTACTGCAATGTCTACAAAGAAAAATAATACCTAATTAGCCCTTTGTTGTTTGTTGCTTTTGAATCACAAAAGTGATTTTAATGTGTGAGTGCTTACTGAATTTGTCTAAATTGAAGTAAGATGTGTTGGTTGATAGGTGCTTTAACTATGCCTAACTATCTGACAGATCCACCCATTATGCACTAATCTTAACTAAAGAATTTTCCTAGAAGCATCTGATGTAGATATGATGAAATAAAAGACTTAACTTACTCTGGTAGTTTTTAAAGGACAGTATTAAATCAAGTACAGTTGACTTACACTTTTCTGGGTCACTGATCTCTGTAAGAATTAGATGGAAAGTATGGATTCTCTTTACAAATGGGTACAAAAGCACATACAAACAAAATGGTGTGTACCATTTCAGCTGGTTCACAGGACCTGGCCCAATACCTGGGGGTTCATCTCTGAACCAGACTACAGACTAAAAAACACTGAGAGGAAAGAGCATTGTGTGGGGAGTTGAGAGTCAGGAGCCCACAGTCCCAGCCTGAGACCTTGGGCATACCTCTTCCCTACTCTGAGCTACCGAAGGAGAAGCTCTATCACTGGGTTTCTGAGAACACCAGATTTTTAATAGGCAGCTGACTCTGAAATGCTGATCTCTGGCTGGGATTTCTAGTCACACTAATTCTCAGTTTTAAAAACAGAATAAAAATAAAAGAAGAAAATTGGCAGCATCAAAAACTTTAACATCTTACTGTGACACTGATACCCAGGTTATATATTTTCCTGTAATTTCATTACTCAGTTGGCCATAGCTGGTCTAAAACTGCCAGCTGCTCTAAGTGACCAATATGGAAATATACCAAGAACTCAAAAAAATTTTAAACGTGAAATCTCATGCAGTTCATTGGGATGGCGCATCTTGGCAGTTAATGAGAATCTAGAATCTAGTGAGTTAATGTGGATGGACACTAGCTTCCAAGATGAGCCTGGTACAATAATGTTTGCACACATCATTTATTTTCTTCAGTAGGAAAAAAAAAAACACCTAAAAACTTGACTTTCTATCCACTACTTTTATCTGACCTCTCCCCTTTACTATTCTGGTGATCACAAACCACCCCAAATTTAGTAGTGTCAGACTACCACCATTTGATTATGTTCATGAATTCTAGATCATGACTTTATAAAGGATAGACTAGGGAAGGCTTTTTTCTAAAACATAATGTCAGGGTCTAAATCAACTGGGACCAGTGGATCCAATTCCAAGATGGCTTCTTCACTCATATATCTGGTGTATTGACTAGAATAAGACTTGAAAGCTGGGTTTAGCTAGAACTGTCACCTCTATATGGTGACACCTATATATGGCATCTCCATGTGGCTTGGACTTCCTCCCAGCATGGCAGCATCAGGGTATCAACCTCTTACATTTAGGTGTAAAGATTCCAAGAGCAAGTGTTTCAGCAAATAAGCCAAAGACTGCATGGCCCTTTATTATCTAACCTTGGAAGTTCCACAGCATTACCTCTGCCATGCTCTGTTGGTTGAAGCAGTTACAAGCCTGCTCAGATTCTAGGAAAAAGTGCCAAAGAATCTCAGGCCATATTTTTAAATTACCAATCTTGAGGAACAAACCAGTTAAAGAAACTGACAGGAAAGTAACACTATAATCTCAAACACCCACTCACATCAGTCTTAAGATATGCCAGATTTATATAGTCAAATAATAATTTAATGCAGGGCATATAGGAAAGACAGCAGTGAGCCAAGCAGATAGATATCCCAGCCCTTGTGGGTTTTTAATTTCAAATTCCAATGAGAGAGAGGCATAATAATTTTAAAAGAAGACCAAACCAGTTTGTTGTAAATGCTGTAAAGGGAAGTAAGTCAGAAAGATGGAACAAGACACATTGTGTGAGGGTATCAATTGCAATTTTAAATAGGGTGATCAAAAAAGCTTCATGTAAAGGTGACATTTGAGCAAAAATCTACAGAAAGTGGGAGAACCAGTCATACAATGTTCCAAGCAGAGAGAATACCAAACATTTAAGTACCTGGCTAGCACTGGATAAGGGATGGAAAGTAGTAGGTCAGAGATGTGCAGGAGTGCAGGATGATAAGCTGGGTTCTACATCTGGAGCCATTGTCTGGACACTGGTTTTACTCTGAAAAAAATGGGGAGCCACTGGAAGGTTCTGAGCAAAAACAAACCATGATATAAAGCACATCCTTAAAAAATTACTCTGGCTGCTGGACTGGGATATAATTTGGGGTTGAGAAGAGAGGTAAGGGCAGAACCATAAGGACTAGTAATAAGCAACTGGAAAACCCTAGCAAGGTATGATAGAGCCTGGGACCAGGGTGACAGAGTGGAGGCAAAGAGAGGGAATTGAGTTTGGATATGTTTTGAAGGTTAAGTTAACTCAACTTCCTGATAGATTGCCTGGAGACTCCAGAAAGGGAAAAGTGAAGGATGGCTTCATGATTTGCAACCTGGACAACAGGAAGAATGCAGTTGGAATACCAAGATAGGGAAGATTGGGGAGGAAAAGTAGGAGTTATGGGAACCAAGAGTTTGGTTTTGCATGTTACATTTGTGATGCTATGAGACATTCAAGTGGAGATGCTAAGTGGGCAGATGGACAGATGAGCTGGATTTGAGGGGAGAAGTAAGAACAACAAATAAAAAATTGGGATCAACCAGTAGATAGTACCTAAATCTGGGAGCCTAGATGACATCAACTGGGGCATGCACATAGAAAGAAGAGGAGAGGAAAGAAGACCGAGCCTAGGGGTGACTCAACATTAAGGGGTCTGAGAAGTGAGGAAAAAGCAGCATATGAAGTTGAGAAGGAATCGCCAGTAATGTAGGAAGAGAACCAGGAGTGTACCATCCCAGAAATCAAGTGAAAAAAGGAGTCCAGGATGCAGGAATTATTACCTTATCGACTGCTTTTGAGAAGTTAATGGGATGAGACCAGAGGATGGACCACAGGACTTAACAGCACTCAGGCCATTATTAACAGTGACTTGAGCAGTTTTTATGGACAGTGTGAGTAGAGTTTGACTGGAATGTGCTGTAGGAGAATGGAAGGAGGAAAGAGCATCAGGCTACTATATTTGTACAGGGTACTATTTAACTCATCATTTCTTTCATCAAAACTTTGATTTAGACATATATACCCATGTTCATAGAAGCATTATTACAACAACCAAAATGCAGAAGCAACTGAAAGGCCCCATCAATAGATGCATGGATAAACAAAATGTGGTACATAATTACAATGGGATATTACTCAGCCTTAAAAAGGGACAAGATTCTAACACATACTACAATATGGATGACCCCTGATGGTATTATGTTTAGTGAAATACATCAGTCACAAATAGACAAATACTGAATTATCTCACTTATATGAAGTATCTAGAGTAGCCAAACATATAGAAACAGAAAGTAGAATGCTGACTGCCAGGGACTGAAGGTAGGGAAATGCAGAGCCGTTATTTAATGGGTACAGAGAAAGATGAAGAAGTTCTAGAGATTGCTTGCACAATGATGTGAACATACTTAACACTACTGAACAGTATGCTTAAAAGTGGTTAAGATGGTAAAGTTTATATTCTGTATATTTAACCACAAATTAAAAATTGTTCAAACCATAAACATAATAGAACTTGTTAGAGTTCCCCAGTCCTCCCTATCTCCATTCGTCTGGAGAGAAACCATTATCTAAAAATTAGTAGCTTATGGGACACCTGGGTGGCTTAGTCATGACTTCAGCTCAGGTCATGATCTCACGGTTTGTGATTTCAAGCCCCGCATCGGGCTCTGTGCTGACAGCTCAGAGCCTGGAGCCTGCTTCAGATTCTGTCTCTCCCTCTCTCTCTCCCTCCCCAGCTCACACTCTGTCTCTCTCTGTCTCTCAAAAATAAATAAACATTAAAAAAATAAAATAAAATAAAAAATAAAAATAAAAATTGGTATCTTTCTCATGCATGTTTTTGTGCTTTTAGTACATATGTATGTTCTTATAAATAGTATAAATTTAACAACAGAGTGCATTCTTTTTTAATTTACCTAAGTCCTAGCTGTCCACCTTGCACAAAGCTTTTGCCATTTGGTTTTTACCTCAACAATACTTACGTTTTCAGAATTTATCTGTGTGTTTCCCACTCTTTTTATTCACTACAAACAATGTTGCAATAAACACAGTACATGAAGAAAACAAATCTGTTTTAGGTATCTTTAAATTTTTAACTGCAGAACAGTTCTTTTCTTTCTGAAACATTCAGTTTCTTCTGCTTGGAATAATTCTCTACCCTTTTTGTTCTCTTTTTGTCTACAGAGATCAGCAAACCTCAGCCCACAGGTGAAATCCATCCCACCATCTGTTTTGGTAAATAAAGTTTTATTGAAACACTGTTATATCCATTAAATTACATAGTATCTTTTTCATGCTACAGTGACAGAGTTCAGTAGTTGTAGCAGAAACTGTAAGACCTTGCAAAGTTGGAAATATTTACTATCTATCCTTTTACAGAAAAAATGTCTGTCAATCCTGGTCCAGGACATCTTCAATACTCATCCTGGCCATCTCAGAAAAAAAACAATTCCTCATGTGGTAATTTCAAATATCTCTGCAAATTCTTTGACATTCCCTTAATAGGGTGAAGGCTAAATATCTTCCCCTTGACTCTGAACTGAGCTTAATAACTCAGTATAACAAACAGAATATGGTAGAAGTAACATTTGTGACTTTTGAGACTTGGTTATAAAAGACACTGTGGCTTCCTTCTTGCTCATATTTTTGGATCACCCGTTCTGGGAGAATCCAGCTGCCACATCATGAAGATACCTCAAGGTACCCTATGGACAGGCCCATGCACTATGAAACTGAGGCCTCCCACCAACAGCCACGTAGCAGAAGTGGATCATCCACCCCAGTGAAGCCTTTAGATGCCTCAGCCCTGCCCAACAGTCTGACTGAGACCTCGTGAGGAACTCTGGGCCAGAACCATCCAGCTGAGCAACTCCCACATTCCTGACCCACAGAATCTGTGAGATAGTAAGTGTTCATTGTTTCATGCACCAAGTATTTGTTACAAAGCCATAGATTACAGATATGTCACAGAAAGGCCATTAATTGACCCTTCAGACTAGTCTACATCCTGCATCCTCATATATACTCTCATAGCACTGTGTATCTTTCCTTTATCTCACTAGAAATGGCTGCAATTTTACACTAACTTATAAAATTAGTGGATTCATGTCTGTTTTCACCATTGGGTGGTAAACTCCATGAGCACAGGGACTCCATATGTCCGTTATATTCCCAGTAACTAACATAGTGCCTGCAAAGAGTAAATGCTCAATAAATATTGACTGAATGAAACAGTACAAATGACATTGCACTTATATGCCTGGAAGTTCTATAATGCCTTTGTACCAAAAGGAATCTGATGTGAAGGATGGTAATAGCTAATAGTTACTTATATATTACTATGTGCTAAGCACCCTTCTAAGTACTTTATAAATATTAACTTGTTTAATCATCACAATAACCTCCTTAGGTAGATACAATTATGATCATCATGTTTCACTCAAAGACACGGAAGCATAGAGAGGTTGGTAACCTGCACAGTCTACTGAATTGCACTGGGGAACTTGTCTGGGCAGTCTGGTTCCAAGGCCTCTGCTCCTGACCACTGTGCTATACTGCCCATGTTTCACCACATGGCTTTGATTTGATATGTGGAGCTGACACCTATATCTCCACTGGTTTCTTTCATTATAGTCACCTCCCTATTTCTCCTTTGATTTCATCTTCCATTTTTCACTCCTTTCTTTAGGACTTGAAAATTTAAAGAGATTTCTCTCAACAGTAGTTGTATGGTACTGATATCCCATATTAGATATTAAAACTTAAATGGTAAACATGGTTAGGCATCATGCAGAAATAGAGGAGAAAAATAATTACTTTCAAATATTAACATCCTTCTCATTGTTTGACAGATAAAGCATTTAAAAAAATAACCTAAAAGATTTAAATGATATAATGACATAATTAGTAGGATTAAATTGATAGATAATTACAGTGAACTTTGGATCCTACAGACCTCCATTTAAGATTTCATTGAATATTTAAACAGATTGAATATATACCAGACCACCAAAAAAACTTTAATCAGATTCCAAAGACAGAAGTGATATAGGCCACATTCTCTGTTCATACACAACAAAACAAATTAATAACAAAAGTTAAAAATGAAACCTCACTATTTGAATGCTCATTTTATTTGTTATTTTGAGAGGAGTATGTGCATGCAGGGGAGGAGCAGAGAGAGAGGGAGAGAGAGGAATTCCACACAGGGTCCATGCTGTCAGTGCAAAGTCCAACACAGGGCTCAATCCCACCAACAGTGAGATCATGACTTGAATCAAAACAGAGTTGGACACTTAACTAACTAAGCCACCCAGCTGCCCGAAAACCTTACTATTTGGAAGGTAAAGCTCAGAAAGTCTTAAAATTCATCCTATACAGTTAAACAGACCCAGTTTTCTCTACCTAGCAGGTGTGTGATGTTGGGCAAGTTCCTGAATTTTCTATATTCCTCAGGATAGTGAAGTTGAAATGAGATAAGCATATGAAGTACTCACCTGGGCTGGCTCACAGTACGTTATCAATAACTGAAACTTATCCTTATTATCTTTGTTGCTCCTGAATGATTATTAGTATTCCTGAAAGTACATCAGATAATGCAGCCTGGCAGAATGCATTCCCTGCCCACTTGTTCTATAGTCTGATACTTGTTACCATTAAGGCATTGCCACTAGGTCTGCCTGAATAATTCAATTCAAGAAATACTTGCTGAAGGCCCACTCTGTGCCTGGGAAAACACACACAGAATCCCTGCCTTCGTGAAGCTTGCATTCTAATGCAGGCATTCTCATTGGAGGTGAAATCATGCCTACAGTGCTCAAGGTACAGTGAGTTGCCCAGTGTTGGAGTGGAGGAAGTGATGAATACAGTGGTAGGAGATGAGACCTAAGGGGTAAGGGATAGGGAGGAGGCAGACTGTGTAAGGCCATATAGGCCCTCATTAAAATCCTGGTCTTACACAGAAGCCTTCAAATTCTAGAGAGATGGGAAAACGGTTTCCATGGAAACACACAACTATAATATTAACTTATGTTTAAATTACTTTTTCAGTCTTCACAAAAAATAGACACTTGGGAATCTAAGATCATACACCATGAATCCTTACACACATATATTTCCCTTAGTTTGTTTTAATACATAACCTACTCCTTTTCCTAAACATGCATTAAAGACTGTTTGACAGATTTATCATGGCCCTTTGATGCTATGATCTTGGGAATTATAGAAATTAATAAAATAAGATGCCAGGATCCAAATATTTGGCCAGTGGCATTAGTAATGTCCTAGGAGTAACAACAAAGTTTAGTTATTTAGTTCAATAATTACTGAGAACCTAATACATGCTAGACAATGCAGAGAGAACAAAGATAAATGAAATATCATGCCAGGTCTCAAGGAACTTGATTTTCTGGTGGAAGAGGGAGTGCATAGCTAGAAGACAAGACTGCAACAATAACAGCAGCCACCACTTACAGAATGCTTACCATATGCCAAGCCTCATACTTCCCATCTAGCCCAATTGGATCTGCATAGCATCCTTATAGGTAGGAGTTACCACCCCCATGGGAATACTGCAAACACTCAGACTCAGAGAGGTAAGTAGCATTCCTAAGATTACAGTGCTAGTATGACTTGAGAGTGTAACCACACTGTCTGACACCTAAACTCACACCCTTAATTACCAACATAACACTTGGTTTATACTGCTATTTGTGGTTCCTTCATACTCTACAGACATCTAAGATCTTAACAGGTAAGCAAATCTGACTTCTGGTTTGTTTCTCAGTTCCCTGTGAGGACCCTACCAGTTCTGAACAATATGTTATAGGGGAGAATGAGAGGCAATCATCCAGGCCTGATGAGGGAAAGAGGACTGCGGAAAGCTTCACAGAGGAGTACATGTGGGTGATCCCAAGTCTTTCTTTCTAAGAAGTCATTATTCTGTCCACTATGTCTTATACAGTACAATGCTAGGTGCTGTCAGCAGCATCCTGCTCATTCACCCTAGCCTAAACACCTGATCTCATCTGCTCTTGGAAGCTAAGCAAGCTCGGGCCCAGTCAGTACTTGGATAGAAGAACACCTAAGAAAATTGGATACTATAGGCTTTTAGTGTGGAGCCAAGAACTACAGAGGATTATTCACAGGCCTTGAAACCTATTGGAGTTTGCCCAGCTGGATTTTGAAACTGTAAAGGTCTAGTGACTCCATTTTACCTTCCATTTCTCCCATCTGAACTGGAATGTCTATAACTGTTATCTCTGCCTGTCCCATCATTGTCTGTTGGGAGCAGATAAATCCTTTCTTTAGTGTCATATGTCCACTGATGGCATTTGTGCCTCAGGAGTTAGACTTAACAGATTATACCCAGTGCTTCATTCATACATAATTTAGATAACTGAGATTACAGACTTTTGAACTAATGAGATTCAGATGAGATCTGGGGCTTTGGGATAAGAGCTTTGTAGACCTTGGGATGGGAAAATGCATTTTTTATTTGGGAAGGATATGCATCTTTGGGGGCCAGGTGGTGGACTGTAGCCAGCAGAATAATGCCCCTTACCAAAGATATCCACTCCCATTTTCTGTGACTATGTTACACTGCATGGAAAAAGGGACTTTGCAGATGTAATTAGGGTTATAGATATTATTAAAATAGGGAAATTATCATGGATAATTTGGGTGGGTACAATTTAATCACTTGAGCCCTTTCAAAGCTCAGAAGTTCCTGTGACCAGAGGCAGAAGACAGATGCAGCAGATGGGGAAGTCAGAGAGATCCTAAGTATGAGAAGGATTCAATACGTCACTGTTGGTTCTGAGATGTAGGGGACATGTGCAAGGACCAGAGGATGTCTCTAGAGAATAAGGATGGTCCTCCAAGGATAGTCAACAAGGAAATGGGAACTTCGATCTTACAAATATAAGGAACTAAATTTGGCCACCAACCTGAATGAGCTTGGAAGCAAATTGACCTCAAGAGCCTCTAGAAAGGAGCTGAGTCCTAACAACAGCTTGGTTTTGGCCTCATGAGACTCAAAGCAAAGGATTCAACTGACCCATACTGTACCAGGACTGCTGGTCTGTGAGTTAATAAATTTGCATTGTTTTAAGCTGTTAAATGTGTGGTAATCTGTTATGGCAGCAACAGAAATCTAATATAAGGTAGTTCATCTTTCACTAATTTTTGGACTCCCCTGTTAGACAGCTCTCCCTACACTAAGGTGACATACATGCCCCTGAAGCCTATATATACAGACCTTCATTCTATTCTACTGAGGACTAAAGAACAAATCACAGTCCTCTGCATGATGACAGCTTCCTGGTCCAAAGTCCTTCTTACTAAAGAGTCCTATTCTATCCACTGTTTATTATAAGGCATGGCATCAGGTGTTCTGAGCAGTACCCAGGCCACTGACCTTAGTCTACTTCTATGTCTTAGGTCATATTCCTGAGAGGCAGAACCTCAGACAGGTACTTTTATGCAAGTAATATATTAAGGGAGAGCTCACAGGGAAACCCATATGAGAAGAAAATAAATCATACAGAGAAAAGAAGGAAGTTAAGCAAGGATGTTTTTGTATAGAAAATTTAGCCTAAGCCTGAGCCTGCAGGTAGCTCTAGGGACTAAACTGTGACAGAATCTGTCCCACTGGAGGCAAGTAAGCTGGCCCCCATATCCCTGCTCTAGGAAGTAACTGCCTGTGGGCTGCCTGGGCACTTCTGGGCAGGAGGAACTTTGGCGACTCTAGTCACCCAAAGGCACACCTCCCAATAAAGATCACAAATGTGAGTTGATGGCAGTAGTACCCAAAGTCACTGGAAGATGCATATACCTGCCCAGTTGCCCACAAGGGCCACCAACCATCATTCCATGTTCCTGGATCTTTACACATTTTTCCTCATGTCCCTTTCTCTCTCGAGTACTTGGAAATGGCGTGGGAGAGGGAGGGCCTGGCTGCTTCACACCTCCAGCCTGAGGGCCCATTTTAGAGATGCCAGCAGGGGATGGCATATGAATCAACAGTGTGTTCCCTGCACACCCCCACGGTCCAGATGGCTGCACATCAGAGGAGCAGAGGGTGGCTCCTACGCAGACAACTTCCCTGGCTGAAGACACACGCCACACTTTAGACCATGAAGGAACAGACTGTGGTAGTCATGGTGACATTTTCACCAAAATAAAAAAAGGGCATCATCTTTCTTTTTGCTGCAAATTTTCATTTCAAAGACCCATCTGTAGTAAAACGTTATACTGTAAAATACGGAAGGCTCATAGAATTGGAAACCCCCAAAAGGAACTAGCTGGCATAGCTTCTTGCTTACAACGTGAATTTCTTCCTTTCCCTGATGTGGGTCACTGAGCTGAAGCTTGAACAATTTCAGATCAGGGCAGTCAGATCCAAAAAGCAATTCTGAGAGTTGGGAAGTTCTTTCCTTCCATATGTTAAGTCAAAATCTGCTCCCTCTAACTCTCCTCCGTTTGGTCTGGTTCTTCACTACACAGAATTGAATAATACCACTCACTGGTCATTCACAGAGGCTTTGTCATGTCCCAAGCATTGTACTAAGTATTTGACATGAAGTATCTCATCTAACCACCTACTCTTGGGAGGCAAGCACTAACCTTATCCCCACTTATCAGGAGAAGACCTAAGCCTCAGAGTAGATAATGAAGCAGCCCAAGACCACACCACTAAGAAGCAAAGCTGAGATTTGGATCCTTAGCTGTCATTTTCCAAAAGCTCTGCCAAGCTTTTGACATGCAGCCTCCACATAACAAATCCACCTCTTTTTCATAAGATGGCACTCCAAGTATTAGAAGCCTCTTTCTCCTACAGACTTTTCTTTCTACCTGAAATATGTCCAGGTCCTTAAGTCATTTTCAACAGAACATAAGAGTCAAAATAAGAGCCATCTTGGTGGCCCTTCTCTGAAAAAGTTCCAGGTTCTAATCTCTTTTCTAAAATGTGATGCCAAGAATTGGCCATTCTACATGCAGCCTGACAATGGCGTCCATCCTTACACATCTTAGTAAGCAGCTAAAAAAATGGGGCAGCCATTTTGGCAGCTGCAAGATAACACTCTCCTGCATCAAATGAAGATGCTCCTGAACGAGAAATGGTGTGACCATAAATGTGGAGGACAAAGAAGAGGTCTCACATGAATGAGCTGGGACCAATTCCTCAGAGAATTGCCCTATACATAGGTGGTCCTTGCAAACATCTGGCTTTTAGGCAACATAGATGGGGCCTTTTAAACCATCACCCATTCACTGAATTGGATGTTTAAGGTTTCAAATGGTGAACAAAACCTGTTGGTGCTGTTTGCAAGCCAACCCCAAACCTGCTCAAAATCCTTACCATCTAATCTTTGCAGCAGATTCTGTGCAAATCTGGACTGTTCTTATGAATTTGCCCTTATTATTTTACTAAAATTAATGGAAAACTGAAGCAAAAGGACTGACATAAGTGACAACAAGCACAAGTCAAAGGACTAAGACAGGTAGCACCATGCATTTTGCAGCTCAAAATGGCTCATCTTTACCATGAATCTGACACATTAGCCAGGCAACTCCCTTTCGAACATGAGGCTGAGTAATAAAACTATTAATGCTGTCAGAAAGAGATCCCTAAAGATTGTGTCTAAAAAATTGAAAAATCAGATTTTAGAATTCTTTTCAAATCTCAGGGATCAGTGGTCCCTTCCTCCTGTAAAATATGTAAGTGTAATCTCATTTGTAGATAGCTTCTGGCTTTACTACATATCAGGTGTGAAACCTTGGACAAGGTGCTAGACCTCTTTGTGCCTCATGGTCTCATGTGTAAATGGGGACAATAGCTTCACCCACTCCATTTGTTATGAGGATGTGAAATGGGTTAATAGGTATAAAGCCAGTATGCAATCGTGCCTAGAAAGTACCTGGAACATAGTTCAATTAATGTTGACTATTTAACATTTATTTAACAGTGTTACTCAAGTTAAAAGCTAATATCCTTCTAACTAACCTTCTGATAGTTAATGTTCAGAGAACATTAAGATAAGCCAATGCAGGAAAGGCAGGGAGATGGAAAAGGGTCATGCACCCTGGGAGGGGGCAGGAATGGTCACAAAAAGAAGATGCCCCTAGGATAGGAGATGGTCCCTTTGTAAACGTGTAATAAGAGAGAGGTAGTCTAGGTAGAAGGGCAATGATCGATCACATGTGGAGTTCAGACATAGGCAGAGCTGGTCAATGGGAGGCCTTGGCAGAGACCTGATAGAGCAAGCTGGCAGCAGGGAGAAGCTCTGACAAGATCTAGTCCTCAGGAGGTCCAGGGGGCGGGGGCAACCAGTTTCCCAGTCTAGGAGCAGGAGGAATGGGATCCCAAGCCACGTACTAGATATGCAGGAGCTACATTACAAACTATCTATGGGCAGGCTCTCTGAGTCACCGTCTAGCCCCCCAGGGCCCAGGAGGGTCTACCATCCATTGCCAAGTGTTTTCTCTGTGCATGAGCCAGTTTAGGTCCTCTTCATAGCCTCTCTCACACAACCCTCACCCACAGCTCTCGGCCAGAGCACAGCATGGTGAAATGAATTGCCTAAATGTTCATATGAGGAAGGGATGATGGACAGACAGTTGGCAACATGGTCTCAAAACTAAGGCAAAAGCCATTTCTTAGGGAAAAAAAGCATCATATCACCCACCAGTCTCTTCCTCCACCATATCTCACATTCCTCCATCCACACACCCCGAACATAGTCCCCAGATTGCCCCTACTATTCTATCCCCTTCATTCATTGCAGTATCTCAAAAGCCCAGTTCAAATTCCATCTACTGGAAAAGGATACACACACACACACACACACACACTCCTATTAATTCTTCCCTCTCACCCTACACTTTGCTTTTATTTCCATTAGAATGCTGACAATAGTAGCCAAAGTTCTGAAGTAGTCTCAGGTACTGTGCTAAACCTGTACATGTTCTATGTCTTTCAATCTTCACAAGTATTTCTATTTTGCAGGCCAGAAAACTGAGGAACCAAGTGGTGTAAGAGAATACAGTTGTGATTCAATCCCTAGCCTGTGCTCTTAGTCATTAGTACCCAGCTCTTTCCAATATTCTTCATGCCATGTATATGTGTATGTCTTCCATGGAGGGGCATGGAGGGTGGAATAGAACATGGCATCCCAATCCCTAACATAACTCAACAGTGTGTGCCCACTGTTGCCACTCACTACTGTCTGCTAAATCTAGTTGACTTACTTAAATTCTATCCATGTTTAAAATAAGGCTAATATTTGTAACAGGGCCTGACACATGGTAAGATGAAATAATATGCATAAACAAATAAAATTACTCCATGAGAGATGCTATACATAATCGCACTTACATTCTCAATGTTGTTCCAGGAGAGATTTAAGGCAACATTTAATCCTTATACTAATGCTCTGAGGGGTGCATTTTTATCCCCATTTAACAACTAAAAAACTCAGGATCAGAGAATTCGTGAAACTTTACTCAAGTCATAGGGGTGGTAAGCAGCTGAGAACATTTGAATCCAGGCCTCCCTGAATGCAGACACCATGCTTTTCTGTTAGATGGGGATCAGGGTTGGGACAGGAGTGGGAATCACTTCAAGGTGTATCTGATACTGCATTACCTGAATCAGATGACTTTCCTTCAATGAAAGGGACAATGAGGTCTTAACCTGGGATGGAGCTGAGCCTGAAGAAAGTGACCTACAGGCCTCAGCAATGGCTTAGTGGGGAGCTGAGAGAGCTTTGGAAACTGGGATACAGGCAGATCCTAAACCTAGACTCCAAAAAACACACTCATTTGACACTGAGTGTCAGATAGTTTCCCATATTCTCCTCACTAATCAGTACAGCCAATGCCAGCAGCTAACTTCCAACAGAAGGGGCCCAAGGAGCAGGCACATCCATTGAGCAGCCTCTGCCTGTAAAACGATCTACCTCATTTTGATTCATCTTTGTGTATAATTATTTAATTACTTTAAAAACTGGTATATAGTTTATAAAATTGATATATGAAAGTTGGCATCTATATTAATAACGTTAGGGAAGAAAATTTACTAATAAAGGAAAATGTTCACAATAAATTAAATGAAAAGAGTTGTTTACAAAACAGTGCATACATTTGTGAATCTACACTTTCAAAATTGCCTAAGATTTTCTACATACTTATCTTCATTTTTTTAAATTTTAGTTAACATACAGTGCAATATTGGTTTTAGGAGTAGAATTCAGTGATTCACCACTTATATACACAACACCTAGTGCTCATCACAACTGCCTTCCTTAATACCCATCACCCATCTAGCCTCTCCCCCACTCACCTCCCTCCATCAAACTTCAGTTTGTTCTCTATCATTAAGAGTGTCTTGTGGTTTGTTTCCCTCTCTTCTTCTCCCCCCCCCCATTTTTTCATCTTTTTTGTTTCTTAAATTCCAGATATGAGTGCAATCACATGGTGTGTGTCTTTCTCTGATTGACTTATTTTGCTTAACGTAATTCATTCTAGCTCCATCCAGGTCATTGCATATGGAAAGATTTCATTCTTTCTGATGACTGAGTAATATTCCATTGTATATAGATAACACATCTTCTTTATCCATTTATCAGTCAATGGACATTTTGGCTCTCTCCAAGGTTTGGCTATTATTGATAATGCTGCTATAAATAGCGGGGCGCAAGTATCCCCTTCAAATCTGTATTCTTGTATCCTTTGGGTAAATACCTAGTAGTGCCATTTCTGGATCCTAGGGTAGTTCTATTTTTAGTTTTTTGAGGAACCTCCATACTGTTCTCCAGAGTGGCTGCACCAGTTGCATTCCCACCAACAGTGCAAGTGGGCTCCCCTTTCTTCACATCCTTACCAACACCTATTATTTGTTGTGTTGTTAATTTTAGCCATTCTGAAAGGTGTGAGGTGGTATCTCATCGTGTTTTTCATTTGTATTTCCCTGATGATGAGTGATGTTGAGCATCTTTTCATGTGTCTGTAAGCCATCTGGATGTTTTGTTTGGAAAAGTGTCTATTCATGTTTTCTGCTCATTTCTTAACTGGGTTGTTTGTTTTTTGGGTATTGAGTTTGATACATTCTTTATATATTTTGGATGCTAACCCTTTATCAGTTATGTTGTTTGTAAATATCTTCTCCCATTCTGTAGGCTGCCTTTTAGTTTTGTTCATTGTTTCTTTTGCTGTGCAGAAGCTTTTTATCTTGATGAAGTCCCAAAAATTCATGTTTGCTTTAGTTTCCCTTGCCTCCAGCAATGTGTCTAGTAAGAAGTTGCTATGACCAAGGTCAAAGAGGTTGTTGTGTTCTCCTCTAGCATTTTGATAGTTTTCTATCTCACATTTAGGCCTTTCATCCATTTGGAATTTATTTTTGTGTATGGTGTAAAAAATGGTCCAGTTTCATTCTTCTGCATGTTGCTGTCCAGTTTTACCAACACCATTTGTTGAAGATATTCTGTTGGATATTCTTTTCTGCTTTATCGAAGATTAGTTGACCATATAGTTGTGGGTCCATTTCTGGGTTTTCTATTCTTTTCCATTGATCTATGTGGCTTTTTGTGCCAGTACCATACTGTCTTGGTGAGTGCAGCTTTGTAATATAGCATGAAGTCTGTAATTATGATAGCACTAGTTTTGTTTTTCTTTTTCAGAAATACTTTGGCTATTCAAGGTCTTTTGTGGTTCCATATAAGTTTTAGGATAGTTTGTTCTAGCTCTGCAAAAAATGCTGTGGTACTTTGATAGGGATTTCATTAAATGTGTAGATTACTGTGGGTAGTACAGATAATGTTAACAATGTTTGTACTTCTAATCCATTAGCATGGAATGCTTTTCCATTTCTTTGTGTCCTCTTCAATCTCTTTCCTAAGTATTCTTATGTTATGAACAGATCTTTTACCTCTTTAGTTAGGTTTACTCCTTGGTATCTTGTTTTTGGTATAATTGCAAATGGAATCAATCCCTTGATCGTTTTTTCTGTTGCTTTGTTATTGGTGTACAGAAATGCAAAGGATTTCTGCACACTGATTTTATAGCCTTTGAGATTGTTGAATTCATATATTAGTTCTAGCAATTTCTTGGTGGAGTCTTTCAGGTTTTCTACATAGAGTATCATGTCATCTGCAAATAGTGAAGGTTTCACTTCTTTCTTGCCAATTTGGATGCCTTTTATTTCTTTTTGTTGTCAGATTTCTGAGGCTAGACCTCCAGTACTATGTTAAATAGTATTGGTAAGAATGGACATCCTTGTCTTGTTCCTTGTTCCTCTCAGTTTTTCCCCATCTAGAATAACATTAGCTGTGGGTCTTTCATATATGGTCTTTATGATGTCGAGGTATGTTCCCTCTACCCCTACCTTGCTGGGGGTGTTTATTAAGAATGGATGCTATAATTGGGGCACCTGGGTGGCTGAGTCGGTTAAGTGTCCAACTTCAGCTCAGGTCATAGTCTCACCATTTGTGGGCATTTGTGGGTCTGAGCCCTACGGGGCACTCTGTGTTGATAGCTCAGAGCCTGGAGCCTGCTTTGGATTCTGTCTCTCTCTCTCTCTCTCTCTCTCTCTCTCTCTCTCTCTCTCTCTTTCTCTCTCTCTCTCCCTCTCAAAATAAATAAACAAAATAATTTAAAAAAAAAGAATGGATGCCTTATTTGTCAAATGTTTTTTCTGCATCTATTGGGGGAGGGGAAAGTGGGGAAGGGGCTGAGAGAGAGGGAGAGAGAGAATCCCAAGCAGCCTCCATGCTGTCAGCACTGAGCCCAAAACAGGGCTCCATCTCACAAACCAAGAGATAATGGACCTGAGCCAAAATCAACAGTCAGAGGCTTAACTGACTGAGAAACCCAGGTGCCTCTTATCCTTTCTTTTATTAATGTGGTGTATCACTTAACTGGTTTGCAAATATGGAGCCAATTCTATAGCCCAGGAATAAATACAACTTGATCATGGAGAATAATTCTTTTAATGTACTGTTGAATTCGCTTTGCTAGTATTTTGAGAATTGTTGCATCCATGTTCATCAAGCATATTGGCCTGTAATTCTCCTTTTTAGTGGGGCCTTTTCTGGTTTGGGAATCAAGGTAATGCTGGCCTCATAGAAGGAGTTTAGAAGTTTTCCTTCTATTGCTATTTTTTGGAACAGTTTCAGAAGAATAGGTATTAACTCTTCTTTAAATATCTGGTAGAATTCCCCTGGGAAGCCATCTGGCCCAGAACTTTTGTTTGTTGTGAGATTTTTTGTTACTGATTCAATTTCTTTGCTGGTTGTGGGTCTGTTCAAATTTTCTATTTCTTCTTGTTTCAATTTTGGTAGTCTGTAAATTCTAGGAATTCGTCCATTTCCTCCAGATTGCCCAGTTTCTTGGTATATAATTTTTTGTAAGTATTCTGTTATAATTGTTTGTATTTCTGTGGTGTTGGCTGTGATCTCTCCTCTTTCATTCATGATTTTCTATTTGGGTCCTTTCTCTTTTATTTTTGATAAGTCTGGCTAAGAGTTATCAATTTATTCTTTCAAAGAATCAGCTCTTAGTTCCATTGATTTGTTCTACTGGGTTTTTCTGTTTCTGTATCATTTATTTCTGCTCTAATCTTTATTATTTCCCTTCTTTTGCTGGCTTTAGGCTTATTTGCTGTTCCTTTTCTAGCTCCTTTACGTTTAAGGTTAGGTTGCATATTTGAGACTTCTCTTGCTTCTTGAGGTAGACCCTTACTGCAATATACTTCCCTCTTAGGAATGCCTTTGCTGCATCTCAAAGGTTTTGGACAATCACATTTTCATTTTCATTTGCTTCCAAGTATTTTTTCCTTCTTCTTTAGTTTCCTGGTTAACCCATTCATTCTTTAGCAGGATATTCTTTAGCTCCATGTATTTGAGGGCTTTCAAAATTCTTTCTTGTGGTTGACTTCAAGTTTCATAGCATTGTAGTCTGAAAATACACTATACATACTTATCTTTAAACTGCCAATGTATGAGCTCATTTTAATTGCAACAAGAACTCAGTAAAGCACTATTATTATCCCTATTTTGTAGCTTAGGAAACTGAGGCACAGAGAGGTTAAGTCGCTGGCCCAGAGTCCCAGAATCTTGTGATAACACAGTCAGAATTTGAATCTAGGAGCCAAAATCCAGAGGCCAAACTTAGGGCTCAGAGGGACAGCATAAGCAAAGTCATGGCAATAAAATAGCTAAGACCATTCCACATCTATGGTCTTATTTGATCTTCATATTTTCTTGTGAATTAGTCAGGGCTACCACCTTTGTCCCCATTATGTAGATGAATAAACTTGAGTCCAGGTGTTTAGTTGCCTTGGGAAAATCACCCAACAAGGTAGCCATCAGGTCTGCTCAAATTATTAATTGCCTAGTATCTACATCTTCTACCTGGCTAATAAGATTCCTAAGGTAAGTTAAGCATCTGTCATGGTCACTACAATATTCTAGCATACAGCAAGTACCCAGCAAATAATAGGCATCCAATAAAGATTTTTTGAGAGTGAAAGAATGAAGTTCAGAAAATAGCATATAGTAGGTTAAATGGTGCCTATCCTCTCCCAACCCCAGGAAAAGTTGTATCTGCTTAGAATTTACAAATATTACCTCATATGGGGAAACTGTCCTTGCAGATGTAATTAAGTTAAAGATCTTGAGATGAGGTCATCCTGGATTATCTGGGTGGGCCCTAAATCCAATGAAAAGTGTCCTTATAAGAGAAAGGCAGGGAAATTTGAGACAGAGAGAAGAGAGGAAGACACAGACACACAGTGGAGAAGGCAATATAAAGATGCAGGCAGAGATTGAGGGGGAGTGTGACCACAAGCCAAGTAACACCTGAAGTTACCAGAAGCTGGAAGAATCAAGAAACAAATTCTCCCCTAAGGCCTCTGGAAGGAGCATGGTCCTGCTGACACCATGATTTCAGACTTCTGCCTTCCAGAACTTTCAGAGAATAAATTTCTGTCATTTTAAGCCACCCACTTTGTGGTAATTTGTTACAGCAGCCCTAGAAAACTAACATATAGTACTACTAACAGCAATGCAAGTGTAATACAGTTTGCTGTTTACAGCACCTTCATAGACATTACTTCACCTGGTCTTCACAAAAGCTGCAGGGAAATGCAACCTTGTTTGACCTATGTCTCAGATCAGCACAATGAACAACAAGTAGTTGGAATTACCCTGGCA
Source organism: Cryptoprocta ferox (assembly GCA_028646485.1). Classification (NCBI taxonomy): domain Eukaryota; kingdom Metazoa; phylum Chordata; class Mammalia; order Carnivora; family Eupleridae; genus Cryptoprocta; species Cryptoprocta ferox. The sequence goes on from CM053574.1 coordinate 22,550,026, forward strand.
TAGGGGAAAAGGTAGGAGGTCAGCGAAGGTAAAAGGGTGACCAATTATCACAAGGCTTAAATGCCAGACTGAGTTGCTCAAGCTTAGTTTACGAGTTTCAGGAATCACAAGATCAGAAATATGCTCAGTGAAGATGAATCAGTCAGCAATCTGGAGCCTGAGGAGTTCAAGTAAGGCAGACCATCAGGAGCTATTTCAATAACTGAGGAAATGGGGGCCTGTAGGGATGGAGACTGTGAGTGTGGAGAGGAGAGGGACGAACAGGCCACATTGACATATCCAGAAAAATAACAACGGCTGCTGTTTACTGAACCCCTACTCTAAGTCAGGCCCTATGCCAACTGCTGACAGACATTACTGTATTTCTAATCCTCACAAGGTAACAGGCATCTCTCTCATTTTAAATGAGAATCTAGAGATTAAGGAGTTTGCCTGAGGTTGCCCAGCTTGGAGCAGAGAAGGGAAGCCTTGTACTATACCTGACTTGGGCACCCACATGTCTATACCTATAAGTTGTGGCTACATAGAGTAGCTTGAGGGGGCATAGGTTACAAAAATGATGACCATAAGAGCCACCAACAAAATTAGTGGGTGGTTTCTTTTTTTTTTCAAATAATGCTTAGAAAAATTATTTTACCTGTAATCCCACTATGAGAGATAATTACTATCAACAGTCTGGCATAAACATACTTTCTAGATTTTTTCTACATGAATGTGTGTACATGTATATACGTAGGGGTGTGTGTGTGTGTGTGTGTGTGTGTGTACGCAGGCGTGTATGTGTTCTCTTTATTAAAACAGGACAATACTATATATGCTGTGGAGAAGTCTGCTATATGCACTTGACATAAAATCTGAATAATCCAGTCTTTTATATAAACTTGACCAGCAGGGCAATGATGACTAAAGGCAGCCAGGGGAGGCAGTAACAGTGGTCCATCCCATGGGTAAGAGAATTCATCTGGTATTGTTTAGGAACACCAGAGTACTGTGAATAAAAGAACACTGATTTTTTAGTCTGTTTATTATTGTTTCTAAATCCTCCACAGACAATCCAATCTGCTATCCCCACCTGTGCCTGGAAGGGGCAGCATCTACTGCTCCACACCCTTTGGCAAGCTGCTGCACTAGGGAGGATGGTGACTTGGTGGGGGGGTGGAGGTTCTCAGAAACAGGGATGGCTCACTGGCTTTGCCACACATTGAAACACACACTATGCTCTTGTTAGACAAGTAAGAAAACTGTCCCCACTCCCTGTGCATAGAGATCTTCAGAAAACATATAAGGCAATACCCACCATGTCCTTTATGATCTTGAGAGTAAAAGTGTCAGAAAAAGTCAATTAAAGTATATTAAAAATGCAGCCCATTTTCAATGGAGTCCTGCAACTCATCCACAGTCAGGCAGTTCCCCTCTAAATTCACTGCTGAGTAACAGGACAGATGATTTTCTTTCTTTTCCTTCTTTTGTCTTTCCTTGTTTTTTTAATGTATCAAAGACCAAAACTTCTTGAGAGGAGTTATTGAGAAGATATAAGGGAAACAGAATAAACTGCTCTAAAAACAATCAAGCTGTCTGCACAGACACAATTGGAGTTTAGTTTCTAAAAACTATAATGGTATATTTTTCCTGTTGGCCATTCCCTTAAAATAATAATTGAACTGGCAAATCCATTCCTCATAAACACTTTCATCATCTTTGACTTGACGAGGCCTAGCTACTGAGTCACAGATAAAAGTTTCTTCAAGATAGTAAATCATGAGCCATATGTTAGAAATTACCCCACACCCCTATAAATGGGACTGTACCCCCCTTTGTCTTTTCCAAAACAGTGGAAGGGATTTTTGGCAGCCAGACGCACATTAGAATCCCTGGGAATAACACTGCTAATCCCCAACACAACATTTTGAAGCCTTCAGAGTCATATTTCACAATAGTATTTTTACAGTGTCTGGAGAGATCATGTTTATAGAAACAGATTCAAAACAACAACAAAAAAAGAAAACTAGAAATTGAGCTCTAGCCATCTCAGGTGTGAGGAAACATTCTTCATGTTAGCAGTGTCTTTGCCTGAAACATGGGCATCATCATGAGAAACAGCAAAATGTTACTACAATGGACAACCCGGGCTCTGCAGCCCAGTGGCCTGGATTCAAATCCTGCCTCCAGTAGTTGCTAGCTGTATGACCCTGAGCAAGCAACTTAACCTTTCTGTATCTCAGCTTTGGTATCTGTGCAATGGGAATGGTAATAGTACTTGCTTCACATGGTTATGAGAATTAAATGTAATAATACAAAGGCTTCCAAATTTTTCTGAAATATACTTTAAGAATAGGCCTCCTATTATAGCAAAAAAAAAAAAATGAGTGATAACTAGAGTCAAGGTTTCTATAGGCCATGCCTAAAAGTGGATTATTCACTTTTGCTCATATTAGCCAGAACTTAATCATATGTCCATACATGTAAGGATGTGCAAGATGTAGTCCAGTTGTGTGCCCATGAAGAACACGGGAATGGGGTACTGGTGACATCAGCAATCCACAAAACATGGATTTCACAGAAATGAAAGTTTCATGAAACAATTTCTCTACTTACTAAACATGAGAAACTCTGATATTTCTATTCCACTTCACTCAATTCTGATCTTTTACATTTAAAACATGTTGGTCATTACCCAATCAGGTGACTGTCACAATCCACTAATATTTTGCTCAGTAAGTGTTAGTTGTTGTTATTGGCAATGGTGGTAGCAGTGGCAGTAAGCAAAAGGATAAACTAGATGCTTTTGAATTTTTCAGAAAACTCTTAATATTTGGGTCCACAAGACTTTACAATGATGACATGCTTGCATTCTGACTTCAGGTATTAAGAGTCTGAAACATGCATCTAGAAACACTGATCAATTCCTAGAGCCCAGGCTGTTTTTGGAACACATAACTAGTTACAATAACACACTGTAAAAACTAATATTAATAAGCACACACACACACACGTGCACACAGAAATGAAAAATGACTACTAAAAAGGGATGAGAGATACATAAAGAAGCAGCAGCCCTGACAAGAGAGATTCATCTTCTCTGAATGCACAAAAGCACGTACAGAGCCCAGGTACTGCTTTATCAATGAGTGCACAAGTGATACACCAGGTCTTGTTCTTCATATCACTGCCTTTAAAGTCTTCACAAATTGTGCATTAGTTTGTACAATATTCTTCCCTGGCCTTTGTGATGTGCTAAGGGATTTGAACTTCCTCTCTACAGTCATGAAAGGCTATATAAGAATTCAAGGTATGACATAAAACATAATCAGATATGTATCTCAGATGAATACCTTGGTATATATTAGGACTGGCCTGACTTGAAGCAGGAGATGGTGAGGAGGTTGCCACAGTCAGAGAAGACAGTGGCCTGAGCTAAGGTAGAGATGGTAGGTAGAGAAAGAAGAGCCCTGAGTCAGAGGATACACAGAGGTTTAAACTAGTAGATTCTGTGACTGATTTACCGATAAGAAAAATCTCCAGAGAGGAAGTGTAGTCTTCTGACTTGGACACTGAGTATATAAACTGCTGTTTGGTGAGATGAGGAACACAGAAAGAGAAACATGGAGTTTGTGAATTCAATTTTGTACAAGTTATGTTTGAGGCACCTGAGGCTCAGTCAAAAGATGCTCAGTCATCATCGGAAATGTGCTCTAGAAGTGGAGTTAAATGCTGTGGAGACCCAGATTTGGGAATTATAAGCAAATGAATGATGGTTAAAGTCAGGGGGTCACTGTAGGACGGATCTGACTATAAAGACACCACAGACCAACCCCCCCACCCTCAGTGCCACCAACCCACTGCACAACAGAAGGTGGCAGTTGGGATGGGGAATGGGAAGGAGCTTGAGTGCTTACTAGACAGAACAGGCAACAGCATAACACCCAAGTGACCTTGGACTTGGCTTGGTTTCTTTATTCATTCACCAGATGTTTATTTAGCCTCTAATATATGAGAGGCACTGTGTCAGAGACTGAAGAAATCATGGTAAACGAGAGACTTAGTACTTACCCATTGTCTAGTGGGCAAGGAAGCCAAAAACAAGGAAGCAAATAAAAAATCAATAGAGAATACCATGAAGAAAATAGGATGCTGAAACAGAGAATATCAGGGAAGGGGAAAGCCCTACTCATATTATAAGATTAGAGAAACCTTCTTTTAATAGGTAGCATTTAAATAGAGACCTCAAGGGACACCTGAGTGGCTCAGCTGGTTAAGCGTCTGACTTTGGCTCAGGTCATGATCTCATGCTTTGTGAGTTCAAGCCCATGTCGGAGCTGTGCTAACAGCTCAGAGCCTGGATCCCGCTTCAGATTCTGTGTCTCCTTCTCTCTCTGCCTGCCTGCCTCTCTCTCTCTCTCTCTCCCTCACTCAAAAATAAATAAACATTTAAAAAATTTAAAAAAAATAGAGACCTCAAGGATGAGAAAGAACCCAATGGGGAGAAGGGAAGCAGAGGGAATAAGGCTTTAGACAAGAACAAAGCAAAGATGCTGGATGTTTTAAAAACTGACATATCAGTGTTCTGAAGCTCAGAAAACAAAGGGGCATGGTCAGTAAGGGTTAGATCATAGGAAGGAGCTTGGGTTTCACTCTAAAGGTAAGAGAAAGCTATGAAAGGTGTCTTAGCAGGAGAATAACATGATAAGACACATACTTTTAAGAGCATCACTTTGGCTTCCACATAGAAAATGGATGAAGGAGGAATTGTGGAGTCAGGGGCACCAGACCAGAAGAGAACACCAATGGTGGTCTAGACCAGGGAGTTAGTCAGGGACATGAGGAGGAGTCAAATGCCTTTGAAATATAATTGGAGGGATAATCATCAGGACTTGGTTATAAATAGAATAGAGTGGGTGGGTGGAACAATCAAAGATGATTCTCAAGTTTCCAGCTTGAGCAGCAGAGTGGATTTTAGTATTTATCTCTCAAGGTTATTGTGAGGGATGAAGAAATAACATGTGTGCATCACTCAGCACCAAGGCCAGCACATTAGGTGAGGGGCTGTAAATTAGGTGTCTTCCTCTTAATTATTACTCTTTCCATATGACAGATCTTCACCTAAAATCAGGTTTCAGGATTGGTCTATCTTCCTCTCCTCCACCACATAGAACCCTGGACTGTTCTGTTAACTTTTTTCCCATGAATTTTGCTTACAAACCCTCATCAGGAGAAAAAAAAAAACTGAAAAATACTTAGCATATTTTTGCTAACAAAAATATCTTTCCTCCCAGCTCTAACAAGTGAGTCACATTAGTCAGTTCCTCCCACCAGGGCCACCCTCATCCAGCCGAGAATCAAAAACCATTCCTATTCTGTTGTCTAAAACTCCAAGTGGCTCTTGGCCAAAGATGTGAATCTAGAAATCCCCCCAAGTAAAATTTATATCCCAGAGCCTAACAATTATTTCCAATAATACAGCTCACATTAATACCATTTGTCTTTTAGTAACTGAGTTAACTTTCTGCTGCTTAGGCCAGGATTCATGAGAGAATACCCTTCAGATAGAAAAGAGGGGCTGCAAAGATCTCAAGCATTGCACACAAGAAGGAAGCAGTCAGTGGTGTGCTGGAACCAGCTTAGGAGAGCTGATTGTGCATTTCTTCCCATCTCTTGAGTTCAAAGACATCACACTGATAGCTTGAAATCAGTCACTGTGAGAGTAATTACCCCCAGAGACCTCTGCAAACGATACAAATCAGAAGTTTCCCTGCCTTTTAAGAGGAGCCAACTATTAAACATTTATCAGCACACCACTGGAAGCAGCTTTTCTTTTTAAGGTACCATTTAATAGGCACTTGCTGTGTACCTGACACTGTGCTAAGTGCCTTACTTTTGTTACCTTACTCTGCTCAGCAACCCCCAGACAGGACACTGAACTTGTCAGAGCTCCTGTCACTCATCTTACTGCCTCCTTCCTCCTGGCCTAAACTGTCCTCAGTCCTTTTGCCTAGTTTTCCCTTTTCACCTCACCCCACCTTCACTACCATCTCCCTAACATCTGGCTCAGAAATCCTTATGAAGCCTTTGCTGGATCCCTCAGGAATTAAATTCAGAAACCATCTACCATGTACAAAGCAAATGGAATTGTTACTCCTTCTGTGCCCCTTCTGTGCCATGTACAAACTTCTCTAATGGAAGTTTATTATATTTTGGATGTTCATCATTATTTATTATTTGAACTATATGAAAATGCTCATATTCTTTTTACTTACAAAACATGAAATGGAGTCATTTTGGAGTCAGTCTGCTGCTCTTGGGAGAACTACATACAAATCAAAACTTCATTCCAGGAGTATGAGAAATCACCATGCTCCAAGCCCTTTTCCTTAATTTTCTTTTCCTTTTTAAGGAATTGGGAGTAGAATCAATAAAAGAAGACATGAACCAATTCATTAAAAAACAAGCCTAGCAAAGTGTCCATTCCCCACTCCATAATCCTCTGTCTATATATACACAGGCCAGCCTCCAGGAAAGGACTGATGAAAGCCATTTGCTTCAGTGGGTACAACAGGTTATACCCTCAGCAGAAGCCCAGAGTGTTAAGTGACTTCTTTAAAACAAAACAAAACAAAACAAAAAGACACTAAGATAATATCTAACCATCAGGTACATACATTTTGCTATCAGCAAAGAATAAAAGGTTAAGAATATGCTCTGATCACAATACATGAGTTCTTGTGGAACAATTTCTTCTTCACAACACTAGGAGCATAATACCTTAATATGTTTCTAGAGAATTCCTCCTTACTTCTGGAAGCCTGTTCTTTGGACCACTTTCAGAAAGGATGCTTTATTAACATGCTTGGCTACACGAGAAGCAAATGCTGCCATTAACTCAGAGTCAAATTACAAAAACATAACTTCTTCCAATGCCTGGATCAACATAGTCATCAGAACATTGGTTTGGCCATCTTTGTATTCCACCATTAGGCAGGATACCACAGGCCATATGAGAGGAGCATAAGGTTTTAGCCTGCTGGCAATATCCAAAGTCTGCAGTCACTTTCCCTCACAACTACTTATAACCTAGAATGTCCTCAGGTGAAAATTCCATTTAGGTTTTGAAACCTCAAGTTACCCTACCCATGAATTACAGTGCATTTTAGGGGGATATAAAGTGACTGATATTGGGGATGAAAACTGGTTTCTCTTAATTATCCAAAATACATTATACACTCTTATAAATAGCTGTAAAGATAAATTATAATTACAAAATCTGATTATAATGATTTTGTGTCTGTATAAAGCCTCTGGAAATATCTTAATTGAGGAACCCATATGTAATTGAAATCCAATCTAGAATGAAAAACAGTTGGCAATCATAATAGAGAATTTTGAGAGTCTCTAAAGCTCTTAAAAGGCTACCAAGCCTATGCTACTAATTGGTTAAGAAATATAAAATGCATTCCTCAGCCACCGACATTGAAATCACACATGTTTTAGGTCTAAAATATCTTGGGCCTTCAAGCTAAGAAAGCACTTGGGCAAAAGACAAGCCGGCATTGTACCTGGGCTCCTATTTCCTGAGAGACAGTGTAGAAGTTTCTTTGTACAGCTGAAACCTAACCCACTTTGGGAAAACATTTCTGCCCATTACCAGCTTATCAGAGACCATCAAAAATGGGATCACCCAGTATCTCCTTCTTAACTTGATTAAACTATTATTAAATGCCTGAGAGAAGGAGAGTGGCCTAACAGCCTCTGACCTTAAGTAACTCTAAGAGCTATTATTATTATTCAGTCGTAGCTGAAGAAGGCCAGATTTTTCTGGCCACTTTTATATTTCTTGACTTCTAGCTTAAAAGTAATGAAGTTTGGGGGTGATGGGATGTTCATGGGCTCCAAAGCCAACAGCTAAGAAAGAATTCTTGAAGACATCTTTGGTGCAAAAAAGGTGATTCTATTAAAGCATGAGGACAGGACCCATGGGCAGGAAGAGCTGCACTGGGGTTGAGGGGGTGACCATTTTATGGAGTTGGGGGAGATAAAGTCAAGAGGGAGTTTTCAAAGAGACTTTCACATGCTAAAGACTCACTGGAGGCCTAGCTATGGTCAAGCTACCGTTGTTTTTCCCTCTAGCAAAGCAGTAACATTAAGACAGTATGGAGTTCCTGGACTTCACCTATTGATGGGATTGTCTTTTTCAGGTAAACTGGAGGAGATTCTTATTAGTTCCACCATTTGTTTTTTGTCCTTTCCCATTTTGGGGTAGCTGGGAGTGTCCAAGGAATATCATCCACGTCCCACCAGGCTGGGTGGAGGGAGGGTGCTAGTTTGTGCTTTGCCCCTCAGCCTGCCCCACACTCTCTCATCAAATGGGGTACAATTAAGTCCTACTCATCCTAATTAGGACAAAAGGAAGAATTATTTACTTGAAGAAAACCCAATTATCAAGTCATGGTACCCTCTTTAATTGTATATAATTTTACAGCAACTTCCTTAAAATATGCATCTTGCCTTTTTTTTTTAACGACTTAATAAGTAAAGTACCAACTGAAAATGTTCCAGATATGATGAAAAGGCACATTCCCCTATCTGTACTGTTTCTACAACAGATCATGAATGAGCAGCCCCTGAATCATCCCAATTACTTTGTGAGTATTCTCCAAGAAAAGAAGTATATTAAAAACAGAAGATACAAAAGACAAACTGAAACCTTGGGAATAAGAATTATAATATTTATTTGCAATGAGCTTGGGAAGTACTAAGTAAATGCCATCTCATGATAGCTCATAGTCTAACCTAAAGCTCATAGACTAACCTAAAGAACAACATTGTTGGCTATATTTTTATTACCTTGGAGAAACATTCATAATACAACAATTAACCATATTATTCTAAGTTCCATGAAGGCAGCAGTGGTCTATCACAACTGCTTACACCAATGTGCCCCATCTCCCAAAATGGGGCCTGGCACAAAGTCAGCATTCAGAAGATACCTGTATATTGGATACATGATTTCATTTTACTTTTGCTTTGCTAAGTCTACTTAAAGTCCATTTTTATCAAGAGACATGCAAATATTTGTAATTAGATCCTCTGAAATTTCTAAGCGACATATACATTTAATCAGATGTATATTTACAAAGTACTAAAAAATCTTCCAGTAACATAAAAAAAGACAAAATATGGCCCCCAAAAGAGCCACTTACACTCAACAAAACAGGTGTTTTTTTTTTAAGAATGGGGTATGTGTGCATTTGCATGTGCTTATGCATGCACGTGCACACATGTGTGTATATGTATGTATGTGTTGTCTCATTATAAAGCCAGTAAACTGGATTGAGATTGTCTTTGAATTTTGTTTCTTCAAAAGTATTTTCACATAAAGTCTTTTAACACTCCATTAAAACTCTGCCCTCTCTTAACAAAACTGTTTGTCTTGCATAGAATCCCCATTTCTTTGAAAAACAGCAACAACAAAAAGACCCAATCCTTACTATCTGCCACCCAGGCATCAACATTTCCCCCGTCGAAGAAATTATCAGGGAATATGGTAACCAGGTTCCGTCTGCCCTCAGCTTTTATTTTTCAGGCTGCAGACAACTAAATACTTGATTAAAGCAAGTAGGAGCCTTTGTTCCATCGCTGTGTATGACAATTCTTATGATTGCTATGGAAATTTTCCTCATTAAACCCATCTCCAAATTGCTGTCCCCATGTCCAGGGTGCTGTCTTAGAAAAGGGGAGTATCTTTTTACAATTTGAGTCACTGGAGTACATTGTATTCTGAGCAGGACCCCAATTACCCAGCATCTGATTAATGTCTGTCCAAACTCTTGCCCAGTAACAAGACCCTCTGTAACTCAGCTAACCACCTAACAACCCACATCATTAGGGCCCATTATCTTTTATAATGTTTATTCTTGGTATCCAAGGACTGTGGTTCAGACGGACTATTTAAAGGCATTAAAATAACAACAGCCTTGCCAGCTGTGGGCATGGCCACCAAAACTACCATCAGGTCACAAGGCCAGATGCAACAGATGCCAGGAACAGGACTAATGCAGAGGGAGCACACACTTAGGAAAACAGATCCACTTGTATTCCCAAAGGAGAGCAAATCCCATGGGTAGGAAGAATCAATAGCTGACAATACAGATGATAGTACCCCAACTTCTCTGCCTAGCTCTGGCTGACCTCTTAAATTTTATCTCCTTTCTTGTCAAATTTCATCTTGAACAAGGCTTAAAGTTTTCAAATCTTGGAAAATTTTATCTCTTTTTTTCCAGCCATTAGAGTCAACTCTACAAAAATCACATATGGAATTCCTTATAGCAACTGCCACTGGCTGCTGTTCTTTCTATAGCTCATTATGGAATAGGTATCATTGTTGAGCCCTCTCTACTTGTCAGGCACTTTGAAGGATTTTGCCTGTATTATTTAATCTTATAAAAATAATTTCTGTTTCACAAATGGGGAATGAGGTCAAAGAATGCTAAATAACTTTCTCAAAGTCACAGAGCCAAAAAAAAGACAGAGCCAGGGTTTGAACCCAGGTCTCTCTCACACTAAGATTCCTGTTCTTTTTTTTTTTTTTAATTTAATATTTATTCATTTTTGAGAGTGAGAGAGACAGAGCATGAGTGGGGGAGGAGCAGAGAGAGTAAATCAGAAGCAGGCTCCAGGCCCTGAGCTGTCAGCACAGAGCCTGACTTGGGGCTCTAACTCACTGACTGCAAGATCATGACCTGAGCCGAAGTCAGATGCTTAACTGACTGAGCCACCCAGGTGCCCCAAGATTCCGGTTCTTAACCATGACACTGCAAGATCATGACCTGAGCCGAAGTCAGATGCTTAACTGACTGAGCCACCCAGGTGCCCCAAGATTCCGGTTCTTAACCATGACACTACACTTAAAATTCATACTAGGCAATCTCAACCTAGTTCCCAATTTTCCAAGGATGAAGACATGTTTCCAATGACAAAATGTTTCTCGTAAGTTAACATGTAATGAAAAGTTTAGCATAGAGTCTAACATATACTAAATACCCAAGAAATGTTAGATGTGTTATTACATTAGCATTGTTATGAAGGACTTCAGGATAATTACTTTTTGGATGCAGTGATGATGATGCTAATGAATAAATTAATATCCATTATAACAGCCTTTACACTAATTTGAAAAAATAAAGTACTGATATATATAAAAGATATGATTTGCTAAGGATAAAGGATCCTTTAGCATATGTGTATGCAGACCTTGTAACACACACATGCACACACACACACACACACACACACACACACGAACATGTCAGATTCAGAACACTTCTTGAGATCCCAACTTTCCTCTGAGTAGTATTCCAGAATCCTCTAGCAATCCTCTTCCTTCCATTAATGAATGGTGTACTAATACTATCCTATACCTCCAAAGAGATCCCAAATGAATTTTCACATCATGCATTAATTCTCTTTACCTAATTTAATCACTTTTAAGAAATGTGAGTTCTTGCCTACTCTAGGTTTAAATAGATGCAACTCAGCTGGATAAGTCAGCCTATGTCTGAAATGTACTAATTTCTCCCATATACCAATAATAATACAGTTAAATAATCAGAAGAACTGGATGGAGATAAGCAAAATGAAGGGCAGCTTCAAGGAGGGAAGGAAAGCATTTAGAATATGAGAAATAGGACACAGGAGAACTCTCATCAGTTGCTGTTCACACTGTTACAAACAACCCCAAGACATTTGCTGCAGGCATCTGTATGACAATAAAATGTCTATTTCATAGGGATTCAAGACTAGAGATTATTTTTAATAATTTTTCCCCTGAGTATAAAAAAAGACATTATTTTTGAAAATAGGAAAAATACAGAATAGTTTAGGAAAAAAGTAATCACTATACCCATACCCACACATAACTATTGACATTTTTCTGTACTTCCACCCATCCTCTTATCTATTTATTTATTTTTTAAACTATAGATCTATTTACATTTCTGTAGTTTTTCATAAAATAAAACTGAAATTATATGATCTGTTTAGCCTATATCCTGCCTTTTTAATTTAGTGTTGTGTCCTAAGATATTTTCCATTAACTATTCTTTAAAAATATTATGTGCAATGGCATTATAATATTCCATCTCAGAGGCCTAAAGGATCTTAAAGATCACAATTACCTTTTATTTATGTTTAGAAATTTGATTATAGGGTTGGAAGAAGATAAATCTTCTCAAGGAAAAAAAGCTTTTAAAAATGATTTTTATGGTGTTCAGTTACTTGGTAAATAGCAAACAAAAGGATACATCCCAACTGAGGTACCATGAGATTAGGGACATTGCTGTCGTAGCTACATCATAACTTCAGGGCCTGGCACAATAAATATTTATTTAAAGAGAGGAAAAAGGAGCACCTGGGTCGCTCAGTCAGTTGAGCATCTGACTCTTGGTTTGGGCTCAGGTCATGATCTCAGGGTTCGTGGGATCGAGCCCTGCTGTCATGCTTCATGCGGACAGTGTTGAGCCTGCTTGGGATTCTCTCTCTCTCCCTCTCTTTCTGCCCCTCCTCCCCTCTTGCTTTCTCTCTCTCTCAAAATAAATAAACAAATTTAAATAAATAAATAAATAAATGGAGAGAAAAAAGCTGGTGGCTAGTCATTAGCATCGAGAGGTTACACTTAGAGAGTCATACACTTGGGGTTTCTAGAAAACTCAATTCCTCAATCACTGTGAGCCTCTGCTAGATTAGGTGAAGCTCAAGAAGTAAAAGAGCTTGCACACGTAATTATGTTTTACTGTTTCATAGATGGCATTTTTACTAAGTGTAAACTGCTTCCATTTTGTAGGATGCAAACTAGCTGGCAACACAGCAAAGTCAACTGTGGTAATTTGATCCCCAGAATGCATAAGGGTTTATCAGATCCAGACAATGTGGGAATAAACTGACGCATCTTCAGGCAGATTTTCCAATCAGTCTCTTCTAGGATGTTAACTTGGGCAGAATAAAATTTCCATGATTCAGCCTATCAAATCATAAAGCTGTCAGAGGGACTGCTACAAATGGATCATTAATTGTTGCCAGGAATACTAAGTCCATTCTTTCTGCCTGAAAAGATGGTGATTCCAAAATTCATAGATTCTGAACAAATATTTAAAAGTAAGATTTCTGCCCACAACTCAAACAAAGTTAATTCTAGCAAGTTCTTCACTCAACAGGTCAGGAATTCAGTTCACCTGTTCATTTTACCTATACTTGCTTCAAACTGTAGTTTTAAAGCACTGATTTCCTATATTTTATCATTTCACAGATGTAATGGCAAACACCATGCTAAAATGTTATAAATCCCAATGTTGAGAGCAGCTAAGAAGAAGAAGCAACCACCCGAGGAAGGGGGAAATTTGTGCTACTATTCACCCTTAAAATTTTTCTTGTCCTTAGACTTAGAACTGACAACCATTCAGAAGTTGACTCAGTGGCAAAGGACATTTTAGTGCCTCATTAGAAATAGGCAAATGGTAGATTCTAAGCTCTCTAGCAGGAGAGAAAGTATGTGGTTGAAGAATGTATAGCCCAGCGAGTGGTATGGAGTGGGGACTGCTCTACAGTGAAGGGGCACATCCATTAGTCCATTAGATAAAGCAAAGAACTGGAATGTTGAAAAGAACATTGAGGCCTCTCTGCAAAAACTAAAGTTACAACAGCTTCCCCCTGAAGTTGCCAGGGGAAGCAGGGGCTAGAATCAGCAAGCTCAGAAATTATAGGACGACCATCGCCACAGTTGCCTTAGGAACTCAGGCTCAGGAAACGAGGTGCTTGGTGATGGAGCTGGGCCGGAGTCCACTCTCATCCTCCAACCAGTTTCCACAGAGCAGCCATGGGGGCAACTTGATCACTCGCCTCCCCCCGACCCTTAAATGCTTCAAAGACTTTCCACTGCCCAATGGATCAAGTGCAAGCAACTTAAGGCAACATTTGAGGCCTTTTGCTGTTCTGCTCAGCCCCCTCTCAAACCACTCCCCTACCTTCTGTCTCTCACTATAGGAGAGAACTTGACTGATTTCAGCTTCTAGAGAACATCATTCATGCTCCTCCCTGTCTCAAATCTTCACCCCTGTTCTGCCTCCTTCCCATGCACTTCACCCCTTCTCTACCTGGCCTATTTCAGTCTCTATTCAGGTCACCAAGATGCCTTGTTTGGCCTCCCAGAGTAGGCTGTGGTGTGCTATACAGTGCACTTCTCCTTGGCTTCACTCCTCATTCTGGAAGTTCTCTTTGAGATGCTTTTTAGACTGTCCCATGAAGACACAGACAACTTCTGTCAATTCACTACTCTAGTTCCAATTCCTAGAAGCATGTGCAGTACATAATCAGTGTTCAGGAAATATTCATTTAAAAAGCTATGTTGTTCCTCTTTCAAAGGAACTCAAAAGGAAGACTATTGAGTCTTGCTTGGTGAGGGTAGCCCCCAAACCCTTTCACAGGTAGAAATCAAATGAGGGTCTATGTGGGGGCCCAGGCCCACCTTGGCTGTTGACTCTTACCATAACTAATGGTATCAGGAAGCCCAAGGATCATCCTCCTCATTTTCAACCTATATACAAGCACCCGTTCCAGGCATCAGAGAATTCTCAAGTGAGCTGACCATGAAAAATACAATTGAAATTTCTATAAAGTCAGGCACTCAGTCTCTTCAGACAGAGGAGCACTGTAATGTGGAGTTGAGGGGGAGCATACTTCCTTCTTACTTCATTCTTTATAGCATACCAAAGCATAAAAATACATGCTTTAGACACAAATCCCAAGCAGAAACTTTAAGAGTAGTTTTAGGATCACATTTTCCCAGTATCATCAGTAGGACATATGTATACATGTATTGTAGCAAATTAAATTCAAAGTTCCTGATCTTCTTTCTTTCTCCTAATTAACTGACAAGAGTTTTCTTTCATGAACGAATGAACTACCTGGGGGCTGATAAATCACACATATAAGAAGAGAACTTGGCAAGGGATTCTAGTCAGTTGCCATGGAGATATGCATTTGTGGTGTTTCCTTTACGAAAAATTATTATCTATGGGAAAAATAATTTGTTGAGCCTATCTAATTGAAAAGAAGGGAACATGCCCAAAATGGCACATTTTAATATTTATGACTCAAAATCTGTTTTAAAACCCAGAGAATGTATATATAATAGGGCAAGCTGTTTTTACATAATTCAATTATTGCCTGATGGCATATTCTTAAGGGAATTCATATAGGTGTGCTTTGTACTGAACATTACATTTTATCCTCTAAAATGAATCATGCATCCACACTGTAGGTGTAGGCTTTTACTTTGTGCTTAAGTTATACTATCAGGCATTCCTTAGGAAATTCCATAACTGAAGACTCAAAATTGAATTAAGCTAAAGGAAAGGCCAGAAACTTCCATTAAATGAAGAAATCTTGGATAAACCTCTGTGCCTTTTCAGTAAATGCTATTTTTTATTTAAATTTTAGTTAGTTAACATAGAGTGCAAAATTGGTTTCATGAGTAGAATTCAGTGATTCTTCACTTACATACAACACCCAGTACTCATCACAACAAGTGCCCTCCTTAGTACCCATCATCCATCTAGCCCATCCCCCACTCACCTCCCTCCATCAACCCATAGTTTGTTCTCTATCATTAAGAGTCTCTTGTGGGGGTACCTGGGTGGCTCAGTAGGTTAAGCATCCAACTCTTGATTTCTGCTCAGGTCATGATCTCATGGTTCATGAAGACTGAACCCGCTGACAGTGCAGAGCCTGCTTGGGATTCTCTCTCTCCCTCTCTCTCTGCTCCTCCCTTGCTTGTGCTTGCTCTCTCAAAAATAAATAAATAAACATAAAAAAGAGCCTCTTGTGGTTTGTTTCCCTCTCTTCTCTTTTCCCCCCTTCCCATATGTTCATCTGTTTTGTTTCTTAAATTCCACATGAGTGAAATCATATGGTATTTGACTTTCTCTGACTGACTTATTTTGCTTAGCATAATAATTCTGTCTCTATCCATACCATTGCAAATGGCAAGATTTCATTCTTTTTGATGGCTGAGTAATATTCCATTGTGTGTGTGTGTGTGTGTGTGTGTGTGTGTGTACACACATACATACATATATACATACATACATACCACATCGTCTTTATCCATTCGTCAGTTGATGGGCATTTGGGCTCTCTACATAGTTTGGCTATTGTTGATAATTAGGCTATAAACATTGTGGTACATGTGCTTCTTCAAACCTGTATTTTTGTATCCTTTGGGTAAATACCTAAGACTGCCCTTGCTAGATCATAGGGTAGTTCTATTTTTAGTTTCTTGAGGAACCTCCACACTGTTCTCCAGGTGGCTGCACAGTAAATGCTATTTTTATGTCTAATCTTTCATATTTGCATATTTGTATAAACTATAACATTAACATTAAAACTATTTGACCAACTGAAGTCACTTTTGATATTCAATAAACATTTAGTAGAAGATACTATGAATCCATATTTAAGCATCCCTAATACAATAAAAACTTTATATACTGCTGCTTTAATTTTCACAGAAACCCTACAAATTAGATGTTCCTATCTTTATTTTACAGAAGTTGAAACCAAGAACCAAAAGCATAACCCATCCATTCGCAACAGGGATAATATTGCCACCAAGGGGGCAAAAATCTGTTCTTAGGAAGTTATAAAAGCTTAAATATAACAATGGGTTGGTGGCCCTCCAAAGCCCAACCCCACCCCATAAAATCTTATTCTTTAGTATTTATGTCCTCTCACTAGGGAGAATTTAAATTTACTTTTTCTTCTTAGGTGAGGCTATAAGGAAAAGAAAATGATGGAAAAACACTGGCGTAGCCTCTAGGTAAGTGATGGAGCCATTCATTAAGTGATATTTAGGAAATGTCTACGGGCTGGGCACTGTGAAAGGGTTAGGATAACAGCGGACACAGACCCAAGTTTACCAAAGCTCATAGCCCCAAGGCGGATACGAACATAAACCAACTAACCACACAAGTAAAGATACCATTCAAAACCACGAAGGTACTCTGATAGAAAAAGAGTTCTGAGACCATGACTAAAAGACCAGAAACTCCCTCTTTTGAAGTGACTTTAGGCTGAGACCTCTTAAGGCAAGAAAACCCAAGTGAGGCAAAGAACAGAGAGAAAGAGTGCTAGACTTATAGAACCAGCCAGAACAACCACAATGCCTTGAAAACAAGGGAGGTAAGAGAGTATGCTCCCTGATTTGAGCTTAGGGGTCAAAGACTGTGGGCTGTAGGTTCAAACCACAGCTTTACTGCTGGTAATATTAGATAATTTATTTCATCTTGTTGTGCCTCCCTTTTGGTGACTGAAAAACAAGGATAACATTGCCCACACATTACAAGGTTTAAAAGGAAAATTTTGGAAAGTGCCTAGCATATGGTAAGAGCATAAAAAATTGGTTGTCTCTTATGATTATTTATTATTACTATTATAAATAGAATAATATAACAAACAAAAGCAGACTCCTCTGGGTGACACAAAGAACAAAACTTGGTCTGGCCTCAATTTGCAGATATTAGTAAATGCCTATCTATTTACCCCCTACAATACCTTAAATTGTGATTACAAAACTTTCTGCAGGTAAGACTAGCTGCAGACACACACAGGGACTTTTTAATCATAGTCCTTTTCATAATTTGGCACTATCCCCAGGTTTTACTATATCATGCTACTCTGCATCTCCCAATATGTTTTCCAACATAGTAATCCAACGAAATGGTCAATAAAAAACAGGTTCTATGGACAAATGGTATTTGGAAACACTATTTACAATGTAGGTCACCTGCGGTGTGCGTTGTAAGCCAGAAACTGGCAGACTGAAGTGGAAATATATCAAAAGGTTATGGGGCATCTCACAGGGTTCCTGGGAGGGATGGAAAGCCAGGTTGAGATGCCTAACAGCTAGGTTCTCAGCCCAAAGCATGTCCATACATCTAGCATGGCTGTCCCAACCAACATCACACTGACCACTACACATTGCCACTGGTTCCCTGGCAATTGTCCCTAGAACCTGTATTCTTCAGTCTTTACCACTGCCACAGAAAGTGTCTGTCCCTAGTTTCTTTTCAAATTCCAGAATTAATGCACCTGATTGGCCAAGTCACTTGCTTGTACAAGTATTTATAAATTAAGTATACATAATATTTTAATATTATGTTGGCTGAGTGACCCACTGGAAGTCGCACACATAAATATCTCTTAGAGATAAACCATCATGTAAGGAACTTCAAAGGCCATAATTTAATTTGGCAAATTGGCAGTTATTACTAAGATTCTCTTTTTTTGTCTGCTGCTTGTCAGGCTAACATTAGGTACTGACTAAGCATTAGTAAGTGTCAATAACAAAGAAGCCACCCACTCCTGCAAAACTGAAAAGCGAATTCAAACAATGTTATTCTCCTGGCTTTGGTTATAGAAGTCAAGGGATATTATTTCAGAGTCTACAAAAGTTACCAGCTCATCAGAAGAAAAAAAAAACAATGGTGACTCTTGTTTATTGAGACCTACTATATAGCATGCACTGTAGAATATTAAGTGAGTTCAATGAGAAGCTCTGGAATCTTCTAATTAAAAAAAATTTGAGGACACAAAAAGTTATGATGAATCAGAGAGTAAGCTTAGATAATTCACTCACTGGTACAAAGAAAGGCACAATTTTACTTTCACTTTGTCATTCATTCTCAACATCTTATTAAAATGTTTTAATAATCAAAGACAATGTTACTAACAACCCATGGTGGGACTGGAGAGGCTAAAAATTATTGAGGGTGCCAAACCCAAATAAAAATTTTCTCTGTGTTGAGAATTGGAGAGAATACAAAAGGCACCCTGGTTTATTGGAAGGGTATATCAGGTAATGGTCACAGATTATATCCTCTGTTTCATATTTGTGAGAAGTGTGCACAATGTATAGTTTAAACCAAAGAGTTTAAACCCTGAGTTCTCTTACCTACAGCCATACTACGTTCTTCTTAGTTTTCTATACAAATAATTTCTCTCCTTTTCCCTGACTTTTTGCAGATGATGCCACTCAGCAGAAAACACCATGGAAACAAACTACCAACACCATCTTTCTCCATCATCCTTTGGCCAACTGCATTTCCTCTCTCAGTTTTTACTTGCAACATCACTTGTTTTGGAAGGCACTGCCTGATCATTTAAAGTAAGTTTAGGTGTCCTTACATAACTCTCCCCACATACTCTGTCCTTCCCATTTCTGAACCAATACCACACTTTTAACTATTTATTCAGTTTTTGGCTCCCCCTAGAATCAAAGGTCAGAAGACAGCCATCATGTTGATCTTCTTCAGCAATAAACTCTCTATACCTCACCTATAATTAATGATCAACATATACTGAATAGATGGATGGATGGATGGATGGATGGATGAATAGCTGCTATAGCTAGATGCAAAATATATCAGAGTCATATTGTTTCTGTGGTTCAAATAAGCAAGCAAAAGCCTCCTGGTCTGACATGTCAAATGGAAAAAAGGAGACCTCAAGACAGACTCCTCCCTTAACTAAGTTGCAGGCAATGCCTAAACCTTTCTTCCATCTTGGGAACAACTAGTTCCCAGAACAAGTTGGCTTCTGATTGAGGCCATCATACTTCTCCTCTCCCTCATAGTTTCCCAGTGAGCAGCCATCTCCCAGTTGGGTGCCTTTTGCCATTCCAGGAATGAAGACACACAGTGCACCACCACAGACCAAGCTCAGAGAGAGGAATTTAACTGGTTCCCTCCCAAACACAAGGCAGCCGTCCATATCTGTTGACAAATGGGGCTCTGTGGAATCTGGACTGTCCTCACCAATTCACATTTCATTTTTCAAAGGAATCTTTGTCCCTAAAACGAACATTTTGGAAACCAGAAATAGAGCATCCAAGTAGGTCAGTATGAATGATTCCATTTGAGGAGATTCCTTTGCTGGGAGGGCAAGACTTGTCAGCGTTGTGGTGGGACCCCTGTTAACCACTGTCCCCATTTCACACCACACTGACTGAATTATGCCTCTTAGATGGGAAAACATTTTCCCCAAAACCAAGATGGCACACAAATATGCTAGGAAATGGCATCCACATTTGTCAAATACAGAAGGGACAAATTAATAGAGGGACAACAATCCCAAATGCTATCAAAGAAAAACAGCTGAAAAAATGACAACCAATACTTGATTTGGCAGGATAACCACACTATTTCTGCTGACACTTTAGCCCTGCCATTTATGTAACTCTCCCCTTTTGTTTTCAATCCACTGCTTCTTAGCACCTGCATCTTAGCTACTAAAGCTCTCTTTGGCATCTCCCTGTAGTAACAGTCATGCCCCAGTCCCAGTGGTCAATTTTATCCAAGAGTCCTTATTCCTTGAGTGACCATTCCTATGTTGAAGTTGATTTACAGTGTTTCCTCTCCACCAAATAACTTTTTAAAAAATTCTATAAAATGTCATCTCTGAAGGCTAAGAGCTGCCAAATATACATGTTAATTCACCTGCATATTTCTGTATTATATTTTTAGATAACTTTGTCAGTAATATTTTAAAAGATATCCATAGCAACTTATGAAGAATATGAATATGAAGAATGGAAAGTGATACAAAGATTTAAAGTTTTTGTATGTTCACTACATGTCACTTAGATTTACCAAGTCATATATACATATATACACAAAGGGATGCATATATCATAGTTTTAGATTCAGATCAGCAAACATGCTCAGGTTTAGCATATTCAACACTGGCCAGAGTGTGGTAAAACAGGCCTTCTCAAATCCTGTTGGTGAGTGTCTAAATAGGCATAACTCTTTTATAAGGTAATGTGGCAAAATTTTAATTGACTTGCCCACAAATCCCACTGCTGGGAATTTACCCAATGGATTTATTTACACAAGGACCTTAGTGTTTATGCAAAAGGACATCTAAGGTAGCATTATTTATGACCAAAAAATATTTTTTAAACACCTAAGTGTCCAATCCAGAATAAAGAGGAAACAAGAAAGATAAAAAACGATCAGAAATTCTTAGAGCTACAGCTTGAGTAGGAGTGAGGGGTTTTTCATGGCAATGGGAATAGGGATGGTGGGGCAGCAGAAATACAGACCAGGTGAGGAGTACATTTATATATTATTATTATTATTATTATTATTATAAGGCAGCAGCAGTCTATTTATGCTTCTTCATAGTATTTGAGAAATTTAACTACAGAACTTTGAACTACTTTGAAATTCTTATTGTGCTTCCTAGACAGAGATACCATACAAAGGCTGGACCACATGGGTCCAGGCTCTTTAAAAAAAAAAAAAATAGACACACACACACACAGTTTTAATATGCATATATACCCAAGATTACTCTTAATCCACAGACATACATGTATTCTACATACAATGTGGGAAACCCTCACACATCATTCTCTAAAGGAGGCCCAGAGATCATAATAAAAATAAAAAGAATTTATGCACTCAGTTTGAGCCAGGCACATGCTAAGGGCTTTACATGGCCACCAACACAATGGCCAGCGGGCCATCCAGAGAATTAACTCAACATATATTTCTTATCATCAACTCTTTTCATGGACTCTGGTGGGAAGGGATATGCTTCCTCTTCTTTCACGCCTCCCTGGTCTGTCTCTTGTTCATCCCATTAATCTCTCTCTCATGAATACCAGATCTTTTCACATTCTTCCATCCTCACTTCTGCCTTCCACCCTCCACCTCGGTTCTTTAGTAAAATGTCTCTTAAGGGGCGCCCAGGTGGTGCAATCAGTTAAGCATCCAACTCTTGATTTCAGCTCAGGTCATGATCTTATGGTTCATGGGATCGAGCCCTGTGTCGGGCTCCATGCTGACAGTACGGGGCCTGCTTGGGATTCTCTCTATTCCTCTATCTCTCTGTCTCTCTCTCTCTCTTTCTCTCAAAAATAAAAAATAAACATTTTTTTAAAAAAGACTCTCTTAAGATTCAATCCCTCTTTTTGCATGCCCCCTCTTTTCTCCCATTTGTTAGCTGCTCCAGGAGGAACTCTGAAAATGTCAGCATTCTAAAAACGGGAAAAAGTATTGTCTGAACATCCAGATCTGGCCTGGCACTCACAGCTGAGCCATGTTAATCTCCTGTTAGACATAAATGACCTCACAGAACACCAACATCGATACAAACTTACTCTGAGACCATGATAAAGTGAGACAAAACAAGACCACATCATAATTTCACCTAAGCACAGATAATAATAAGGTTACTAGGCTGCCAACCAAACAACAACACCTCTCGGCTAAAATGAGTGACTGCTGCTTATTTACCAATGACAGTATTATCTTTGCTCTAGCCTGCCCTCCCTATAAATAATATTTATTGAGCTACTCAATCACAGAATTGTACCCACTTTCTCATGGCATCCAATGTAGAGCAAAACTCCCTTCCCTGAATCACCCAACCCAAACCCGGTAATAAGTTTTTCTCTAACTCTCTTATTGACACACACACACCAAGTTTCCCCACAGTGCCTGTTCTCCCTTGCTACAATGAGTAATAAATCCAGTTATGTTCAACAAGTGTGTTCCTGGTGGTCACTGGTTGGATGGCACTGACATCAAAGGAAACCAAGTTCTATGTTCTGAAAGGAAATAAGGTATCATCCTATCGATGCTTCCAGCCCATCAACCACTGGGCAGACAGGCCCTGGCTCTGTCTCACAGAGCTATAACTCACAGGGCCAGAACTTCACCTCCTCAGATCCAGCCATCTGGCTCCCCAAGGACCGGCATTTATGGAAAGTTGGAAGCTATGCCTCACACAATTACATCAAATTTCTGTTTATTGAACTACTATTGCAACTGAGATGCTTTCTACTATCTTTCAGTGAAAATATATCAATTATTTCAGCTATATTAATAATCACCAGTTAAAGGGCCTAGGATCCTAATCAAGAGACAGGATTTGTAATTGGCTCCTACAAGAGACTTCATAATCTGTATTTCACTTATGATTGTTCCCATGAGCAATTAAGTCTCACATGGTAAGTTAGAGAAAATACTTCCACGCAAGAAGACTGTTTCTGTTTTGTTTTGTTTTAAATTAATCCTCTGCAAGATCCCTGGGAGCTTGTTTTGTTTACCTCATTTCCCCAGCACCTAGCACTATGCTTAAGCCATAATAGTTCAAAATATTCACTAACATTTTATAGTTACATAAAATTAAAAGTACATGAGAACCGGGTTATTTAAAAAAAATAAAGACAGGCAAGAGATGTGGAAAGGTGGAAGTCTGCAGCGATGAGAAGATTGCCCTGAGGCACCATAAGAATGTAAAAAGGGTTTCCATCCCACTTCCAGGCTACTCTCCCAGATGGTGGTCAAGGAGGAAGAGCCTACAATCACTTCCACCTGGAGGTCCTGGGCTCACAGCTCTCTTCTTCATCCCAATTCCTCACATTCTTTCTGACAACTTTCACCTTCTTGTGGACTCATCCAAATACCCTGGCCACTTGTTCTTGACTTCTTCATCTCCAAAATCTTTCCATTTGTTGGATGGCAACATGCCCATGATTACTCTCAAGACCTTGTTAGCACCAAAAACTGCCCCCTTTAAAAATCTTTATGCTAACATCCTGCCCTTTAACCTCACCTTCCACCCTCCATCTTCCTTGCTCAACTGTTTCCACCTCGTCCTGATCTCTAATCCATGGGTCCTACCACTCTGTCATCAGCCCTCCCTGGTCATTTCTCCCCTTCCCCCACTTAGATTCCAAATCAATCAAACCACTCCTTTGCAAACCCCTCACATCCTTTGGTCTTCCCATCCCACTACATTCACCCCCATTCTTAATTATACACACACACACATACATGTGTTCCACTACCAGATAAATTTCATAAACCAATAAGCTCAGATGTGATTGGTGAAGAAGGGAATCAATTCAGTGTCACGTGTAAGTTGCAGTGGTCCATAAGCAATTTTTCTGAGACAATGGGAAGAATACAGGAGTCAATCTACAACTTCCAACAGGAAAGAAACAGCTCTCTACTTGACTAAAGCCTTCTTGGATTGCTTTTAAAAAATTAAAAAGAAAAGCCCTCCTGCATCTGGGCTGTCTCCCCAAAGTCACACCCAAGCCCTACCTGGCTCTCCAGTTGTAGCGAGTGGTACTTTTTCTTATGCACTCTAAGCCCCATCAACTCAGCTCTATTTCCACTGCACAACTCAGCACCACAAAACCAGCCTTTCCACCCTAGTCTGTTATATATTTTTATTATTTCCTGAGACACCAACAATACCAAGAGTTGGTGAGGAGGTGGCTCAGTTGGAACACTCATACAATATTGGTGTAAGTATAAACTGATACAACCACTTTGGAAAACTATTTGACAGTACTACCAAACTACCTTATGGCCAATCAATTCTACCCAAGAGAAATGAGCAAAGATGTCCACCAAAAGATATGTACAAGGATATTCATAGAAGTTTACTTACAATTAACAAAAGTTGAAAACAACCAAAATGTCATCAAAAACAGACTAGGTAAACAAGTATATTCATACAATGGAGTATTACACAACAAACTACTAATAAGTACAACAATATGGAAGAACTTTATAGACATGATGAGAAAAGAAGCCAAATGCAAGAGTACATACAATTTAAGTCGACTTATGTGAGCTTTAAGGACTGACAGAATAGGGGTTACCTCAAGGGCACATAACTGACAGCAGCACAAGGAATCGTTTGGAGGCAGAAAATATACCTTGGTTTGAGTGGTGGTTATATGAGTGCAAACATTTTTCTTTTTTTATTGTGATAAAATACACATAATATAAAATTTACCCTCTTAACCATTTTAAGTGTACGGTTCAGTGGCATTAAGTACATACACATTACTGTGCCACCATCAACACCACCATCCATCTCCAGAACTTTATCATCCTAAACTGAAATTCCAACTCATTAAACAAAAACTCCCATACCCCCACACCATCAGCCCATGGCACTCCCCCTTCTACTTTCTGTCTCTGTGAATCAGACTATTCTAGGTACCTCATATAAGTAGAATCACATGGTATTTGTCTTTTTGTAACTGCCTTATTTCATTCAGCATAGTGTCTTCAAGGTCTATCCATGTTGTAGTGTGTACCAGTTGTTCCTTACATTTTAAGCCTGAATAATATCCACCGTATATATATTCCACATTTGTTTATCCATTCATCTGTCAGCAGACACTTGTGTTATTTCCACCTTTATCTGTGAATGATGTGAATAACGCTGCTATGAACATGTTATATAAATATCTGTTTGAGTTCCTGCTTGCAATTCTTTTAGGGTATAAACATTTTTAAAAATCCATCAAACTATATGTTTAAGACGTGTTCACTTTACTGATTTGTGCACTGTACATTAATAAAAGTATAACAGAACATAAACAGCAACAAAAAGACATCCTCCAAAACAGCCTCCAGTGAGACTCTGATGTCTGCTTAGGCTATGTTTTCAAGGGGTGGGGAAAAGAGGACACCAATTACTGGTTTTGTTAGTGCTTGGGTTATAAATGTGCATAGGTATTGAAGAGTCTGTATCAATCCTATTTTTCCCATAAGCCCCAATACTTTTAATGTTTGTTTTTACAAAACGCAATTTTCAAGACTATACGTATTTGTTATATCACATAATAATATGTGTAACATATTTATTTAGCATATATTTACCATGTGCCAGGCATTGTTTCTGTTTATTGAGGATATAGCAGTGAACAAAACACACCCAAAAAAGTCCCTGCCTTTCAGGAGTACACATACTAATATACAGATAGGTTTTTTTAAATGGGACAGTTGGTGGAGATACTCATTACTGATTTAACACCAGCTCCCCCACACTACTATAAATTCCATGAGGTCAAAGTCCATCCTCTGTCCAGCCCAAACACAGTGTAAAATACAAAGAAGGCACTTCTACCATTCTTAAAACTTGGAAGGCACAAGCTTCAGATTTTATGAATAAAGAAAGGAAGTTTCAGAGAAATGACACTTGTTTCCCAAGTGACAGTGTTAGTACCAAATTGAATAGAATTTGGGTCTCCTGGTTCCCTCTAGAACCTTGTCCAATACAGAACAAACTGTAAAAACTAAAGCTACTTGAGTATAATACATAGGTATTAAGTCTAAAGTGATTTATCTTTGCCAGAGAATCATCTAAGAAGAAAAACCAAAAACAATAGTAACAAGCTAAAACATTCAAGGAAGACGAGACAGCCCTTGCCAATTTCCCCAGAATGTTCCTACTCTTATTATAATGCTTATTAATAACTTAAGCAGAACACATGATATTGAGAGATCTCTAATGATAAACAGAAAATGAGAATAAGCTTCATCATTTTAAATAGTTTTCATCATACTGTTGTCTTACATTTGTTAAATAAAATAATTTATCATACCCACCATTTGAAAGGGTGATAAAGACAATTTCAAAGCCAGTAGTGCTGAATAAGGCAAGACAGCATCCATAAGTCACCACAGTGGTTTAAAATCATCCAAATTATTATAGAGCAATAGGGAATGTTCCCTTAGGATCCTTGAATTCAAAGTCATTAAGGCAGGAAAAAGAAAAGACTTCATAAATTATGTATGTCAAAATTATAAATGTCAGAAAATATTAACTTCTTTATAAAACTAAAATAATTGATATTTGTGACTCTTAAGCATTTTACTGTTAAAGTAGGAAAAGAAAAGTTAACTGAAGGTTATGTCATAAAATTAAAATAGTACCAAACATTCAAATGTTCTATGCCTCTTCTCTTAGTACCTACAGGACATGTACTATCTCTTACATAATATTACAACAGTGTTTAGGCATATTTTGCCCACATGATGAGAACAAGATTCAAATTAAGGTAACAGCAGGGGCATTTGGGTGGCTCAGTCACGATCTCATGGTTCAGAAGATCCAGCCCAGCATCAGGCTCTGCACTAACAGTGAGGAGCCTGCTTGGGATTCTCTCTTTCCCTCTCTTTTTGCCCCCCTCCTATCTCCTATTCTCAAAAATAAATAAATCAACTTAAAAAAACTAAGATAACACATATGTCAGGTTTGCCCTTGCAAACCACTGAAACGTGTTTTGTTTATCTTCTTTAATCCTTAGGATAACCTTAAGAGGTAGGAACTATTACTACTCCCATTTTACAGATGTAGAAACTGAGGCTTAGGCATACTTAAGTTACTTGGGATTCAAATCAGGACAGTCTGATTTCAGGGCTCACACCATTAAGCATCTTCTATATACATATACTCTGAATTCAAATTAAGCTCTCTGAAGCATGGTGCACCACTAACCTGAATGACTCTCTCTGTTTTAAGAAAAAATTATCTTATTGAGTCTTCAAAGCCCTTCCTGCCCTGACCCCATACCTATCTTTTTAAGACCCTTTTCTCACACTTCAGTTATTAAACTGAACAATCTTTCCTCAACATATAACAGAGTTTTCAAGCCCTTCACCTGTGTGCACACTCTTCTCTTAGGAACACCCCACCAATTCATCTGATCCAGTCAAAAACCTCCATGAGAGTCTATAGCATAACTGTATACACTGCATTATCAGTTAAAGAGGGTGAGCTTGAGGCAATTATGCAAGGGTTACAGTTATGACACATTTATCTGTACTCGACATATTTCTCTATGTTTTTTGAGCCACAGAGAACAAGGTCAGGCCTGACAGGCTGAATTTTAGCAGTCAATCACTACCATTAGCTTTTCTCTTCAAGAACAGTATTATTCAAATTGTCAACAGTGACCTCAGCAACAGATATATGGCCTTATTACTACACATCAGACCATTTCCCTCAGAGAATGCTTAAATAAGAAAGGGAAATCATCCTAAATAAATTATCTTTTCACTCTCTTTGGCTGCACGAAATAAGCATTATACAACTTATGCTAGAAAAAAAAATTTCTTTATAGAATATAAGAGCTAGAAACATTCCATAATTATAAACCAAAACAACCAAAATAAGAAACAAAAATTCTCTCTGACCTAGATACATGAGATTAAAAAGACTGGTCTTAGGATCATTTCCCAAACCAAGCAGGGTCTCTCTCAGAGGGCTTTCTCCTAACAATCTAGAATTTCCCTCCTTTTATCTTTCAAGAAACATCCTCCCATGCTCCAATGACCTCCATTCCCAAGAAGCCATGTGCAACTGTCAGCTCTATTGACCCCTGGGACTTCACCCTTGTGTAAAAAGTCACAATCCCAATGGAGCACAAGCAGAGATAAAATGCTCAACCATTGTATATTCTTGTATCCTCTGCCACAGATTAATTGATCATATACATGTGAGTTTATTTCTGGACTCTCTATTGTATTTCATTGATATATGTGTCTATTTTTGTGCCAGTACCATACTGTTTTGATTACTACAGCTTTGTAGTATATCTTGAAATCTGGGAGTGTGATACCTCCAGCTCTGTTTTTCTTTCTCGGGATTCTTTGGTCTCTTCGAAGTCTTTTGTGGTTCCATACAAATTTTAGTATTAGTTGGTCTAGTTCTGTGGGGAAAATGCTGTTAGTATTTTGATAGGGACTGCACTGAATGTGTAGATTGCTTTGGTAGTATAGACATTTTAACAATATTAATTCTTCCAATCCATAAGCATGGAATATCTTTCCATTTGTGTCATCTTTGAGTTTTATTCATCAGTGTTTTATAGTTTCTACAGTACAGGTCTTTCACCTCCTTGGCTAATTTATTCCTCAGTGTTTTATTCTTTTTGGTGAGACAGTAAATGGAACTGTTTTCTTAATTTCTCTTTCTGCTACTTTGTTATTGGTATATAGAAACACTACTGATTTCTAGGTACCAATTTTGTGTCCTACAACTTCACTGAATTCATTTATTACTTCTAGTATTTCTTTGATGGAGTCTTTAAGGAGCATAGCCAGTGATAGTGTAATAGCATTTTATAATAACAGATGGTAGGTACATTTGTGGTGAGC
Organism: Cryptoprocta ferox; assembly: GCA_028646485.1. NCBI lineage: Eukaryota > Metazoa > Chordata > Mammalia > Carnivora > Eupleridae > Cryptoprocta > Cryptoprocta ferox. Next base: position 22,579,047 of record CM053574.1, read on the forward strand.
ACTGCATAATATTTAGAGATGTTGAATCACTATGTTGTACACCTGAAACTAATGTAACATAGTATGTCAGCTACACTCAAAGAAAACATTTTTTAAAGTAGTCAGCAACCCAAAAGAGAAACTGAAAGTAAAATGACCAGGGCTCTGATTCAGCCTTGTTATCCTTTATCACACATTGCAAGGACTCCTATCCATCAGTAGTGAGCACTGCCTGCAACCAACATTTACAATGGACATGGGGGGCAGATACTTGCGAAATCAAAATGGTGAGGGGATACTTAGGAGTAAAATTTACCCTACAGAATAAAGCTGAAGTTTATACATGAAATTGCAAAGAAAAGAAAGGAAGAAACATGCTGCCTGAAAATGAAAGTAGGTAATCCAAAGACACACCAAAATGGAGTAATCCCTGATGATTGTGAACATTGCCTCTCTGAACTGCAGTGACACACAGGCCTTCCTTTGGTAGTAGTCTTCAGTTTGAAACCCGGTTTACCAACTCTGTGGCATTGGGAAACTTACTTACTGTCTTTAACCTTCAATTCCCTCATCTAAAACATAAAAATAGTACCTCTTCAATGATCTGGAGATTGAGAGAACACTTAGAATGCAGACAGCACGGAGCCTGCCACAGAGCAAATGCCAACAAATTATAACTGCTGCTACTGCTATTATCGTTTGATTTTTATTATCTGAAGGCATTAAAACAAAAACTTGTCTGTTAAAAAACAATTAACAGTTAAAAAACTGTGCTGTCAACACAACAGTTTGTGATGAAAGAAATGTTTTATAGCTGGGCTGTCTAGTGTGGTAGTTACTAGCCACATGTGGCTATTGAACACTTGAAATATGGCCAGTCCGATGGAGGAACTGGATCTTTAATCTTGCCTAACTTTAATTAATTTAAATGTAAACAGCTTCCTGTGGCCAGTGGCTACTGTACTGGCTAGCATGAGTTTAGAATAACTAAAATACTACTCTGAAGAGAGAATGACTTTGCCCTATGGCTCTAAAATCCCAGCTCATTGACCAGTACCAATCTGCTATCAAATTTTCACTAGTCTACAGCAAAACAAACCAGAAAAGTTCAAGTCTATGAATTTTTTATAAAGTTAAATCCATTATATCTAAAGAACTATTGCTCCTTTTGAAATTGATTATTCAATTTAAAATTTTTATGAAATTTAGTCATTCAAAAAATGTCTATTATAAGTCCTCTCTATATGTCAGACATTATTCTAGAGATACAGAGTAAACGAAAGATTCTCCTGCTTCATGAAGCTTATACTCTAGAGAAGGAAGAAAGATAAACAACACATACATACATACACACACACACACACACACACACACACACACACAAACACACATTTCTACAAAGAAAAAGAAAGCAAGGTAATAGAAAGTAGGGCGGGGGAGGAAAGGGGTCAGGGAAGCCTTTTCACATACTCTGCCATTTGAGCAATATCTGAAGGAGGTGATAGAACTAGCCATGGACTGAAGAAAGAGCACTCCATGCATAAGACACAGCAAGTACCAAGAGTGGGAAGCAAAAACAAATTTCGCATATCCAAGAGGGAGTTTAGTGTGGCTGAAGCAGGTAAGTTATAGAAGATATGGTTCACGGGTGCCTGGGTGTCCAACTCTTGATTTTAGCTCAGGCCATGATCTCACATTTTGTGTTATCCAGCCCCTTGTTGGACTCTGCACTGACAGCATGGAGTCTGCTTGGGATTCTCTTTCTCCCTCTCTCTCTGTCCCTCCCCCATTCTCTCTCTCACTCACTCTCTGTCAAAATAAATAAACATTTCTTTAAAAAAGATAGGGTTAGCATTTATCGGAACCAGTTCACAATAGGACCTAGTAGGCCACTCTGAGGACTTCAGCTTTTTATCTTTTAGATAAAATTTTAATTTTGGAATAATTTTAGATTTGCAGAATAATGACAAAAATAGTTCAGAAAGTAATCTCTCAGCAGTTTCTCCAAATGTTAAACATCTTACACAACTGTGGTATACTTGTCAAAACTTGTAGCATTCATACAGTAGTACTCATTAAACTGTAGACTTTCCTCAGATGTCACCAGTTTTCCTACTGATGTCTTTTTTCTGTTCCAAGATCCCTTCCAGGATCCCACATTGCATGTAGACATGTGTTTTTAGTCTCTTCTGCTCTGTGACAGTTTCTCAGTGCTTTCTTGTTCCTCATGCCCTTGCAGTTTTAAAGAATATTGATCAAGTATTTTGTAGATTGTCCCTCAGTATGGATTTCTCTGATATTTTCCTCATGTTTAGCCTAGGGTTATGAGTTTGGGGAAGAATACCACAGAGGTGGAGTGTCCTTGTCATCACATCCTATCAGATGACAATATGATATCCTCATGATTTATTATCGGTGAAGGACTCTGGCTTTTATTCTGAATGATATGGAAGCCATGGGAGAGTTCTGAGCAAAGGAGGGACATGTCCTCACTTTTAAAAGGATCATTCTGCAGTTGTGTAAAGAACACGCTGTAGGAGGCAAGAAGCATGGACACCAATCAGGAGGCTATTAAATTAGATTCAGGTGAAAGACAATCATGGTGGTTTAGCCTAGGAGAGTGGCAAGTGAGGTGGTAAGAAGGGGATGCATCCCAGATATATGCTGAAAGTAGAACCAACAAGATTTGCTCCTGAATTGGATGTGAGATGTGAGAGAAAGTGAGGCCCAAAGATAAGGGTAAGATTTCTGTCCTGCACATTAGATGGGAAATACTGAAAGAAGACCAAGGGAATGAAGGGAACTGAGAATCTAGGTTGTATTCATTGCATTTGTAATGCCTATTAGACATACAAACAGAAAGGTGGAGAAGTGATTGAACAGATGATTCTAGAATTCAAAGGTAAGGTTGAGGTCAAAGATATAAATTTGAAAATCATCAATAAATAGATGGTATCTAAAGCCATAAACTAGAGGATTTCACCCAGGGACGGAGTTCTTAGAAAAGAGGAAAAATCTGAGGTTGAAAATGATAAAGGTAGCTGATGATAGCTGTGATTTTTTTTTTTTTTTTTGCTCAATTTCCTAAATTGGAAAAGTTAAAAGCCGGCAATCCTACAGCCATCATCAAAGGTTTGGTGGTATACATATGAATAAATACACATAATCACTTATTTTAGTGTATCTACTTTTTTACTCTAAAGTTCTGAGAACCTAAGTCTAAATAGTATCTCCAGCTCCCTTTGCTATCCTTAGTAGCAAAGGTTTTCAAAGGGTTTCAAAGGTTTTCCTGGAAAGCAGCCTATTCTTGGACTGTAAGTTTATATTCTGGAGAGAGAGGAGGTATGATTTTAAGGAGTTCAAAAGCATGGATCCTCTGACAGCAAAGAGGTCCAGAGAGCAGTAATTACATGGTGCTGTCTCATGGCCCAGTGACACTGGTGAGGCAGTACATGTGGTGGTTCAGAGCAGAGACTTCAGAAGGAGTGTGGGTGTGCCTCAGCTCAGCCACTTGGTAGCTACAGAACTCTGAATGAGTGGCTCCCCTCCCTAAGTCTCTGCTTGCTTCTCAACACAACGGATTCTTCTAATTCACTGAAGCCCTGTACACAGTGCCATGTCCAAGATTCTTGGCCACCTGCAATTTTAGTGCAATGCTGTCCAACAGAGAACAAAACCAAATCGTCCTACAAGCAGATCTCTTTCAGTTAGGGAAGGAGGTGTGAGAGAACTAATTAATGTCACAAGCAACTGCTTATAATAATTTGTTCAAATGCCTATATCTCTACCAGTTGCCTTCCTAGTGAAGAACAAAAGCTTCCTTTCAGATATAGCATTGAGATTTGCAAAAGCCAGGTTCAATATAAATAGATAAATGAACAAAATCCCAGGATGATGACTTTCTTAGAGGAACCTCGGAAAAGGAACTAAAGAGAAAACCAAAGTTTATTCCAGGTCTTATGTATCGAGTACATACAGGAGGCAGGGCAATTTCAAAGATTTCACCCCCCATCTTCTTAAGCAGTGGCTATCAAGCTTTAGTGTAAATCAGAATCACCTGGAGGACTTGTTAAACCATACACTGCTGAGCCCTACCTCAGAGTTTCTGATTCAGTAGGTCTGGAGTGGGTCCTGAAACTTTGGGTTTCTAACAAGTTCCCAAGTGATGCTGACGCTGCTTGTCTGAGAACCACACTTTGACAACCACTGCCCTAAAGAACGCCTGTTATGTCAAAGCCATTGCTGAGAAGATTTGTGTGGACACTAATCTCTCTTATTTACTTCCAGCAGGGTAATGATTAATAGCCAATGCCTGCAAGATTTTAGCATATGATTTGCAAATCCAGCCCTAGATATTTACTGTGTGAATCATTTTCCAACCATCCAGAACTTCCAGGAATTTATGGACACCAAACCACACACTTCTGAAAGCCTTCCCTAAAAGGAAAGCTTAAGAGAAGCCCAGAGGATGTGAAGTAAAGACATTCAAAAATAAATTCAACAATTACTTCACAGAAGCACTATCAAACTTTGACATAACCAAAGGCCATATGAAATATACTAGAAATTGACCACACAACAAAATCTAAGTAATTCAGAAAAAAAGTAAGATGGCCCAGCCAAACTGTGGACAATTTTTTAAAAATAAATCTTGGTACTTCTTTGAAAAACTATACCAAAATTGAAGACTAATAGGAAAAAGGAGGAAATTTCAGTTAAAATTGCTCCACATTATAAAATACAAATACAAATTCATAATTATGTCACCTACTCAAAATGATTTACATTCATAATTCAATGAATTAAATATTTATTGAAAGTATACTCTGGGCAAGGCACAAATGGAATGAAATATATCCCTCCTGGATTCAAAGATGTCCATGGCATGAGCTGATAAGCGTCATAACAGAAGAATACACATTGTACTGAACACAGAGGGAAAACAGATCATTACAATGGGGAAATTAATTCTGAGATGGGCCTGTAAAAATGGAAGGGCATCCCAGGTGAGAGAATAGTAAACACCAAGTTCTAGAAGCAGAAATAGCTCAAGGAATATTGGGAAAAGTCTATAAAATGTGCCAAAATTGGAAAATGCCCTTGGGATTATAGTGAATGGTGAGCCTATTAAAGTAAGTGTGTGATCGTGTGAGACCCCCAAAGGTAGCCAAGGTAGTAAGAGTTTGGCCTTTGCATCACATTTAACCAAGTAGTAAATGAATAAAGCTTTATCCTATAAAGGAACCAGAACATCATTTGTCAGAATGCAAAACGTAGACATAAATATAGTAATACCAGATATCAAGTATGAAAACTTTCCTCTTGAGGTTCACACAAAATGGTAGAACAGGTAGCAACAGAAATCACATGTTTGTTGGCAAATTTTCTTACTCTTTCCCCATAATCAGACACTAGGCAGGAGTCAGGGAAGGGTCCCTAGGTGAGGCTGTATGAGCTGCCTATGGGAAATTACTGCCAGAAACAAGCAAACTGCTCAATGTTCTCCAGTATCAGTAGGAAAGGCAATGAAAACTTAAACACAGGCTTAAGAAATCACAGCTTCAACCCAGAAAAACCAGGGTGTTGAGTTCCATGGCATATACCTTTGTTGCCACTTGTGTGGCCTGCTTGTAGGTAGCATGTCTTCAGAGGTGAGACCCATGGATATTGTAGCAATAGGATGAAGGAAATAGGTGAGGTGGAAACAAACAAGCTTGTTTACAGAGGCCAATGTATAAAACAACCAAACCTGTTTGAAATTATTTATATATAAGGTTTATTCTAGTATCAAATAAACATAAAGGGCCAAGGGAAAAATAAAGTATATTCTAATGAGTTTCTCAAGGGGCCATCTTCATGGCTGCCACATGGTCCAGGCTACCACTGCTCTTGCTCACCTTGAGACAATAGCCTCCTAGTGCCCAGTTTGCTTGGGTCAGCCCTAGTTAATGTTGTCCCAGCAAGTATTGACAGCACTTCCTCTCACTCTTAGAAATGTCAGAGTTTGGATGAAGTATGGTCACTTTACTTCTCATTTATTCTCCCCTCACTTTAATTCTTTCTCCACATCATAAGCAAAATGATACTATATTACCACAAACCTTGATTCCTTCCAGCTTAAAAACTGTCCTTGGCTTCCACTGTGTTGACATCCCAGGCCTACCCCACTAGGCTCATTACTGTACCTCTCTTCTATCCACATCAGAATTCTTTTGTTCCCCAAGAACACCAGAGATTTCTGCCTTGGATCCTCACACATGCTCTTCCTGCTACTAGGAACACTCTTCTCCATTATCTCCATTTTCTTGCTAATTCCGACTCAGTGTTTGGAGCTCAACCCAAAAAATCACTTCCTCAGAAAAGCCCTCCCTGACTACCTATTCAGACTACACATTTGCACTTCTATTTATAATACCACATGTGTGACTAAATCCTTACATATCTGGTTACTTAATTCTGTCTCCATGGAATACAGGTCTCTGAGGAAGGGATTATGATGTTATGATGAGGTTTGCTCACCATTAAATCCCCAAGTACCTAGAACAGTATCCTTCAAATGCTAAGTGCTTAATTAAGACTACAGGATAAATGAATTCATTTCTCAGATCACAAACCACAATTACAGTTGTGAAAAATAAAGCCATCATTTGTAAACAGCCTTCATTTTGTTTACTGGTATAGTAATTTATAATTTCCCATTGCTGCTACTACAAATTCCCACAAACATAATGTATTAAAAAACAATACAAATTTTCTATACTATAGTTCTAGAAGCAGGAAGTCCAAAATGAACCTCATTGGTTAAAATAAGGTGTCAGCAGAACCACACTATGTCTGAAGACTCTGAAACAGAATCCCTACCTTTGCCTTTTCCAGCTTCGAGAGGCTATCTGCACTCCTTGGCTCATGGGCACATTCTACCTTCAAAGCCAGCAATCATGTTACTCTGACCTCTTCTTCCATTATCCCATCTCCTTCTCTGACTCTAACTCTCCTCCCTCCCTCTTTTACTTATAAGTAAACTTGTGATTACAATGGGCTCACTCAGATAATCCAGGATAATCATTCCATCTCAAGATCCTTATTTAATCCCACCTGCAAGATCTTTTTACCACATAAGGCAACACAGTTATAAGTTTCATGGAATAGGATGTCCACATCTTGCCATTACCTGGCCTACAACTGGCTTTAAATGTACTTCTTTCCTTATAGGAATATTAATAACAACAATAGTAATAGGGATGAGATTCTATTACAGTTACATCTTAGAGAGTCATTATGAAAGTTCATCTATAAATTTTTTTAATGTTTATTCATTTGAGTGAGTGAGAGAGAGAGAGAGAGAGTGGGAGACACAGAATCCAAAGCAGGCTCCAGGCTCTGAGCTGTCAGCACAGAGCCCAACGCGGGGCTCCAACCCATGAACTGTGAGATCAGGACCTGAGCCAAAGTCAGATGCTTAACCAACTCAGTCACCCAGACACCACTGAAAACTCATCTATAGACAAAGCAAAGAGTAGCAGCGTGAAAATAAACACAATTCACTCTTTTCTTGGAATAATTTCTCTTGTACCAAACATCTCAGATGATTAACTCAATTCAAAGCAACTACCTTAATAGCCAAATATGGAATATAGGAAAATGGCATATACAACCAAAGATGATACCCTCCTTTGGGTGGGCTTTTTTATAAACTCAACTGGATAACTGAATAGCAGATAATTTCATTCAGTTATACTTCCTAAGTTTTATACCAATACTCCAAAAATACAATTCCATGAAATAGACTATTACTAATGTCAAAGGTGTTGACCCATAATTCTTAATTTTGGGACCCTGAACCCTGAAATTTCTAGAATACTGAGACAGTTTGAGGTATGAAGACAGAATAGTTTCAGGTGGGTTATGGACACCATGATATGTAGCAGCAGCAGCATTTTTCCATACAGTCTTAAAACAATTGATCTTCCTGTTGTCGTTTAGCGTTTATAGCAGAATAAGTGCTTTCACAAAGAGCTTTCCCTATCCAGAATCCTTTGGTCTATGCCAACACTCCCCCTTCTCAAGGAACAAGGTATACTCAAGCCACATTCTGTGTTCCTCTAAGATCTGGTCTCTTTCCTTAAACCCACCACCATGTAGTAAGTTATATCCAGAAGACTTTCTCCTATCCGGGCAATTGCTTATCCATGCAGAGAAGCAAGCTGGATTTCATCCATAGAGCATATTCCCTATCTTTTTTTCTTAGATTTGGCTCCCCCCCCCACCAACAATTTTTAATTTATTTTTACCTTACATATCCAAAAATCATTCAACAAATATCACTGAGTGCCTCAATACCAAACTGAGTACTGAGTCATAATAGTAAACAAAACAGGTATGACCCCTGTCTACACGGGGCTTACAGTCTCCGGGGGAGACAAAATTTAACAAAAATTATACTAACAGTTGTAATAATAATACTTGCCAAGGAGAAATCACAGAAGTCACAAAATGGCTACACACAAGTAAAATCCCACCAAAAATTTTAGACAGTTGCCAACATTTTTTTAAATAAGGAAATTTTACAATAGAACAAGGATTTTCCCTTATGCTTCTTAAAAATTAGCTAGAACTGAGCAACAACTGTCCTTTTTTGATAAGGCACATGACTTCTGGTTTTCCACAGTCCTCAGTATTCCTTCTGTCTTTGACACTGAGCCCAAGTTCAAGTCACAGTTGATCATCATATTTATGCTGCTTATTTTCCTATAGACCTGCCTGTGCCACTAGCCACATGTAATTATTTAAATTTAAATTAATTAAAAACTAAATAATAACTAAAAATCCAAGTCTTCAGTTGCACTAGCCACTGTACTCAAAAGCCATATGTGACTAGTAGTTACCATAATAAACCAGGCAGATATGGAATGCTCCCATCATCACAGAAGATTCTATCAACAGTCCATTTCATCCTTGGCTCCTACAGGCATACCAGTTTGCAGGCCCTACTATAGGATGACATGAAATTACTTAAAGAGGAGAAGCATATAAAATCTAAGAATTCAAGGTAAGCTCCCCAGTAGAAGTGACCACAAAGCTGGGATCTGAAAAATTTGCCAACATTAGTTGACTGAAGGTAGTTGGAGGAAAAATGATCTAAGCAGAAAGAACAATATATAAGGAAAGTGGGAATTTATCTTTACAGAAACTTTTCCTGATTATCTCAGCTCACTTCATGTCTCCTTACTAAAAAATACCCTTGGTTAGTACATATCTAAGCAATAGAGGGCCACATAAAAATTTGGAGCTTCAGATAACATTGCCATATTTTCCCCCCAAGTAACACTTGAGAAACCATCCCCACTTGAAGAGCACATACTCAGAAAATCAATTTTCTTCCTCTCCATTTCAGGATGATAGTTTCCAATCCTTAAACTATCAAGGCTGTAAATGTGAAGGCCATCTGCTGAACAGCCCGTTGCCAAGGGAACAGCAAATGCTCTTTGCACTCTAATGCTTTTCTGCTCTAAAGGACAGTGACTTCTCCATAGAGGAAGGCATCTTCAATTTTTCTTAGAATTTGCATCTTGCATTTTTTTTAAGAATTTAAATTATGAAAATGATATGCTTTGGGAGTTTTTTCAAATCTCACACTGCTGAAACCCAAGCTTTCACCAACAGCTTCTCAAGTGCTAGAGTCTATTTATTATTTGAGGCATTTCTGGACCCTTGGTGATAAGAAGCATATTGCTCTTTCCACCGAGGGAGATTTTGCCTTTCTGATTCCACGCAGCAAAACTCTACTAAATAACAACTACTTCCAAAGTTTCATTAGTTCTTTGGGAATAGGGAGAAAAACAGATGACTAAGCACTGTCCTAAAAAGCTCGCAGCCCAGTAGTAAAGCCAGACATGTAAACAAGCATAATCCCTCCAATCAATGCAAAAAGAGACATATGTTACAGGTGTTAAATGAACAACCAACAAACATGTTGGTAAAAACATGAAGGCAAGTCAATGTATGAAACCTATAGATGAACCATCTCTCAGACAGTTCTCCCCCTGTCCTCTCATAGAACATCCAGGTGCAGTTATCTGAGGCAAAAACAAACCCAACCTGTCATTCCCCAGCCTAAGCCCTTCTGCCCACTCACCTCTCCCAGATCCTTGAGACCAACAGGACTTAAGATTTTACTCCCCTCAACAGACTCCCAAACTCACAGAATACCTGCTTGTGCCTAACGCTACATTTCATACTTCATTAACCTGGTATTTTTCCAGCGTCAGTGGGGATCTCCATCACCCCACCAGATGACGGCATCACCCTTCCTGGACTCCACATGTGTTTATTGCAAGAAGAAATATAAAATCATCCACACTCGAGCCCTTCCAGTTGGCCTGTCTAATAGTTGCTTGTACTTTCATCTTTACTGTGAACCAACCTTGTTAAAAAATTTATTTTTCAGGTGCCACCACGAATAAATCAGCCTTTTGATCAAGGAGAAAGCATACGTGAAATTGAGAAAGGACACGTTTTCCTTTTTCTGGGAAGGTTTTCGGGATGTCAGTCACTGTAAAAATCTTTTCTTGGGAATACCGTCCACATCTGCAAACTGTTCCTGTAAAGTCTATACAGAAATCCATTTCAGTATATAGCTTTGCTCCATGATAAGCAATCTTCCCTGGAAAACGCCAACCCCGGCCTCCTCAGCTGAAATATAAAGTCATATTGCTTTTTTTTTCCTTCTATGACAGGACAGAAGGAAGTGATTCACACACCTGAATTCTCTGAAACGGAAAATTTCTCACAAGAGAGTGTTTTGATAGCCTTTCTTTCTTTCGAAGTCATGATGTACATGTGAGTTTTTAAGGGTTCCTTATCCAACAGAGAAAGAAAACTTAAGATGGGATAATGATAATGTGAATAATACATTATTGAAATTATTTCTTTCCATTTTTCACTTTTTTGTACTTTATCAGAACCAAGCATGCTTGTAAGTCATAATGTAGATGGGACAAATCTGTAGTTTCTGAAGATCATAATGCCTGCACCACTAGTTAGCTGTTTAATGTCCAGCCCCTTGACCTTTCTTAGACCTAGGCCAGAGGGGCCTTTTCCTGGGTCACAAACTGTAAGAGGGCTCCACAGAGGACAAACTCCACAATGCAGCTTCTTTTCTTTTCAATGGTATAAGGAAGTGGTTTTTTTTTTTGGGGGGGGGGGGTTGGTTGTTGTTGTTTTTATTTTATTTTTATTTTTTGGTAACTGCCCAAGCCTATAGGAGAGACTCCTTAGCTGAACTTGGCCCCCAGGACAGAGGATACTGAGTTGAAAGACCATGAAAGGATGAACCACAGCCTCTGCCCTTGGAAAACAAGAAGATAAATGTCTCCCAGATAACTGTTCCCTTCCTTCCCCTTGCTCGGAGAGGCATCCCTAGAAGGCCTGAGTCAGACAAGTGAGGCCTAGAGGTAGAAAAGCTGCCCAACACCTCTCCCTGGAGAGCTTGAGCAAGTCATCCCCATTTGGGGCTCAGTGGGTTCAGAAGACTTGGACCTAACTCCACTCTCACCCTGTCCTGCTCTTGCAGATCCATGGGGCGGGCCCTGAACAGACTGAAGTCCCTGTTGCCTCCAGGCACTAGGCCACAGCCCTCAGGGCAGAAGGCAGGCATAGCTTGATTAGACCTTTTGTATATTTAGATATTTGGTCTGTGAGTCTCCATTAGCACTTGCCCTGGCCCCTCAAATGGTAGGGGAAGCCTGACTCTGGTTTCTGTCTAAAAATAAGAGGACTCGACTAAATTGCTCTACAGTTTGGGCTTGCTCTAAAAAGTCATTATATTTTTCACTTAAGTACCTTAAGGTAAAGCAGGATAAAAAATGCAGTTCAAGATGTCAGAAAAAAATAATAAAATTTATTTTTCCAGAGTTATTTCAAGAAGGAATCTTTGAATGAATTGCAGCTTCTGGCTTGCCCTTTCCTACTTCTCAGGTTGCATGCCCTATGAAAAGAATGTCATTAAGGAAAACTACAGTTTGAAATGCCTTGGAATACATACACACACACACACACACAATACCACAAATACCACACTGTAAAATTCTCCATGTGGTATAAGAATCACAGTTTATCTCTCTCTAATGACCAATTGGCAATTAATATTTAACCACCTTCTTGCACTGAAGACATTTTCTAAAATACACAAGAGGAAAAAACTATGTAGAGATTACTTCAAGACTTAGCAATCAAAAAAAAACTTTAAAGAGGACAAATAAATGAAAGCCATGCCTAAAGGAGACTACAAACACTGAAGAGTATTTACTATTATTACTGAGGAGGATTAACTTAGAAATATTTATAGATGTCAGTGGTGAAATACTAATCTGAATTTTAATTTTTTCTGATTTTTTTACACTAATTACAAAGACAGATGTGCTTACTATGAACACTGCCTAAACTATAAGCATAGTATAAGAAACAGCTTTCCTTCTGATAGGGGCATAAATAATGTTTCTATATTATGTCGTGTTCCTATATATCACGAAACTGGTTGAAATGTATCTCTGGCTACCGTAAATCATAAATACAGTTAAGCAGAACCTCCTCTTCGAATGTAGAAAACAAGCACATAGCAGTAAAATCGAGAGTTACATATGATTTGAGTGTGAGTTTCTTCATAGTCCATTTTAATTGATTTACGCAGACAGGAAAGAGGGGAACATTAAACCTTTTACAAACCTTCCCAAGCTCTCCTAATTAGGCCAGTCCTGCATAAAGAACTTCGTAGTTTTAGAGAATCTGAGAGCAATGAAATAAAAATGAGATAAATTGGGGAAAATACATATATATTGCAACACCTGTTCTCAAATTCTGAGCTCCTAACAAAGGGAATGTTATAGGTAATAGACATAGTGGGCTATGACAAGGTTACTCACTAGACCACAGAATAGTTTTCTGAAATTGTTGTGCATATTTTACCTTTATGAAGGGAAAATTATCAAAGTCAAAATTATCAAAGAGCACAGGAAAAGCTGTGCTTTGACATGAGAAGTTTATTTAACAGAACATTAAATGAAACACGTGAAGTACCCAATCTCTTTCAGGACTTGAAGTATTAGTTAAACAGAAAAACATTTCCAATCTTTACTTAAAATGTTCTTAGAATCTTTGTGTCTAATAGGTTTCTAAGTAAATGTAAAATTAAAAACCAAAATATCTAAAGCAAATGGCCCTGTTTTAGAAAACACTGAAGGCAGTGCTAAAACAGCTACCATATTTCTTCTGAATCTAACCCCCATCAGTTATAAGGAATATCTTAATTTATATCCTCAGAGAAAGGAAAATCATGTAATAAAACCATCAACTGGGAGATATATCCCAATTTCAGAGATGCTAAAATGTGTAAAAACAAGTCATTAAAATATGAGGACTCAACTAAATATGAATCCAACTCTTAAATTTAAAAAGTCAGAATGAACATTTCTATATAATGACCACTTAGCAGATATTTGTAAAATACATGAAAAACATGAATAACTTCACAAACAACTTTCTTGATAGGAAAGTGAAATGAAGAATAATTCTATACATGTGATCACAGAGACAAACAGATAAGCCTCTTTCATCAAGCCTCCTCTGCCCACTTCTCTGGCCCAGCCTTCTCTCCTACCTCACTTCCTACAATGTTGACAGTAAAAAGCACACACTCTAACAATTACTTTTATATGCATACACATACCCACATATATACACACCCATACTCTAGAGCAGGAGTCAGCAAACTGTGACACACAGGCTAAACCAGGCCACCAGTTGTGTTAATAAAGTTTTATTTGAACAGTCATGTTCACTTATTTATGTATTATCTATGGCTGCTACAACACTACAATGGCAGAACTGAATAACTGCAAAAGACTGAATGGCCTGCAAAGACTAAAATATTTATTGGTTTTTACTTTTACATTTACTAAGCAATTAAATGGCCCTTTAAGAAAAAGTCTGCTTAGGCATGCACTACTATGGCATAAGGCCCCAGAGGACAGGGGCTATATTATAAACTCGTCTTACTCTCCCAGTGCCTCTGGCACCAAGTGAAAAGCAGTTAATGTATGCTTAGTGGCAGAGATTTTAGAAATCTAAGAGCAGCATACCTCTAAATCAAGCTGAAAGGTCTTCTAAAGGCTAATTTCCATTTCTAGAGGAAGCTCTTTGCCCTCCATTTTACCCTTTTTTTTACAAGTTAAGATCTAGTCTATAAATCAGTCCCATAGTAGCTATATGACTGATAGAGTAACTCCATTTATCTTCTTGATTAAGTTCATTAAACAGACACTTTGAGGACCATCAATTGCCTTTCACATAAAAATACATGAGAAAGAAGCACTAACCACCTAACAGTAATTCAAGGCATCAATCATTTCCCAGACATCTCCTGAGCATCCGTGCTACTCTAGATAAGGAGTTACCAAATAGAATTAGACACAGCCCCTACCCTCAGGGAGGTAAAAGTCTACGGAGACTTCATCTCCTTAGACTTATTTCAAAGTAAACACCTTGTAAATAGCATGATAGCAGAGAGAACCTCAAGTTGATGACCATGGGAAGATGCACTGAGTTAATCAATCAGGACTTGGGTACTTTGTACAAAAACCCTATAGCAGATAGAAGAATGTACAGTCATGGCTTCTTACCTGGAGCTGTATACAATTCAGGGGACAAGGGCTTTGCTTTGACCAGATCCAACACAAGGCAAATGGAGAAGAACACAGTCCTTTGGGTCTCTCAAGAGAGAGAGATTAATTCTGATAGAACTGGGGTTGAAAAAGAAATAAGATCTTGTGAAGAAGACTTTTTAGTAAATTTTAAAGGAGAAGATAATATTTCCATAAGAAAATCTTTCGTGAGAGTGGAGGAATAAAGGTACAAAATCAGGAGGCACAATACCTAGTATGTCTGTGCTTGGTCTACAAAGAGAGCTTATTATTATGTATTAATCAAATGTTTATTTATTGAGTGCCTATTCTGTGCTAAGCAATATATCTAGGAGCAAAACAAGTTCTCTTTAGAGGCAAAAACAACTGCCTCTAAAGTTGACTTCATATTATCATCACTCTGGTTTAAGGAGAGCACAGTGTGGGATGAAGAATATGGTGGGAGACAAAGCCCAACAGATAGGTTGGAGACCACTGTGAAGAACCTGGGGATACTGGGTCAAAGAGGTAGGGTTCTATTTTTATAAATATAGTATTTTTAAATCTTTATATAATAAATTAAATAAATATATGTTTCATACATTATAAGTTATTTATCTGTTCTAGGGCACTAGAGATCATTCTGACACCAGACTAGTCTTCAAAATCAATTGTATTCATAGCAAAGTACATAGCAGAATGTGAGTTCAACTCACAAGAAATATACCACTACTCATTCTTGTTTGAATTTGATTGTTTTGAGATATATAGAAGAGATCCAGTATATGTTAGTACACAGCCAATGTACTGCTGGCTATGAATTAGAGTTATTTCCAAATGATCTTAATTTAATACTTTCTACATAACCTGCCAGCCATATATTCGCGTGTGTCTGCCCATGTGTGTTGATGAATACATTACCTTTAGTTTTGTCTTAACAGTAAAATAGTTCCTTCACTACCTGCATGCTTCTTTATAAGACAGCTCCAGAAGTAGAAGAAAGAACATGGCTTTTAGCAGCTTAATCCCTAAATAGCATCCCCATGACTTTCTCAAACTTATTTCACCACTGTCTCATGTCCTATTTCCTGAAAGAAAATTTCCCTTACTTTTCCTGAATGACCTTTCTTCCTGGTCATCACAGTAAGTCTATTCCCTAGATTCATAAATGAAATTATTTATCTTCATGAATTTCCTTCCCTTAATATACCAGGGTAATTTAATATCTCAACTTTTCTTGGTGAATTTATCATTACTTACTTGTGCTTATTAGGCTCTATATTAGGGTTTCCCAACCTTGACACTATTGACATTGGAGGTCAAATAATTCTGTGTTGGGGGAGGGCTGCCCTGTGTATTATAGGATGTTTAGCAGCATCCCTGGCCTCTACCCACAAGATGCCAGTAGTGCATGCACACACACACACACACACACACACACGCACACATGTACACACCCCCACTGTAATAACCAAAACTGTCTCCAGTCATTGCCAAATGTCTCCTGGGAGGCAGAATCATCCCCTGTTAATAGCCATGGCTCTAAATAATTTATTAGTTCCATTTCATATTAACACTAAGAGGTAATATGTATGCAGGTTTACAATCGCCATTCACTACCCCAATCGTGTTTATAAGTTAACTCACTTAATCCTCACAGTACCCCATTTTAAAGATGAGGAAATACTCAGAGAAGATAAGTGGTTTGTCTCAGGCCACACTGTTACTAAGTGGTAGAACCTTTTATTGAACCTGAGTCCACTGACATCAGACCCTTAGCTCTAAACTACTGCACTGTTTTGCTTTCTTGAAATGCAGAAAATTGACAGGAGTAGACCAGGTACAATCTCTCTCCATCTTCCCTATTTTGTGACCCAGAGCCATCCAGGAGCCATCACACACTGAAGGACACATCATTTGCACAGCAGGAGCTCTTGCATCTTCCCAGGAATAACATTCAGTGACACCTGGTATGGCTTGGACATGGACCAATCCCATGCACTTGGATCATGAACAACCCACATGAGTATGACCAGCTATCTGATATCTACAGGCTCTATATTTTCCTCAACTGAAGTTCTGTTTTCCCCAAGCAGGCACTGCTTTGTCAAAACATGAATCATAGAGCACATGCAAGGAATAGAACACTAAAAAATAGCCATAAGTACTTTAAAAAAAGTAAGAGAGGAGATCCTTGCTTTAAGAAATTTGAAATATCATGGGTGAGGCAAAACACCCAGGTACAAAGTAACATTACAGCACATCACAGAGCAATAACTAATTTCAACTAAAGGTGAGAAAATCTCAAGATGACTACATCAAAAGTTAGAATGACAGAATATTTTTCTTGAAAACATTTTTTAAAGCAAATAATCAATCAGGTTAATAAAATGTGGTAGATGAAGAATACTTAAGAAATCTAATTAACAGATATTAATTAAATTAAAAAATTAAAATGACATGAAATTTGTTTATAATGAATACAGTTTTTGATTACACATGAAAGCTGTTATGCTCTTTAATAGGATAAACATTTCTCTTATGCTCCAGTGTCATCTATTGATTCACTTAGCAAATCCTTTGCAAAGACAAACTTTTGCTCAGCCCATACAAACTGGTACAAATTTTAAATGAGTGGGTTATGGATTAATTAAACTTTTACATGAGAAATAATTGACCTCACAACTATTAAAGCTGATCAGGAATAGAGTGGGAGGGGGGTTCTCTGCAAAATCATCTGGGCCTCATTTCCAGGGATTTTGATTTAATTGATCTGGGTGGGACTTGCATGTCTGCATTTTTAAGCTTGTTGGCTTGTTCTAATAAGCCCCAGGGCCGAGAACAACTAACTGGGTTAAAGGAATGTCAGTGAAAAGAAGGAATCAGGATACACTAGGCACAATGCGTGCAGACTGTAGGCTCTTGCTCCCCATGTCTACCAGCCCTTATACCAGCTCCTACTCTGTGATCTTGAGCTAGTTATTTCGTCTCTCTGATCTTTGGCTTCTTCATCTGTAAAATAAACGTGTTCAGTGGAGTAAATGAGAAAACTCATGTGAAGAGCTTAGCATGCTGCCTGAAAGCACGCAGTATATTTTAGAAATTATTGTAGGCTTTCCAGAAGAGTTGACTTTTGAGTTGTGTCTTGGTCTTAATGATAAAAATAAACTTACGTGCCTCTAAGAATGCACTTGTTCCTGCCAATTAATTTCTTTCAAAAGAGATTCACAGAATTCAATGCTATGCCATATGGACTCTCCGTTTATAGATAGCATGCAAGTTAAAGATCAAACTTCATATTTCCCTTCAGGCATCCAGAATCCAACTGATGTGTTGCTCTTTGCCACTTGAATCTTTGAGTTCTCTGATCTACTTATGACATCCCTCCCATCCGTTACAATTACAGAAATATTTGTACCACCTCCAACTGCTAAGACAAAGATATGTTCTCATCTACATACTCCCTTGCAATAATTAATCCTGCAAACACAATAAAATAAGTTCCAGGCAGGGCTGAAGTTTTTACAGTATTAGTTATAAACCCTAAAATAATTTATAATGGAAATTATGAGATGTCCTTCACTATGGAGGATATTGGTCCTAGGCCCAATGACAGAACATGTGTTCACGGGCACACACAACCGTACGTACGCAATACACATACACAGAAAAGGGTTCTGTTCACTTAACTCAAATTTATTCAGAACAGTTTTATGTTATTTATTTTCATGAGTTTTAGACAAGATCTTTTTTAGCACATTACAGAGGCCTGGAGGGGCTTTCTGCATAAAAGACAAAGCCAAGCACTGTTAATGCAAAGTATAGTAACTCAGTGTTTTGAGAAACATGGCCAAACATTTGAATATGAAGCCCATCAGGCCAAGAAATCTTGGTGTCTAGAGCTGAAAACAAAATTGGCAGTTGAATTCTCATTATCAGGAGATTTCTTGCTACCTTGTGGCCACTTGGCCCAGCCTGTCTCAACCTTACAAAGATCCATATGCACATTCCACAAAATATTTGGACAAGAATATTTCATATCTTTCATGTGGTGGTAAAACATAAGATGTGAAAAAAATGCCATAGAAAAAGCATCTATCCCCTTCAGGTTGCTATGAAGATTAAATGAGCTAATATGTGTAAAATGCTTGGCACAGTGCATGGACCAATAAGCACTCAATACATACTGACTAGATTATCATTATCTGTTTTATCTGACATTTCCATTATAAACCACACTCACAAAATCTGCATCAAATTTCTCAAACAAATGCTCTAAGAAAATAAGAGTGCAACACACAAACTATGCTAAAAATCCAAGGCCCAAAGATAACTTAAAATCTAGGGCCTGTGCCATGCTGAACACTGTGGAGGAAAAAGCTAAGAGAAAACACAAAACATGAAGCAAGAGATGGTAGCAAATCTGATAGTAATGCTAAGAAAATCACAATTCAGACAACTTACCTTTAGAAAGTATAAGAATTTTAATGTCTTCAGCGTGCTATTTGGGGTTCAGAAAGAATCTTTCACTGGAATAAGACCTAAGAGGCCTTACAAAGCTTCTGCCTTCAAAAAGTTGTATTGAAAGAGAAAGATGAGACTCCAGTCACAGAGTTGGATTGTCACCTCCACCCCCAATATGCACACATATTTAAGGTAATTCAGGAAGCTGTTCAGGAAGCCTCCTCATTATACTTTTAAAAGCTCCCTTTCCATCATTAAAAAGGCACACATTTCTAATAGGTAAACATCCTTCAGTTGAACAAACTCGAAGCATGACTATTCCTAAGTAAAGTTGCCTTCATTTGCCAAAACTCCTGGGCACACTTAAACCAACGTGTGAAATTCCATGAACTCCAGGGAAGGGGTGGGGGGGATGCTAATGTGCTTAAGCTTACAACAGTGAGACCCAGTGAAAGACAGACTAACTGACTAACCCACAGACCAGCAGAATCTTAATGCCTAATAGCAAATTATTCTTAATAAAGAACCAATCAAAAATTTACTAGAACATGAAGGAGACTTTAAGAGACCACTTACCACAGCTTGCCTAGAGAGTCAGACCTTCTGATGGTGGACTGCCATCTAAACACAATAATATTTCAGTGATCTCTAACAAAACATATACATGTGTTACAGCTGAAGATGCTTTTTTACCTATCGTAGAAACTAAAGAAAGTTCCCAACTGCCACCAGATTTCCTTGACAGCTTCACAGTTCAACATTTCAAGGTGATCAATAAAACAACCCAAATGTTCAACTAAACTTTGTCTGGCTAAAGTCTGATTTAAAATTTGAAAAAATAAGACATATCAGTATTGTTCAAATCATATTATTTTTACAGTTATTTGCTCTAGTGAGAAAAAAATCCTATTTCAGTCTTGGTTGTTATTTATCCCTACAGTTGACACACTGTTTTATTTTAAATAACTTGTAAAATGTTACCAGAATGGCCTTAAAATCAATTTCATATCTGATCTGCACTCTCCTGGCACAAAGGGAAAGCGATGTCCAAAAAGGCCTAAAGAGAAACTAGTCAAAAATAAAAAGTAAATCTCATTCAAGGGTGCCATCTAGCGGGAAAATCAGGCGGCTGTCATGTTGCTAAGCAACCTTTGGATGGCATGTTTAAAACCCCAGAATCTTGGAGCTTGAAAAAAACTTAGTTCAGTGTTTCCCAGAATACGTTCCTTGCTAACAAGATTCTGTCATCAAATACATTTAAGTCGTGCTGGGTGAAACACTGGACAATATGTCTTTACTACAGAATATCTCACAGCCTAGAATATGCTCACTCACATACACTGGGAGTCTCCAAAGAGGGATATGGCATTTCTCACATGTATTGGATCAGGGAAACTCTTTACTTGTGGGTGCCTCTGAACTCCTCACAGAACACTGGAATTTCTCCAAACAATGTTTAGGAAATGCTGATCTAATCCAACTCCTGCCTCCACAGTTTTACACATGAGGTTTCCAGCTATTTAAGTAACTTGTCCTCATTCCCAGTACTGCCTATAGCCTATCAAGCCTACAGGTCTGTCTTTGTAACATGAGGGGTAAGCAGAAGTAAGCTGAAGGAGGTGGGCTACAGGACACTTTTCTCTGCCCCTCTCCTCTAGCATTAAAACTCTAATGTGGAAGGTCTGGAGGCTTTACTTTAAGTGCCTATTAGTCTAGAAGAATACCCTATTGCACTTAGACAATATTAAACATTGACTTAAAAACCTAAAATAATGTTCTCCTTTCACGTTCTGATGGTTATTATTTTTTAAATCAGGCTATGGATTCATCTTAATGTTATATATCAACATAGGCAGTAGTCATCTCTATAAATTTTATTATTTTTAAAGATACATTTTTGCAGAAACAATTTAAGAATGTGTAAAAGTTATATCTGATGTCTCCCATATATGTCCCAATTGAAAGTAAGCCTGAAGGACAACCATAATACCTAATAGTGATGGTGGGGATCAAAAGAATTATAGGTTAAAAAAATAAACTCAAAGAAAGGCAGGCCTTACATACCTAGCACCCCCCAAATACGGCAAAAATTATACAGGATTATAGCAATGGAATTACAAAAGCATCTTTCCAAGGCTTTTTGCTACAAATTATCCTGAAATAACTAAAATATATTTTTATTTGTAAATAAATTTAAAATTTCAACAATGGGGGGCCTTTGTGGTTCAGTCAGGTAAGGGCCCAACTTCAGCTCAGGTCATGATCTTGGGGTCCTTGGGATCAAGCCCCATGTCAAGCTCTGTGCTGACAACTCGAAGCCTGCTTCGGATTCTGTGTCTCCCTCTCTCTCTGCCCCTCCCCTGCTCATGCTCTGTCACTCTCAAAAATAAAGATTAAAAAAAATTTTTTTATTTCAACAGCAAAAACTAATTATGGGTGCTATGTTTATGGGCATCCCAAGGAACCTGCGAAGTGTCAGCCTTATGGCTCCTTTCTGAGTACTATGTTCACCAGTTTCAGTGTTTGTCACTGCTGTACCTTACAAGCTGGTTATTCTAAGAAGGATATGTGTTCTTATGTGTTCACAAGCTCTAACTCCACAGCCTATTCCCTTCCCTCCAGACTAAAATAATGGGATAATGAGAACTTGAAAGAAGATTAATCGTAAGTAATAAAGTACCTTGTTTGGTACTTTGTAAATCATTTTAGTGGTTATATAACATCATTGCTAGTTTTATATTTGGAAATTATTAAGTTTATCTTATTTAAAAGTTTTCTCTTATTTAAAAAAAACAAGTTTTCTCCTATTTTAAAAGGGGGGAAATTGCTCTCAATATCTCTGGGCACAAAACTTTTTTTTCTGTACTAAAAATTATCTCTAAAGGATAGATGCTAGAGGTAGAATTACAGAATCAAAGGGTAAGACTCATTTATATTGACAAGCTTTTCCCCCAATATGGTTGTACTAATAATTTACACCAAATATGAGACTCTTAACCCTCAGTTATAAATGGAAGGCTTGAGAGATAAGTGTAAGTGTGCAGGCCACTCTCAGTATGGTCCAGGTCGAACATGCACAGCATTTGGAAGGCTCAGGAAATGCACACTTGTTTGCACACACACTCAGACTTTAATGTAAATAACCTTCTTCCATACATGAAACTCAAATTCTAAAGAGTCCCAAAACTCCAAAACAATAAGGTTTCAAAAAGAATTGTATTTCCAAAAGGTGAAAAAAAGCTCTCAATTAGGACCCCAACCTCAAGGTGCTAACCAGAGATTTAACACCTATACACAGAATTGGTACTTTAAATCAGATTAAAACCCACATGCAGAGTGTAAATAAACAAAAGTAATGTCAGGTGGGACAGGTTGGGCACTTGAAATTGGCACTACTTTGCACCAGAGAACTAGCTATAATTTCTTTACATCTGCCTGGAAGACTGTCCACTTTTCTTCTGTTCATGGATTACAGCAACATGATGAGATGTTGTAAAGCAACTCTAAGAGGCATGAAATGATATAAAATACTTTCTTGGCCCTTCACATACTCCCTCCATACTATACTCAGCCCAAGAGTTAACTTTCCTCAGGAGTCTCTAAACCACAAAACATCTTTTTTCCACTTCTAAAACTCTTTTGCTTTCCATGTATTTTCTCACAGAGCCCATGAGTATTTCCAAAGGCTCAGCTATAATTTAGAATGCACAGCACATTAGGGACAGCTAATTCACTGAGAGGAGGATCCAGCTCTGATTAATTTTCTTTCCTTACCTTGCTCATAACAGGATTCCCAATCTACCAACTAGCCAACTGACACTGCCACACAATTGAGCCATCATTCATTCATTCAAGTATTCATTGTGCTCTTATTATGTGTCAGGTCCCATGCCACGTTCTGAGAATTCAAAATGGATGTTGAATCAATAATTTACGAGTTGTGTGACCTTGGTCAAGTAAGCTAACTTCTCTGAGTCTCAGTTTCCTTAACTGCTAAATGTGGGATAATAATGGTACCTTGCAGAGCCAGGGTATTGTGCCATGGGGAAGAGAGATGGATTTGTAAACCCTGGAACAAGGTTCTGCCTATCCGAGGCCGCTGCTGTACAGATACCCTGGGTGAAGCCACCATCATCATGTCTGACGAAGAAGCAAAACCTTCAACTGAGGACTTGTGGGATATGAAGGAGAAATCATTAAACTGAAAGTCATTGGATAGGATAGCAGTGAGATTCACTTCAAAGTGAAAATGACAACACACCTCAAGAAAATAAAGAATCATACTGTCAAAGACAAAGAGTACCAATGAATTCAATCAGGTTTCTCCTTGAAGCTCAGAGAAGTGCTGATAATTACATTCCAGAAGAAATGGGGATGGAGGAAGATGTGATTGAAGTTTATCAGGAACAAACAGGGAGTCATTCAATGACTTCTATACTTTTTCATTTTTTTATTTACCCTCAATCCTTTTTTTATTTTTAAAAATGGTTCTTTTGTAATGTGGTGCTCAAGACAGAATTGAAAACTGGCACCCCATCTCTCTTTAAAACATCTGCTAATTTGAATTCTAGTGCCCATTATTCATTATCACTTGTTTCCATTGTGCTGATTTTTGGTGATCAAACCTCAGCCCCCTTCATATTGCCCTCTCCTTTTTAAAAATTACATGAGTGCACAGAGAGGCCACTTTTCCCAGACTGTGCATTTTTAGGCTTGTGATAAATAAGATTGACCAATGCGAGTGTTCGTCATGACTTTCCAGTTGGCCCTGAAGTTCTAACTTGTGATTGCTTCACTCCTGGAGTATGATTTTCAGTGGGAGATGGAAGTTTTTCAAAGACCTGAGCTGTGGAAAAATGACCTTTCCTTAACTTGAAGCTACTTTTAAAATTTGAGGGTCTGGACCAAAAGAAGAGAAATAGGCTAGAGTCAAGATGACAGAGACGGCGAGAGTAATGACTAACTCAAAGATGGTTTCACTGAAGAGAACGCATGATAAGATACAAGAAAAGTCTTATTAGAAGATCTCAGAGGGGCACCTGGGTGGCTCAGTTGGTTAAGCATCTCACTTCAGCTCAAGTGATGATATCACAGTTCGTGAGTTTGAGCCCCATGTTGGGCTCTGTGCTGACAGTTCAGAGCCCGGAGCTTGCTTCAGATTCTATGTCTCCCTCTCTCTCTGCCCCTCCTCCACTCTGCTCAAAAATAAATAAAACATAAAAAAAATTTTTTGAAAGCAGAACTCAGAAATGTTCTAATTTTCATTAGCAGTTAATAAAGTTATTCATGCAGAAGCGTAGTCAACAGAACAGTGCTCTTTTTTACTTTATTTGTACTTTTTGGCCTGGGATATGAGTTTTAAGTGGACATTGTACCAGCTTCATTAAAATAAATAAAATATTTGTAAAAAAAATAATAATAATGGTATCTTGCCTCATAATATTAAACAATTGTACATGCCTCCCAAATTAAGTTAAATAATATGCTTGAACATGGTTTACAACCCCTATTAAATATTCAAACTATAGCTTAGTCACTAATGTGAAAAAAATTAAAAGCATAATTAATTTAACTGATACTGGTTAAAAATTATTAGCAATTAAGAGAAATGTGCAAAATATAACTTTATATTTAATGTACAAAAAATTGTTATGTCTCTCATCTTAATTTCATTGTAGCCTCCAAACAGTAAAGGACAAAGGTACAACAATATAACCTTGTCAATTAGAAGTAACTGAGTCACCACTACTTAAACACCAGTCTTTTAAGATTCTCTTCTTTCCCCATCTTCTCATCTACCCCTAACTTCTTAAACGGTGAAGCATCCTCTGGGGCGTATTTGCTATCTATAGGTAGTACCTGAGTAGCTGGTGCCACCTGAATTTGAGTGTTGACCTCTGGTGTCAACTACTGCTGACTGCAGCACCCACCATGGACTTCAACAAGATCCACACATTCTGAGTCCTTCTTGGCTCTGCCTCAGGACTCCCCAGTCTTCCAACCCTCTCAGCATCTACCCAGCTTCCTGTGAGAGCTCAGGACCTCTCTGCTGCTTTTCCCATACCACATTAGAGTTTGGGTCTTATATGGCTGTCTTAAGCCACTGCCACTTCTCCACTCACAAGGCCAGTTGAATGTGCATCACCTAGTCTCCCCAGGCTGCTCTGGGAAACAAACTAAGTTCTCCCACTGCTTTAGATTTCTCCTGAATTACCTTCAGAGATTTCTGGATCTAAGGGGACCATATCTAATTCTCCCTTTCCTCACATGAAAGGGGGCTGGGTACAGGGGAGCTCTTCCCAGACACCCACTTTCAATTCCGATCACACCTCGTTGGAAAAACATTGGGCAAATATGCTTAAGTACTTAATAGCTATATGACCTTGAGAAGTGTTTAATTAACAGTTTACCCTATCTGTAAAATATGGATAATAACACCCATCTCACAGGGACACTGTGAGGATTAAACGAGAAAATATATGTAAAGCCTCTGGGATGAAGCAAGTGCTACCCAATCCCCATCACCCTTTCTAGATTTTCCCTTCTAGATGACCTCTGGTCACTGCATCCATATGTATAAATTGTGTTTGTTCCAATAATAAATTCCATCCTCCTTGATCTAACACCCTGAAAATTCACTTGCAAACATATGCCCCAAGTCTCTGCCCATATAAATTGGCAAGACTTGGCAATTTTTTGGCATATCATATACCGTAATGCATCATAGTTTAAAATCTTCATCAGGCATGGCAAGCTTGATAACCATCTGCAGTTTACGTGGCTTAACCTAAACTAAACCAAATGGCCTTATCCTTGTTGCCCAATCCCAAGGCTCCATTTCTCACCCAAGTAACTCTTGAAATTCACACTTAGATTTTCACCTAAGTTACAAAATAGAAACACTTGAGGAAATTAGCTAAATTAAAGGCCATTTTCCATGGCATCAGGTTCAAGGCCAGATTAATGTGTTGATGCTTTAAGAATTAGAACCAAAGTCGAGTATTTGGCACATTTTACTTTTCAGCCATTGCCTTGTGAGTATCAACTTCACCCCTTCATCAACTTTAGTCATAGAGTCTTTTAAAATCCGATTCCAGCACAGAAGGAAGTTTAGCATCTCTGCCTATAAAAAGGGAATTCAGCCTGCCAGAGACTGAAAAGCAATTTCCAACAAGTCAATAATTACAGAGGTCCACCTCAGCATCCAAATCCCTATCAAGACTTTTTTTTTTTTTTAACATTGGAGACATCATGTCAAGGTAAGGCAATCACTTTGCTCACAGTAAGATAATTACACATTCTCAGAGAGATCCTCTCTCTGTTCTGAATGCCTTCCTATGCTTTGAGATCAGTAGCTTTGATAGCATTTTTGAAGTAGGACAATCCTTTCTTTCTTCGTATCACATCTTACACAGAAGCCCAACAGAGTCAAACTACTCTAGATGAAACAGGACTAGGGGCCCAGATGCCTTGCCCTGCTAGGTCTCACCCTTGGCTGATCCGGCCTGCCTCACAGAACTCTAGGACCCCTTAGTGCCAC
The DNA here is from genome assembly GCA_028646485.1 of Cryptoprocta ferox. Lineage (NCBI taxonomy): Eukaryota > Metazoa > Chordata > Mammalia > Carnivora > Eupleridae > Cryptoprocta > Cryptoprocta ferox. The sequence continues at coordinate 22,605,705 of CM053574.1, forward strand.
TTTAAAAGTCACTGCCTCAGATGATCTAAACCAGGGGTCAGCAAACTTTTTCTGTAAAGGGCCAGATAACACACATTTTTTGCTTTGCAGGCCATAAATGGTCTCTTGTTGCAACTATTCAACTATGCTACTGTAGCATAAAAGCAGCCAGAGACAATATGTAAACAAATCAGCATGTCAGTCCTCTGATAAAACTTTAGGTAAAAAAAACAAGTGACAAGCTGGATTTGGCCCATGGGCTGTAGTTAACCAACCCTAAACTAAACTAGAGACATAACTTTTTATTGCCTCTTGGTTCAACATGATATTCAAGATAGAGAAGTGGAATATATCACGGTAATCACCAGAAACTCCACGTTGTACAACTTGAACTTGGATTTATTTTCATTTTACCTACGATATTTACCACAGTTGTTAAAACAAAACATTTCTGTCTCATTCATTTACCAGGTGGCTGTTTAGGACCTTAAACCTATATTTTACTCTATAAATTATGATCATCTCAAATGTGATCTTTCATACAGTGAATTTTAATTCTTGGAAGATGTTTGTTGCAATTCTTCCTCCCCCCAAAAAATGTGTATCATTAAAGTAATCTATAAAATTAGGTTTTACCCTTCCTCTCATATGTATAAATAGCTGATATTATGAAAAACAAGGCAAAATCAGAAGAGTTTTCTTTTTTTTATAAAGTTTATTCATTTATTCTGAGAAGAAACAGAGTGGGGAGGGGCAGAGAGAGAGGGAGAGAGAGAATTCCAAGTAGGCTCCGCACTGTCAGTGCAAACCCCGACACGGGGCTCCATCTCACAAAGCCATGAGATCATGACCTGAGTCGAAATCAAGAGTCAGATGCTCAACCGACTTAGCCACCCAGGCACCCCTAAAGAGTTTTCTTATAATAAGCATTATACCAGAGCAGTTCAGGATATAACAAGTATGGGGGGGAATGGGTTTTGGAGTAATTTTTGATATAATATCTCCAATACTACTTAGGAAATTAATATTTATGTGTATATTTATATTGTATATTTATTACATATGATACTATAGTGAACACCATTCTGACAACAACCAAGCAGAACTCCTGCTCTAAGCATCATGGCAAGGGAGGCCCTGAAGCTATATTTGTTCCACAAGGTCATTCCTAGCAAATCAGCCCTGACTAGAGCAAGGGTGAAAACGGACCCAAGCTGGGCCCTCTCCCAGGTTCCAGCTGGATCTATGAAGGGTAAATTCAAGATCTCAGGGTTGGCTGATGTGACCACATGGAGCAAGATGCAGCACAGGTAAAGCCTGTGGTCAGAAGAACTGGAACATCCTGGAAACCCTCGGGTTCCCCTCTCTAGCCCTTCCTCAGGACCAGTAGCATCCAGCACTTGGATTCCACAAGCTGCCCTTTCAGTAATGCCTCCTTTTCTAATCATTCTAGCTAGGGTTTTTTTGCAACTACAATGTTAATTTCCACATATGCTGCCTGCTCCAATTTTCATTTCACCTTCCTAGCCACACCTCTCAGTCTGCTCCAAAGAGAAAGCAAATTTGCTCCATCAGTCTGTCTGGTCTGCAACTGAGGAAAGCAAGCTCTATGAGAATGTTGTGCGGGACCTTCAGGAAACCACTCCTCTCCTGTAAGTCTTGGGACTCTCTGCCACTGCCAAACACTTTCTTATGGGAAGCAGATGAGAATAACAGACTTTCCATAAAAGTTTAGTGAAAAGCTTACCAAATAAGGTCAGAGAAGAGTGAATGACATGTCACCAAGGGCCCTTAATTTCTGCACAAGTGAAACAAAAAACAGGAGACCATTGCCCCTATGCCCCACCCCCAGAATGGCAACTCACAGTGGCCCCCAGAGGTGTGGTTGAAAGCTCAAATAACCCCCCTTCCACTTGTCCTGTAGCTGCGTGAGCCAGGCCAGTTCCAGGACCAAGCACTGCTCACATAGTTAAAGCATCCTTCCTCCAGGCAAATCGAAGATGGAAGACCCAGAATTTGGCTCTGGCACTCAGACTCCAGAGCCAGAATTATAAATCACTATGCTCTACCTCTACCCCCTCTGACCTCTCTACCTACCCCCTCTGACCTCTCCACCTCCCTCCATCCCCTGTTCAGTCCATCCCATACCCTACTCCAGATGAGTGTTCCTTAGGTACAACTTTATTACTACCACTTCCTTGCTCAAATCCAACAATAGCATCCTATTCACAGGACAACTGCAGAATGCCAATTTGATTATGGCCCACACTCTCATAAGATCTTTTGTGGTTCCCTACCACTCTAGAATAAAGTCTTGACTGCTCACCATAGTTTACCATATTTCACAAAACCCCTCTCTGATGGTCCTCTTCAGCCTCATGAAAACCTCTCTCTCTCTCTTGTCCACTCTATTATAGGTATTCTAGACCAGTGTGGGGAGGGTAATTCAGTCCCTTCATTGCAACAGCCACATTTCAAGTGCTCAAAGTAACATCTGAGTATGGCTACCATATTGGACATTAAACCTCTATAGACTTTCCTTGGTTCCTACGCTATGGACTCAGCTCCCTGTTGCCTCCAGACTTGACTAAAGTATGCCATTTGCTTCCAATTCATTTTCACCCTTCTTTCCCCACCCCCTCCTTGAACTTCTTTTGATCCTTCTAGTCTCAGCTTATACACCACTAATCCAAAGAGGTCTTCTTTGCCTCCTCCAAGTTAAGAAACTCTGTTAAACACTCCCTGGCATATTTACTAAGTGAAATTACTTAACTATGTGCAATCTGTTGTTTCCCATAAGGATCAACAATATCTATTATTATGAACAACTGTATCTACAGTGCCTGGTGGGCAGTCAGTAAAGACTCTTCCACCTACTAACTTCATTTTAGCATATGACGCTTTTCAAGAAGGGGGAGCCTCACCTACCTTTCATCCCAAACTGCCTCTGATCCTCCCTGCTTTTGCTATGTCCTGGCCAAATTACATAACCCTCTGCCCTCTTAACTTGTCCTGTGTGTTCCTACCCTTGAGCTTTTGCTCGACTTGCTACCCCATCCCATTTCATCTCCTGACATCTGTCCCCTTTCAAATGCTACTTCCTATAGGGGTTCCCAACACTTAATGGAAATTTATCATTCTTTGTGGGTTTTGTAGACCATGTTTGCTATTACAACTCTTCAAGCCCCTGCTGTAAGACTAGAAAAGCTGTGGCCACATCATCCCACCACCCAGCACAGTGTCTGGCACACATCTTGCATTCAGTGAAAGAAAGGTGGTGGGCAACCACTGAATCTCAGACAGAACTGCCAACATGACAATCTGCTGAGTTGGGATGATTAACGAGGATGATGGCAGGATAGGAACTTCAGAAGAAAACTATCTAAATAATAACAGATTAAAGAGGCTGCTGGGAAATATGAAGAAGCTCTCTAATTTACTTTTGGCAAAATGACTTTTTTTTTTAAATGATAGTATGAAGGTCAAACACTGACTGACAGACACTGTGTCATGCTAGCTGTCAATTTTATCTGAAAAGTTTCATACTAAATCAAAATTGATACTTGGATTTCATTCTTTGTTCTAAAAATTTCTTATACATAGCACCTACATTTTGTCAAGTGTGAGATTCAAAAATTTCATTTAATTAATTCCATTTGCAAGATGAAAGTCCAAACTAAACTTACTAACTTTACTCATTATTTATACAAATTTTGGTCCTAATTTGATCCCAGTATGAACACCTTCATGTAAGAGGGACCTCCTTCATAAAAGTACAGTCTTAATTAATTCCCTGTAAGAAGTTAACATTCCAAAGACTGTCACATCTTCTTTGGTCTTACATTTGTGCTACAAAAGTTATAACCCTAGGTGTCTTCACAGCCACGAGCTAATTCCCCTACTACCCACACAGAAAATAACTAGAGAAGGCATTTTCAAAACAAAACAAACAAAAATCACAGCAGCAAAAAGAAAAATACAATAACACTAGCCCATTTCCCTTCACTTTATGGTCTTTCACATAGAAGAGTCTTTAACTTTTTATTCTTAGGCTTTGTGTAAATTACAAGTCAGTACAAGTTCCAAATGATTTTTATTTTTAGCCTATTAATCCAATCAGTTTTTGATTTTCTCACTGACTCAGAAATACAAGGGATTTCTAACATACATATTTATTCTAGCCCCCTATATAATCACAAAAAGTAAAAACTTGAGAAATTTTCAGTAGGCCAGAATAATACAGAATTGTTAGTTTGTAATGTGAAAACTAAAACAGCTTTCAATTTATTATATTATATTAAACCTAACTGGTATAAATGACTTAACTTTCCTACTTAATCCAAAGCAATTCTAATTTCAAGCAAACACTGAAAAACCAAAACAGACAGGCTGGCAATTTGGTAAAATGTACTCACAGTCTAAAAAAACCGGCTAAGAAAAACATAGTGCTTTCAAACTTTTAATTTTCACCTGCCTTCTCCCAGACCCTCCCACACTATCCACAGCCAACTTTTTTGAGGTATTAAGGAATATGAATTTTAATCTGCTGTGCTGCTTCTCCAAATTTGGTTACTTAATGTGATACCATTCCTATTTTTTAATTTTTTAATTTTTTTAATGTTTATTTATTTTTGAGAGAGAGACAGAGACAGAGAGAGGCAGAGAGAGACAGAGAGAGAGAAAGAGACAGAGAGAGCTGGGGAGGAGCAGAGAGAGAAGGAGACACAGAATCTGAAGCAGGCTCCAGGCTCTGAGCTATCAGCACAGAGACCGATATGGGACTCGAACTCACGCTGTGAGATCACAATCTGAGCCGAAGTCGGATGCCTAACCAACTGAGCCACCCAGGTCCCTCCCAGTCCTATTTTTTAGTTACCCCAGCTTGGTTGAGGATAATGATGTAAATAGAAGGTTAAGTTACTAAAGATAAAAAAAAAATCAGGATCTTTCATTAGTAAGAATACAAGGGAGATTTCATAACTACTAGTACTTTGGCTAACATTATAAACATGCAAGATCCAAACAGCATGAATAAAACTCTGTTACATGTCCAGAGTAAAGAAAGGTTATCAGAAAAGAAGTGAGAGTTCCCAGCACTATCTTGACTAAAAAGAAATGAAGTCAAGTTAACATTCTGAGTCAGGAGATCCCTCCTGGTTCTCATCCCAAATTCTCCACAAGTTTTATTTCACCAGTGTCAAAACCTACAAGGAGATATCTAAACACACTTGCATCACAATTATCTAGAAGTCCTATCTTAGATCATTGAAGCTCAACACACTAAAATACACTCAACTTACTCATAGGTGAGTCCGTTTAAACCCTACTTTGCACACTTCTAACAAGCTTGCCATTCTAATTCCCAGTCTCCAGCAAACTAACAATAAAAAGATGAAGTGTAAAACAAGTGCTAGATACACCAACATTGTTAACAGGGATAGATGTCCTCCAGCAGCATAGGAGGAACCAGATAAAACACCAAAAATATACATGCAAAGGAGATAATCTGAGACCGCTCAGGAGAGAGGCAAATAACCCTATGTTCCCAAGACCACCCCAAGGCACCTACCCCTTCATGGGAAAGAATAATACTAGACGCTGCTAATCTTGACCCTGAGCTATGAAGAAAAGGCTCCAATCTGTTGGGGACACTCTTTGTGTAAGAAAGCCAGGAATTATTCCAATAGCTGTAATCTATAAAGACTTCCCTCAGAGTGGTTAATCATTTTTGAAAGTGTTGACACATACAGGGCGAGGCTGTGGTTACTTGGGGAGCTGTCTTATAAGGAAAGCTCCCTTCTCCCACACCATCAGTTAATGAAGCACTGCATACATACACTCCATGTTGGAAAGCAATTCCAAGGACAGCATTCCAAAGTCAGCTATAACAACAAACAACAGATGTCCTAAAGAGGCACAGATATTTCCTCCCCACACCCAAAGTGTTTAAAAAGGAGGAAAAAAAAAAAAAAAAAAAAAGCAAAACAAAACAAAACTGTGTGACCAGAGAGGTAAACTACCAAAGAGTTGAAAAACAAAATTTCAAGTTTCCAATGAATGCACAAGAGCACCAAAATAAAAACAAAAAGACAAATCATTCTCTTTTTTACAAAAAAAGGGACCAGATAAATTTCCCTCTGTACAACCGCCAGGCCCACAGACAGCTCTTCAACACTGAGATGAGGAAAAGGAAGCAGACACTTCCAAGCAGCAGATTTCCATTTTTTTTTCTTTTTTAAGTTCATATATTTATTTTGAGAGACAGAGGCGGGGGTGGGGGGAGGAGAGGGAGAGAGAGAATTCCAAGCAGGTTTTGTGCGGCTAGTGCAGAGACCGATGTGGGGCCCAACTCACAAAACCACAAGATCATGACCTGAGCTGAAACCAAGAGTTGGAGGCTTAACCGACTGAGCTGCCCAAGTGCCCTGCAAATTTCCATTTTTAAATAAGGATACTTATTGTTATATTCTCCAGTTACAACAGTGTGAATGGTTGTTAAATACTAAATTCTAGTTTCTAAACTCCTATAATGGAGGTGAAACAGCCTGCAATCTGTGTAGGGTCAGGTAAGGGTATGAACTCTCCACCCTCAGCCCCCAGAACCAAATTACTAAAATCTGTCAAGTTAGGGCAAAACAGGACCAAGACATCCAGCTGAAATGAGACCACTGTGGCCAGACTGGAAGGGCAGTAAGTGTGTTTCTCACTGTCATGGCAGGCTATGTACTTATGTATTTATTTATAACTTCTACTTTGCCTGCTTTTAGAAAAGCTCTGAGGATCCTGGCCAATGAGCTGCCTAAAACACCAGTCCTGCAATTTCTTCACACATTTTCTTTACATCCTGAAAAAGTTTAATGGAAAAACCACACTCTCATCCAAACCATCCGGAATACACATAATGATAGCAAGGAGATAATAATCCATTGGTTCCCACCTGATCCTTACCTTGTCCCTCCCATGGCATATAGGAGTAGGGTAACCAACTCCTCCTGATTTGTCCAGCACTTTTCCAGTTTATAAACTGGAAGTCCCACATCCTGCAACCTCCTTATTCCTAGGCACCTGGAATAGACAGTCATCCTACACAGCAACAGTGACATTCACACATCCCCATGGTGGTGTCCAGAGATGTGTCTTGTTAGTTCAGGGAAATATAAATATGAGAGGGAATCTTGTCAGTCAGAGTCGGATTCAAACTCCATTCCCTCCACTCCCCAGCACTGTGAACTTTACCTCTCTGAGGCCTAGTTGCTATACTTATAAGATAAAGATAACAACAGAACCTCCCTCAGAGAACTAAGGGTCCAAACTAAGCTTTCTATTATATAAGCTATCTAATATTGCATCTCATATTTATATCATTTTATTTTATATTATAACCACATAATTTAATTTTAACACATTATTTGCAAGTTTCATGACCCTAACTACTAAAAAAAATCATTTCCCCCACAGCTCACAACTTAGGCTCAGAGTTGAGAAGTCTAGCATTAATAACCATAAAATGACATCAGCACCAAAAATTCCAGGTGTGATCCTTCTTTGCAAAGTGACCAATTTGGGCACATCTGAACCCAAAAAGGAAAATAACCCAGGAGTTTGCCACTTGGACAAAAAGTAGATTTTCTTCTACCTGGTTCCCTGTCGGTAACTGCATTCTCTCTTTCCTGCTCTGCCCATCTAGAAGAGTTCTCTGTTATCTGCATCACCAATATTGCTGCATCTAAAAAGATCAAGTTGACAATAGCCACGTGTTCATCCATAGATGAATGGATAAAGATGAGGTGAAATGTAGTTACACCTATATATACATAATATATAATGATATATAGTGACACACACATATATAGACACACATATATATATATATTTATATACAATGGAATAGATATTTTTATGGCTGGGAAACATTCTATTATACATGTATATATATCCCATTATATATATACATATATATACACATATATGGAACACATCATGGAATATTACTCAGCCATAAAAAAGAATAAGATCTTGCCATTTGGGACAACCTAGAGGGTACAATGCTAAATTAAGTTAGTCAGAGAAAGACATATACCATATGATTTCATTCATATGTGGAATTTATGAAACAAAACAAACAAATTTAAAAAAGAGATAAAAGAAACAGACTCTTAAATACAGAGAACAAACTGGCAGTCGCCAGAGGGGGACTGGGTGAAATAGGTGAAAGAGATTAAGAGCACACTTATCTTGATGAGCTTTGAGTAATGTATAGAATTATTGAATTATTATTTTGTACACCTAAAACTAATATAGTACTTGAATAACTAAATAATAAAGAGGCCAAGTTAAACAGACACTTTTCCCCTCAGTGACTGTTCAAATGTAGTTCCATGTAAAACAGCAGACTATCTCTATAAAGAAATGGAGGCAAAAGTGGAATAACAACAAGAACATGTGTACAATGTGCCGCCCCAAGGCATGACAGCAGAAGACAATAATGCCCACATGGCCAATGCTATGTGTATAGCCCTCAAGTCCAAAAACCAAAGTCCTGAAGGAAAACATACACTATAGTGTAGTTTAGTCTCATGTACAAAAGGGGTATCCCCTGTCCCCATTTCTCTAGCACAACTACCATGTCACTCACTTTCCTTCACTTCTTAAATTATTTCTCCCTCGCATGAAAAGGATAGCAATATACACACGCAGGCATTCGTGATAGCTTCAAGATGAAAGTGAGATTCAAGGACCTCTTTTATGGAAGATTCTATTTTCATATGCATGAAATGTGGAAATTAAACAAATTATACTTTTCTTAAGGCTCTCTACCACATTATGACTTCTGGGATAATGATTTGTATTGCTCTGCACACCAGAGTAGAAGCTTCCAAAGGAAGGTGTGATGGCAGGGCAGCCACCAGCTTATATGGCACATTTGTGCAAATTATAAAAGGAACTCCCTTCCTCAAGACACTTTACTTCTGACTTTTCTGACTGCCAGAAAACTATTCCAATATGATTTTGTTGGAACAAGGGGCTGTGTTGCCATCTTCTGACAAACTGTCATAATATATATGTAAATCTATAATGTCCATGATATACAGAGTTGTGTCGTGCTCAATCTATACAACTGCACATTAGTTCTGGACAATGTCCCTTCATCTTCATTGAATCACAGCACTTCAGATAAACTACTTGTGATTTGCCTAAAAAACTGTCCTGACAAGACAGATTTACATATTGCTTGTGTGAGTGTGTGATGCATGCATGTATGTATCCATATTATATATTATTTTTTAATGAACTTTGCAAAAAAAAAGAAGAAAGAGAATTATCTGCCAGGTTAGATTACTGGCCCAAAGCCATGAGAACAGCTATTCTTGATATATCAGGATTAGAAATTTTAAAATACATGCTTTTACACCAAGGCAATGTCATAGTGGGAGAAAGAGGAAAAGAGGAAAATTTGGAGTTCCAGAGCAATCAATTTATTCCCAAGGCAAAAATATTTATTCTTACACTACATGATCAAAAATTTTACTAGTAGTCATAAAAATAATTGCCCCATTTCAAAAAACACTTGCTATAGCACAGGAATAAAGTTTACCATGTGAGCTTCTTCCTTAAATAGTTTTATGTTTAGCTGCCATCAACTTCACCTTTCCCACCTTCAGATTCTGGCTTCTAAATGAGACCATTAAGAGTTCACAAGGCCCAGGATAATGGGTTTTCCAGAAATGAGATCCCAGTTTCCCAAGCAATGGGAAGGCCAGACCACAAGAGCCACAGCTTAAAGAAAGTAAATAATTCAAAAATAAAAGTCTGTAAACAGGCAGGTTTTTTATGACCTGCTCTACTTGCAGAGCACTGACTCAGAGATATTGCTTTTCCTCATCCTCTTATATCATCACTACAAGTAACAGTGAGTGCAGCAGGCCAAGAAAAACAGCTTTATAAAGAGAGGGAAGGAAGCCAGCCCAGTGAGATTCTAATAATGGCCAGGTGCCCTTTTCCTGGATTCTCTCACTTTATTATCACAATATAGATTTTCTTAATCCCATTTTACAGAGGAGCAAGCTGAGTCTCAGAGAGGCTGAACAACTTGCCTAAGGTCACACAGCTAGTAACAATAAGCCATGTCTGGCTCCACAGCTCTTGCCTTTCTGCTATACCATACTGCTCTGAGCAAAGCTTTAGGTCAGCACTTATCAAGCCTTCATATGCTCACAGTTCTCCTGCAGATCTTGTTATTAAGCAGATTCTGATTCCCGAGGCCTGAGATGGAGCCTGAGATGCTGCATTTCTAATTGTGGTTAGACAATTATAACTAAAAGTATTGGACCACACTTTGAGTAGTAAGGTTTTTGACTAGTGGTTCTCAACTGGGGACAATTTTGCACCCCCCCCCCAGGGAACATCTGGCAATGTCTGGGGACATTTTTGATTGTTACAACTGGGGAAATATGATGCTGCTGAATTCTGTAGGTGGAGGTCATGGATGTTACTAACATCCTACAATATAAAGGATGAACCCTCCACCACCACCAAAGAATTATCCATCCCAGAATGTCAACAGTGTGACACACAGTTAAGGAACTCTTTTTCAGAGGTCCCAAGTTCATTTAAACTTCTTCCAAAGCTGCTGTAGTTTTGCAAACTTGCACTGGGGTCAAAGGTAGCTCCAATATTTCTAAACTTCTCCTTAAAGTCTGATAGAAAAGTTGATACCACGCAAGTAATGGCTAGAGTACAATGAAGTTTAATTTCCTCACAAATATTCCACCATTATACTAAAGAAAATCAAATCAGCTGATTACAAAGAAGCATTTCACAAACTCCCTAGAGTTTCTATAAGGTCCTTTTTTCTTAGCACTGGAGTTCACAATTGAAAAAGCAAAAGATAAGATTATTTTTAGATGCAAATTTTATAATTTCCTGTTCTGGCAGTTCAAACATTTACCCTGATAGATCACATGAAACCATCTCTTACTATTCAGCATTAGTTATTGATCCCCATCATCAATATTGCTGGGATATTGTAGTGCTTTGCACTCGGCATCCACTCAATTCCCAAAATTCAGTAAAGAAACCAGTCATTCATTTACATCTTTAATACTTATGGCACCAAAACACTAGTTCAATTTTAATATTTTTTCCTGAAGTAGCCATACTTTATTGTCTTCAAATGTCATTTTGTTTGATTATAGCATATGCGTTAGAAAGACTGTACATTTGAATACAACTGGAGGGGGTGTAAATTAAGGTTTGTTTAAAATCATATAGCTTTTCAGGGAGGTGGGGTCTAGGTGCATCACATCTTATGGGTTTTTACCAAGGACAGTGCTAGATCCTATGAATGCTCTTTGCCTGGATATTCTCAGTCAAGTAAATGAATATTTAATAATTCTTATAAGAAATAAGCACAGGCAGTCTAGGGTGAGAGAGAGAGTGAAAGTGAGGGCTTCTGAGAAACCTTGTCTGGGCTGAATAATGCAGGACAAATTTAGGTTGGTCAGGTAAAGATGGAGAAGGAAGGGTATCCCCCAGACAACAGGGGAGCTGCACAATCATAAGCACAGAGCCCAGAGGCCAGTTACTGAGCAAAGCCAGAGTTTGAGGTGACTGGAGCAGAGCAGAGAAAAAGAGCAAGAAATGAGACTGGAAAAGCAGAAAGGGACCTTGTGAGCCAGGCTCTGGAGTGTGTACTTGGTCAGCCTGGCAATGAAGGGTATGGAAAGGATAGGCATGCATTTTTCAAAGATGATTATGATAGCAGCATGAAGAAGGAATCACAAGAGGCATAAAGCTGGGAGAGCAGTTAAGAGGACCAGGCCAAAGATTAGAGCAATGGAAATGAAAAGCCACAAGATCCAAAAATTTGTAGAAAGAATAAACAAGATTCAGTGATATAGTGGATGTAGGGGATGTGGTAGGCTGAATAATGGACCCCCAAAGATAGCCACATCCAAATCCCCAAAACCTGTGTATATGTTACCTTACATGGCAAGAAGGACTCTACCAATACATTAAGGTAAGGGTCTGGAGATGAGAAGATTATCCCAGATTATCTGGGTAGGCTCAATGTAAGCACAGGGGTTCTCCTAAGAGGGAGGTGAAATGATCAGCCAGAGTGAAGGAAATGTAACAACAGAAGCAGAGGTCAGAGAAAGAGAGATTTAAGGATATAGGAAGGGGCCACGAGCCAAGGATTGCAGCTGGCCTCTAAAGGCTTTGAAAGGCAAGGAAATGAATTCTCCCCTAGAGTCTCCAGAAGGGACACAGGACTGCCAACACAGTAATTTTAGCATAGTGAAACTTATTTCAGACTTCTGACCCCAGAACTATATGAGGATATGCTGTAAACCAATAAATTTGTGGTAATATGTTACAGCAGCAATAGGAAACTATTACAGTAGTGATGGAGAAAGAGAAATTGATGATGACTCCCGGTATCTGGCTTGGGTTGGGAACTGAACAGTGGTGGCAGTCAGCAAGACAGAGACACAGGAGAAAGAACAGTCGGGAGGAAGACAAGAAGTTCCGTTCTGGACAGGCCAAGATATCTCTGCAACCTGAAAGATGCTCACTAGAAACTTACATATACATATATGGCCCTAATGCTCAGGAGATAGGTCCAGACTGGGGATAGAATTTTCCACAAACTTGGTACTCAGTATGTGTTTAATTAGGTCTACTGAATCTCCATCTTCTTTTAATAAAAAGGTTAGCTGCAGGAATATTACCAGTACTATTATAATGGAGACCAAATACGTATGAGGAGTAATTATTCCTATATACAAGAATGGGATAGTGGAAGAACTCTATTCACATTCTAACTCTAACATGGTAGCTATGTTACCCTGCAAAAGTCACACCTGCTCTGTGCCTCAGTTTCCTCATCTGTAAACAGAGGACAAACCCTAACTCAGATTTATGTAGTAAATGTATTAAATGTATAATGAGTGACTGGCACTTAGACTTACTGAGTAAGTGCTCAATAAAGGGGAGACATTATAAGCACTGCTTGTGCACAATTCATTAAAAATATTTTGATGAGTGATAAGAATTTTTATGTCCTGTCAAAGGTTGTAACAACTTCTAATTATTTCATGTTTTCCTTCCCCAGTCATTTTCTATATACATCAAGCACTTTGGTCATCTATTATATCATATTAAAGATATGTAAGATGATCTCTCATCACAAGAGGCAGATGTGTGTATCAGTAATGATAAACCAGTAGTCAGCACATACTGTGTGACAGGTGCTGGTGATATTGAAGATGAATAATATATGATTCCTGCTCTTGAGAAATGCACAATCTTGAGAAGAGATATAGATATAGATAGGTGGATAAACATATAGATATAAAGATAGTAAACTAACATTTATTGAGCACCTACATGTGCCAGCTCTTACATGTACTCATGCATTACATATAATTCATCTATTACATGCATTACATTTAAGTTTATGCAAACCTTGTGAACTAGGCATTTACCACACAATATAATCCACTCTGTAACATTCTGAAACAATTACAAAGTGAGCCTGGAATGGTGCAGAGAAGGTCACTTTCAAATTTGCACAGCTCAGTACAAACACCTGTGCCCCCACAAGTGACCTGTAAAATGCCACCAGGTGAGGTTTGATTCTGAAAAGAGAAGCCAATGGTTTATAAAGGGAGCATGGACTTGCTTTACAAGGAGACCAACTGATGTGACTGTAACTCTTGTTCATCCCCTCCTCACCTTTCTTCAAAGAAACATAAATGACATTTGTTGAGCCAAGTCTCGTGCAAAGTGCTTTTCATTTAAGACCAAAGAATAAACTTGCACAGGTGGATAGAAAGGTTTTACAGGAAGCACGGAAAATTGCTGACTAAAATTATACTGGGCCAGAAGTCTCCTATAAATTTCACTAGCATTCTTAGGTCTCTTGCAAAAGCCCAGAACTTCTACTTGGAACACAACAAGAGAGATAATTAACCCCATAAAACAATGCAGATGAAAACACAAAGGGAAGGAAATGACTGAGGTTAAAATAAAAGAGAAGGAAACCCACTTAATAAAAGAAAGAATAAGATTTTTAAATGAAGTCATAATATGAGCCACATCAGAAACCTAAATAGAAAAGGAAAGTGTCAAAGAAAACAAATCACAGAGGCAGAGAGGAGCCGGGTGGGAAGAAATGACCAGAAGTTATTTTGACTTTTCTACAGAACAGAGGGTACAATCGTTCCCATTTCTGAGGTCACATCCCCCGTGAGGCCTTAGGCAAACTATTTAGCTTCCCTGATGAAGTAATGGGACAATGTCAGCACCTACACCTCACAGGGTTGCTCTGAGGAGTAACTGAGTACAGGACTGAGCTCCATGCCTGCACCAAATAGTCTTCTATTTTTTACCAGTGGCAGCAACAACAATGATGATTTGTGCTATTAGCAGCCCCCTGCCAGGGCCTCCCAAGATGACACTCCATCAACTTTTCTCTCTGTGTGTGATAGCCCTCAGACAGACCATGCCACACAGATTTCTCAAGAGGCTGCTGTGATTTCAGGAAGTGTGGTCATTTTAGACAATTCTCCAGGAGTCCCCTCACATTTCTGTCTTTGAGGCAACCAAGCAAACAGCCAGCATGCAAAGATAACCACAGCCTACCAAAAACATAATGAGTTCTTCCAAGAGATTTTAAACCTTCCAGAGAATCCTGTGTCATCACGTGTCAGAAGTCCCTGCTCAGCATAAGCATCCTCAAATCTCCACTAAACTCCTGTGATCCTTCTCCCTTCAACAATTGCTCAAGAGGCAGCCTAAGAATATCCATTGAGGTTAGCACCTGGCAGGTTTTTAAGGCGTCTCAAGCTTCCAGTGTAGAATTGGCAAAGATCCAGTCTTGTGCAACATTTTGTCTTTTAAAGCAACTAAAGCTTGGGTCCTTAACCATCTAAATCTTGACATGCATCATAAAAGTACTGAAACAGAGACTCTTGGCAGGAACACCACTGGGTATCATGAAGCTATGGTGGAGTACCTACATTAAGTGTTATTTCTGCTGTCTAAGGCACAGTCAGGTTTTGCCTCTTCCTTGCTGTATGAACTCTGACAGAAGGACAAAGATCTCCACTGCCCTTTAAAAGAAAATCACCTTGCAATGCATTCCTATTTGGATGTGGATGGAAAAAGCAATGCTTTAAATAAGATCATTTGTCTAAACCAGGATTAATCTCCAGCATGCTAAAAAGTGCTCACAGGGTGGTGAGGGAGCTCTTGATTCCAGGTTCAAGTGATTAAATCTAAAGAGGTTTTGATTTTAGCAACTATTTAGAGAAATATGTTTAAGTCTGGCCAAGAAATATAAAAATAAAGTGGCACTGATAAACCCAAAAGAAGCTAAGGTTAGAGAAGCAGCTAATCTCCACAAATAGGTTTCTGAGCAGGGGAGGTGTTGGGTGTTGATAAAGCATTTCCTTTGTATATGATCACTGGCCCCAATATGCATCACTTGAAGAAGAGAGAAACTGCCACTCATCTGAGGAATTCTCTACGAGAAGAGACCTTTTCTCCATTAATAACTTTTAAAAACATGCACTAATTCATGCTGGCAGTCCAAATCCTCCCATCAAGCTTCATTAAATGATCAGGCTGAGTTCAAACATACATTCAGGATAAAGAGAAAAAACTCAAGTCTAGAGAAAATTGGGGAAGGGAGAAGTATAGCAAACAAAATCCTACATAAACTTAAAGTTTTAGAATCAGGAAAAGAGGGCAAAACTAGAGGACTTGGTCAAGTGGGTCAAAAAATACAGGTTTCAATTGCATAAAAAGCTAAATATGAGTTCATCAGACATTTTAGTGCAATATACATAAATACTTGCTGCTATTTTAATATTTGCCTTTACTTGAGCTTTAGTAGGACTCTGCCTGAGGCAAGATTTTTTTTTAAGTAATAATAAAAATACTTAATAGTACTTAGAGCAAAGCATGTGTGGTCATGATGTTTTAAAGGGGAGAAAGAAAGGTAATTCTGAACATCTGTGCTACATTTCCACATGATAAAACTACCACACTCCAAAATTATTCTGAAGTTTGGTGAAGCTGGGGAAGGGGTGGATAACAGCTTATATAGAGAAAGGTTTATTGAAAAAACAGAAAGGGAGACTCAGAGGCCATTTGGGGGAAAGCAGGGACAACAACCTTTACTGTAAAATAGAACTGCTGATTAACAGTGAGAGTCCAGTAGTCAAAAAGTGAAGTTATGTGTCTTCTCAGATCCATAATTATTGCCTCCATAAATATGCCTGAGAATCAAACATCTTTTATTTTCACAAGGTCCCAACCTTCCCACGTGGTATCTCAGATCAAAACACCACCCCAAACCCTCCCTTAAATTTATTTTCTAGGACTTGCCTAATTCCCAGCCTCACCTTTCCTGAGAGGGAAGGAGTGAGGCAGGGGGAGTCAAAAGTAGCTTCTCTCTCAATCTCTCTCCCTCCTTCTCTCTCTCTCTCTCTTTCTCTCTCTGTCTCACACACATACCACTTCTGTTTCTTTTCAGACTCCAGCCCACATCTCCCCTCAGCACATCTGTTTCCTAGTTCAATCCCCTGCTGGCAGTCTTTGGGTCAAGAATTATCATGACTGAGCTGCCCTTCCTCAGAACAGTTTCAAGCAGGTGGCGCTGAGAATTACTGTATTTGCCACAGCAACAGGCCAGCCACCAGAAGGATGTGTCAATCATGCTACACCAGCAGTTCACAGTCTGTGTGATTTTGTCCCACAGGAGATATACTGCAATGTCTGGAGACATTTTTGGTTGTCACAACTGGGGAAAGGGAAAGGTACTTTTTGCACCGAGCGGACAGAGGCCCAGGATGCTGCTAAACATCCTAACAATGCACAGGACAGCCCCACAATAAAGATTTATCCTGCCCCAAATGTCAACAGTGCTGAGATTGAGAAACCCTGAGCTACACCAAGGAAGCAAAATTTCAAAAATAGGCAGGGTCTTCCCCCAACACTAACTATGCTCAAACAGCTGGCAACTCTGCCCACAAGTTACCAGAACAGGTCTGACTGCCTTAGAGGCTGAAGGAAGGACAGGTAATAAGGGGATTTCTTTGTTGTCATCCTGATCAGGTCCCTGGTTTTACCTGATTAAGAATACTTTCCATAGGAAAACCTAGCAAATCTATGGCATACCAACAATTACTACATGTAAGTATCTTTTAACACGAATTATTTATACACAAACAGTTTCTGTTTTCAGGCCAGTTCCTTCAAAGCAGCCACAGATTTACTAAAGCATTGTGTAGGCCTAAAAACTGTCAGTAAGCACAGGGGGAAAAAAGGGAGGAGGAGTTGGAAGCTCTGTTCTAATTAGGTCACGAATTCCTGGTTCTTTTGGAGTTTGAACAGCAATCTCTATTTCTCTGCCACTTTATAGGTTAGTCAATTCTTCCCACACAGTCCCTTTCTAACCCACAGGTTACCTCTCCCCAACACTTACCACTCTGGAAAGAGCTGCAGACTTTTGTGATAACTGTCAATATCCAAGGTGAGATGAAAAACACCAGCCTAATAATTGGAAAGGTATCAATACAGGCAGAAATGACAGGAAAAAATACTGTCTCTCACTTAAAAAGAAACTCAAAAGCTATACAAAAATGGTGAGATTTGATACTCTAAGTATAACAAATTATACGTATGCTTTTTACCAAACATCTTGATTCAAAAACTATTTACTTATCATCTAATTCAGGAGGCACCACACTTTTTCTTAAAGGGCCAAGTAGTAAATATTTTAGGCTTTGAGGGCCAGGAGGCAAAATCAAAAGTTTTCTTTTTAGCAACTATTTAGATATTATATATATTTATATATATTTAAGATATTATATACTTACATAACTATTTGAAATATAACCATTTAAGAAAGTAAAAACCATGCTTAGTTCCCAGGCAATAAAAAAATAGATGGTGAGCCATGTTTCCCCACAAGCTATAGTGTGCCCACTCTTGATCTGATTGAGTAATAAGTCTTTATGTTTATTCTAAAGACTCACTCATCTTTCTTTTTTTTCCTTTATCTAAAAACCACTTACATGTTATTATATCTTTCCTTTATTAAGGAGGATTTGATTCATTCTTTATATGTTACAACTGCTGTAACTATAAGCCAATCATAGGAATTACCCCACAAGCACCCACATTGCCTTAACACTCTACCCAAAACATGTAAGATACTCTTGAACATGTGTGCCAAATTGGAAATACAAGTAAAGTTTCCTCTTTCACATCTAAGCCAGAGTAGGTGGGAAAGTACATTTTGCTTGATCAAATTTTAGACACCTAGAAGAGCACTTATTAGGAGGTTATAAATATAGTTTTAATGTCTCACAACTGACATAGAGAGAAACCCAAAGTACCCCCAAAAACTAGATATAAAGTCAATTTGGGGAGGCAAAGCATTTCTTTTAGGCAATGAAATAATGGTAGAGTTTAAACACTGAAAAAGAAGGCTAACTTCAGACAAATAAAATGAACAAGGTCCAGCTCTAAGCACCTACTGTTTCTCCTTATTCTCTGTTCATAAAAATTCATCTATTCCCTAGGAATTCATGGGGGGCCTAGATGTGCAGTACTGTTCTTCATATTTTAAGCTAGTACTTTAACTTTCATGAGCCACAAGTGGACTGAGGAGATCCAGTTCTGACGCTGCATTCTGCATGGCACTGTTTAACCTTTCCACTGCCCAGTGACCTCATAGACTTACAGTCCTGGATTCAACAAGTCCTGATAAGACATAGCAAGAAAAAAAATCAGAGCATTTTGCATTATGTTTCTCCTTTTTGGCATTTTCAGAGAAAATACCCTGAGCAAGAAGTCAGAAGACCAGAATTCTAGTTTCTGGTCTACTCAGGGATTATCCCTGGCATCATCAATAAGTGGTTAGGAACAGGTGCCTGTAAACAGCAGGCCTAAATTTGAATCCCAAATCCATCACTACTTGTTCTAAGAAGCTAGACCAGACACCACCCATTTGGGCCTCAGCCTCCTCATCCGAGAGGCAGGGAGCCACTACCCACCCCAGCGTATTGTTGGGAGGATTAAGTGGCACTCCTTAGAAATTGATGACCACAGGCTGATGCTCACAAGTGCCCAGTAACTTTTACTTGTCATCACTTCTTAATTTCTCTGAGCCTCAGTTTCCTCACAAGATTACCAGGAGCTACATAGGGAAGCATTAAAATGGAGTGTGTTCTTTGAGCCCTGTTTTGGGTGAGCTCGAGCCCTGCTTTGCATGAGCCCTGCTTCTTTCTCTCTCTTTCTCTGCCCCTCATGATATTCTCTCTCTCCCTCTCTCTCTGTCCCTTGCTCACTTGCACCCCCTCTCTCAAAAAAATAAAATAAAATAAATTAAATTAAATAAATTGAAGTGTGCTCTATAAACTACAAAGCCTCCTTCATATGCAAGGTACTATCTGATGTTCCATCCAAGACAAGAAAGACCTTGGTATAGTTGAGTTGTCTCATCTTCCCATTGCCACAGCTTGTGACATACTGAAGTATGAGTACTTTCTTACCACTGAGTTTTCATTAGTGGTGCCTGGTTTTACCAAATGATGACAATAATAAATTAGGTGAGCTGCCAAAATAATATTTTTCAAAAAGTCATCATACCCAAGGTAGAGCTAGAGGACAGGGCAATGAGAACAGTAATGAGAGTCTCTCCCAGCGTAACTACCTGACATTCTCCCCCATCCTTGTCCCCTCCCCTCACCTCCCTCTACCCTACCACTTTCTTTACTCAGCAGGTTACAAAATGCCTTGCGCCTAATGGCTCCCTAGGGCTCAACCAGTCTCTGTTACTGTAAAAAGCAATCAATGACACTAATTAAAATCAATATGGGGTAAAATCTGAACCATTTCAAATTAGCATGCAGTGTTCAAACTTTAAAGGATTTATTACAATTTAAAAATAAGGCAAATGATGCTAAACAGAACCAGGAGAAGGTGCATTCCCTTTGCCATTAGAAATGTGTGGGTAAAAGTTATGAAATCCTGCTTTTGGAAATGTCATTAATAAGAGTCCAGAGAGAGTGTTTTCCTGTAAAGATGCTTCATTGGCATTCACCATGTACACAGTGCTTGGAGAAAATAGAACTCAGTGAGAACAAAGGGAATCTGTTCAAGTTGGCATCAGTCAATGAAATTTCCATGTAATCTCAAAAGATATAACATATTCAAAATTAAATCCTTACTTAGAAAAGAAGTATGAAAGAGAAGTATGCAGTTCCTAAGGTCACCTCTTAAACAATAGTAGGACTCAGTGACATGGCAGGCTTTGGAACGTTCACACAGACTGGGGGCTTGGTAGCCATAAATGATTAGGTTTGTGTGAAAACAACAGCAACAACAAACATGTGACCAATGGTCAGAAATGCCTTGTGCACTTAGGCAGAACTTTACAATCATTTCTCAGCCACATTCTCAACCCTGGTTGGACAGCTCCAGCAGGATCTCATCAAACCCAACACATCCAAGTCTTTCCTCAAACCTAGTGCCTCTTGCTGACCACTCCCATCTGCCCACTATCTCCCCATCTGCCTGCACCCAGGCTCACAGAGGCTGCTGGCTCCTCACAGCTCCCAGCACTGAGTTCCCAAGTTGTCAAGGTCCTGTCTGCAAGTGGAGATGACCTTTCCCTTCAACTTCTGGGGCTACCACCCAGATTCAGACTCTTGGTGTCCTGAACAACCATGATATCCCTCTAACTAGTCTCCATGGCTCCTCCTCCCCAATCCACTGTCAATTAGCACTAACAATCTTTTTTGATCATGCCATTCTCCTGGGAAAACTCCTTCAAAGGCTGCCCAGAGCCTACCGAGTAAAAGCCAATCTCCTGTGTCACATGTTCAGGGACCTCAGTGACCTGACCTCAAACCACCTACTCAGCCTTATTTCCTTTCCTTCCTGATAGGTGGAGTTTCAACTGCTCCAGACTCATGGCACCCCCAAACCCACCACAGTTCCTGCCTCTGAGGCCTGACTCAGCCATCTCTTTTCCAATCATACTTCTCCACCACCCCTGTGTGTTGAAATTCTTCCTGCCTTGAAGACCAGCTCTGTCATGGATGAAGCCAGTCGTCAGCCTCCTGTCTCTAAGCTGCACTGCATGCAAGTGCCATTCAATGTCCTCTCAGTACACCACCCTGAGAAATAGTAGCATGTGATAGTGACAGGTAGAGACTCTGGAGCCAGACATTCTGGGTTCTGATCTTGGCTCTAGAATTTGCTTTGTGTGACTGGAAATAATTACTTACTTCTTTGTGCCCAGTTTCTTTATCTGTGTGATGGGGATGATGACAATAGTATTTATGTAGTACAGAACCTATCACAAAATAAGCCTCAGTAAGTGTGAGCTGGTTCTTTTACTGCCCACCTGAATCCTTGAACAACAAGACCACAAACTTGGCCAGGGTGCACCCACAGCAATATGGATGCTCGGCATCCATTCTATGACATCCAACACAGTTTCAAAAAAAAAGAAAAAAGAAAAAAAAACTTCCTAATTGGAAGGGTTACACTCAAGTTCCTGATCCAAACACAGAGCAATGATAGAGAAAACATAAAAGAGCATGGCACTACAATCATTATGAATCCAATACTGGCAAAATAAATAAGAGAAATTCTTTAGTTGTTTTTTAACTATTTTTTCATTCTTTCAAATATTTACTGAGTACCTGCAGGCAATATTTGAAGTCTGGGAATATGGATGAAATGTACTAATCAGGTAAGAAACTCACTTTATTAAACAAAGAAGGAGCAATTGTTAGATTCTATAATATATATAGGAAATAACTCTTGCAAGAGAAAATGTTATGTTTATATGGTCAATCATGTTTAGGAATATTTTCTGTGATAAGCTTTGTTGGTAGAAATAAAACATGTTAAATCTGTAGAATCAGAATTAGAAATGCCTGAATCAGCAAAATCATGGTTCGGCCAGCAGAAATGGAGACAAGTTTATGTTACAGAGAAAGAGATCATGTGGTTTTGAGATAAGGGTGACTACAATGGAGTTTAAAAGTTTGGGCAAAGATCATATAGTGAAGGTTTGAGCCATCAGTAAAAGGACTTCTAGTCTTGAGTTCAAGAACTTCTAGGTCACAGACTTTGCCTTTGTGGATCTCCCACTGACCCAGGGACAACATGGATAAATAAATGAGTAAAGCAAGAATTCGTGTTGCCCTGCCCTCCTCCTCCCTGCCCGAATGACAGCATGGTGGGAAGCCCAGGCCCAGTCTCCTGAGGGCTTTATTTGTCCCGGGTTGGTAGCAATTGTGGCACCCAATGACTTGAGTGCTCTTCAGCTCATGGGACAAGCAGCCCAAAGGGATTAGCATAGGAAATCAACAGACATGTCAACAGAACATATATCCTTTCCCTTCAAAAACCTACAGTGCAATGAGTCCAGAGACTCCTGACTCTTCTAAGGACCAGCTGAGAAAATATTAAGGAGAGCGAATATAGGAGGATCTGGTATATAAAACCACTTTTTCTTTAACGAAATCAATAGGGTTTTAGTACTTGATTACCAAAACCTTTACAAGGAACAATATGTTCTCTGTGGAAAAAGCTAAAGAACAAGGTAAACTATTACCACATCAAATAATGTCTTATCAAATCAACCTGTATCCAAAACATCACACGACACTAGTGAGTAATACTGTGTTTCAGCCAACACTTCAGCTCACATTAGCACGTCAGTTGTAGTTCCTGGGCAATGGTTTTGGTCTTCCAAATAAGTTGAGATCATAATCTTTTTGTTGTTGTTTCCTGCCAGGCAAAGAAGTGGTTTCACCCTCAGCCTTTTCCAGACCACCAAAAGATAACAAGACACTAAAGCAATCTGACCTTCCCCATGTACAACTCTTGCCAACTCAAAATCTCCTCAAACAATAGGCTAAACAAGACCAGTATTCCAAGAGATGGGGTTTATATGAGATCGAACACCTCTGCCTGAGAATGAGTCATAAAACCACTAGCACTCAATTCCCCAGCATTCTGCCATCTAGCCCCAACTGTGTTGAACCGTGCAAAATGAAAAAGAAATCAGGAACACACTGAACTTAAAACCTCAAGTATATTTTAAATCCTGTTTTAAATTCATTTAAATTAACAGAGGTCAGGCTACTTCTTTATTCAAGCTGGCTATTCTTACTGCTTTAATACCAAAAGAAGTCAGCCACATTTTTCCACTAAAAAGTAAAAAAATACCCTGACAGAAGAACATTCTAAAACTCAGTAGAGAATATGGAAACAGCTTACAATAAACCTTGCCTTCTAGAATAACTAATGGAGGAAATTACCCAGTTATTTGGCCATGGGAAACAACTATTTGTATATTTTTATGTATTTTGCAGGTCACAAATTAAAAGCACACTTTTTATTTTCTAGCATAGCATTTTTCCAGTGTTTTACAAAGAACACCAGTGTAGCAAGACAAAAGCAAGTTAAACATGTTTGAGGAACTTCCCCTTCCTGGGAATGACTGACACACATTTGCATATTAAGGAGTCTGAGGAGTCCTACAGTAAACTCTGGAATCCAGCAATTTCCCAAGTTCATTTGGCCCTGCAGCTCTTTTTCTCTCATAGCACTTTGTCAACATCCCACAAAATGGCTATTCTGCAGAGCACATTTTGGGAAAGATTCCTCTAGAAAAGAGATCAATGAAATGGTTTTATAGCTGAAACTCTGGAGTCGGCCTGATTCAAATAACAGCTTCACCTCTTAATTAGCTGTGAGACACTGGACAAGCTTAAGTGCCACCCATCCCTCAGTTCCTCCAGGTAAAATGGACAAAATAATAGCACCTACCTCCCAGGCATGGGTCTTTCCACATGACTGGAAGAATCTTCTGAGAGCTTCACATGGCCAGTTCCTTTTTCTCAGGCAAGTCTCAGGTTACAATATCACCCCCTGCAAGAGCCCTTCCCTGATCACCCAATATCAAGTTGGCCCTACCCAGTTTGCTAGTTCTTCATCCTCTTATTTTATTCATGATACTTCTCTGTTTAACTGTTAAATTATATTTCACCCCGACTGAATACAAGCACAATGAAGTCAAATTTTATTAGTTATTACTGCTTTATCCCCAACCAGATCCTCATTAAGTGCTCACTGAATGGATGGATAAATGAATGAATGAGGTGGTTGTGACAGTTAAAAAGGAATCAATGTAAAGCATTCTTCAAAGTGATTGACACATACGCATCTATCCATATGCTGTTATGAAAACTTTTGATGAATGATGACCAGTTGAGGAACTCATAATTCTTGCACTATCTAACTTACCTCTTCTTGCTGTATTGTGAGTAAACATTTCATGGCATTTATTCAGAGATGTGTTGGTACGTGGGCTTTAAGGATGGGGTGGCAGAGATGTAGGCCCTGGGGGTAGGATTTGCTGACTTCCATGGTGTAAATACTCCGACCAAGACTAATTTCAAGTTATCAATGGTTTTAAAGCAGGCTCATAAAATTCCTGAAAATGTAGCAAATGGCTCTCAGAAGCCAGAATAATCCTTCTCTTGGGGAAGGTCCTTTCAGGGCTCCAAGTCTTGTTTGTTAAGTTTAAAATGAGATTTTTTTTTTATATAGAGACCCCTTTTCCACATCCTCCCTTCTTGATGAGCCAAGAAAAAGAGAATCCACTGACTTTCATCTGATGCTCAAGGAAACTAGCTAGATGTGTTGGGCTACATTTCATGTACCACTCTCTGTGGGCTCTTTGACTGATGTTTAAGACTCTGAACATGATCTGTTTCCATGTCAGACCACTGAGAGGACAAGCTAATCTCATAAAACACTAATTGAATTGTGTTTAGATTCATTTAAATGGAGGCATCCACACAATAAGAGTCAAGGCACCATCTTAGTACTATCAATGAGCAGAATCCAATAACAGAAAGGGAGTGACTCTACCCTGACCACAAGACCCCAACATGGAGTCAAGGTCAATGCTGCAGATGGAGGTTTCTCTGACACCACTCCTCTGCTGTACATGCAACATGATCCCTTGGTACCCAAAACAAAGCAGCAACTTTGTTTTTCAACTATGGCAATCTCCTAGCTATAGTTCTAAGATAACACAACCACAGTTTCAAAATCCAGTCATTCTATGTGCAAGTGATTACATGCCAGTAGTTATTGCTCCTCTTCTGTAAACTAAATGTGAAGTCTATGGAGTAAGGCAGGAAGAGATTAGTTTCTGCTCCACCATATTAGCTATTTATTGCTGTGTAACAAATTATCCCCAAATTCAGCAGCTTAAAACAACACACATTTATAATCTCACAGTTTCTGTGGATCAGGGATCCAGGCATAGCTTAGCTGGGTCCTTTGCTTCATAGTCTCTCACAAAGCTATAGCCAAGGTGTCAGCCCAGGGCCTGTCATCTTATCTGAAGGCTACACTGGGAAAGGATACATTCCAACCTCACAAAAAGGTTGTTGGAAGTTTTCAGTTCTTTGTGGCTGTTTGAGTGAAGGTCTCAGTCCCTCACCACATAGGTCTCTCTCCATATCAGCTTACTTCATCAAAGCAGCAAGCAGAGAGCACAAAAGGGTTGGCTAACAAGATGGAAATAAGTCTTATATAACCTTATCATGGAAGTCACATTGGCATCCTATTTTTTTCACCATATTCTAACTGTTTAGTCACTAGTCCCAGCCTGTATTCAAGGACATGGATTTATACAAAGGCATGAATTCCAAGATGTACAAATCACTGGGGGCCATCTTAGAAGCCTGCCCATGACATTCATTCTTCCCATTCCATCACGGATGGGAAGACCTAGGTCCAACAAAACATCTCTTTAAGCATCTCATTACAAAACCAAGCCATGTGGTTTCCCAAGCTTGTTGCTAATATCTCATGAAAATAAAACAAGGGAGAATAAGCAAGGGGGACATTAGTGTGAATATATCAATGTCTGCTCAAATGTTCTAAACAAATACAATCGACATCAGAGAAAATACCCAGGAGCACCTGCATTAGCAAGCCACATCATGAAAGCCATATATTCTGAACAACCAAACAGATGACTCACAAGAACTGCCCATCCGAGGACCTGGGTGGCTCAGTTGGTTGAGCATCCAACTTCAGCTCAGGTCATGATTTCATGGCTCAGGAGTTCGAGCCCTGCATTGGGCTCTGTGCTGACAACTCAGAGCCCAGAGCCTGCTTCAGATTCTGTCTCTCATCTCTCTCTCTCTCTGTCCCTTCCCTGCTTACACTCTGTCTCTCTCCCACTCAAAAATAAATAAACATTAAAAAAGAAAATAAAATAAAAAACAAGAACTGCCCATCCAAAAAGGTATATGATGCCAAGAAACCTAGTTTGGCCTGAATGCTAATAACTTTTGGAATTTTTATTTATTGCTATAGCATATTTTTAAATATACTTAATGCCATGTTATTGCTTCCTATTTTCTGTGAAATCTGGGTCCCCAACAGCATTTTGCCTACATGGTACTTTTGAGATCCATATCCACCATAGTGGCAAGGAACTGCTATAAAAATTTCAAATCTTGGCTGTCACCCACATTTTTTCTAAGTTCTATCCAACTACATATCCTCAGGTATCTGTGCATCTCAACAGTCAATAGTGGTGGCAGGCCAGAGAGGCGGCCTCTGAAGGACTTCAAATGATTTTAATCCACTAAGTGTAAAGTGCATACTCAGAAAACCTGCAACAGTTTGTCTTAGACAAAAGAAAATGCAGACAAAGATGGTCTTAAACCTAAATGCTCAAAACTGGTCTGTACATTTTACCATTCTTTCCAGAAAGATCCATATACTTTACTTTCTACAAATGTTACTCCAATTCAGCTATGAAAATATTTAGATTGTTTCACTAATCACCTATTTGTGTTCCTCCTTTAGAGAGATATTTGATAACCATCTAAACCCTGAAACTATGGCCATCTGTGGGAAAGTAGCTGTAAGCCACCTTAGAGTTGGCATGTGCTGCATACACTCGGACCCTGAATACATGTTGAGTAACATATGTATGGTGAGCAGAGAATAGAACTGATGCAAAATTTCAGTTTAAAGATGACAAGCAGACAGGAAGACTATAAAACAGATGCCAGGAAATTATGTTAAGGCTGCAGGTATCTTCCAATCCGTGAAAATAACTTGGTAACATGTTTTCACTTGTAAAATATGGCTTTAAGGAAATAGAGTGAATATCCTTACCTCTCTAAGATGTATGTTTTCCTTCTCTTTCTGGTCTAAAATCACTTCCAAGTGGCTGACTTGAGATTCAGCCTCTGCCATCCGCCGTGTCCGCTCATTGTCATCCTCAAGACTTTTAGAAGGCAAACCTTTACTTTGCAACATCTCAAGAAGCTTTTTAATAGACTCATCTCGGGCATTGAGGGTCTGTTTCTGTGTTTCAATTCTCAGCTCCATTTCCTCCAAGGTCTTCCTTAAAAGGAACAGCTCCTTAGCTTGTCTGTCATGCTCAGCTTGGAGCCGCCGGAAGTTCTCCTCAGTCAGCTCAATGGTGAAGTGCTCTGCTCCACGGTTGCCACTCTCTTGCTGCAGGAGGTGATTGAGGTCTCTCTGGGTTCGAAGCTCATCCTGAAGGGCTTGGATTGTCAGCTGCAGGTGCTGTGACAGAAAGATGGAGCAGGAGAGGAGAAAGAAGGGGAAAAAGTCAATGGAAATACCAAGCGCTATTTGCTGCTACCACAATATGAAGATGGAATGTTAATCACGAGGTCCAGAGGGCCAGCCGTGAAGTCCTCCAGGTGACTTCAGAAGCATGGGACAGCACATGGAGGGGGAAATTAATTCAATGATGCTTTCTAAATGTCTTAGGAGAAGAGAAATGTACACATACACAGAAACAATATATTAGTGTCAGTCACGAGGGAAATTATACATCTAAAGAGTTTTAACTGAGGAAGTGGAAAGGGTTAGAAGGGAAAGTCTCACAAACACACCTTCTTTACACCTGCAATGCTCCAGACTCAGTATTCCCTGTTTCCTAAGGTGTTCTTTATTCTACTATCCATTATTTTCCATCAGATATGCATTTCCATTTAAAAAATGAAAATAATAGCATCCACCACAAGTAGACACAAACGAGGACTTTATTTTTTACAAATAAAGCTGTGAACAGGTTTAGTAAACAGGATTACTGCATCTGCAAGCAAAAGGGAACAAATGCAGACAGGGACAGACACAAACACACGAGGAGGTGAGGCTGTGCAGAGCAAAACAAACAAGCTGCAAAGAGTAGACCAACCTTGGTTCTTCTGGCATCCAGTAACTGAACAGCATGGGAAATGGAAAACAAAAAATGAAGCAAAAAATCAACACAAAGAAAAGTCCCGTGCAAGCAAAGGATATTTAACAGAAAGAATCAACATAAAGTACCGCCACGGAGAGAAAAAAATAAAGAAAAACAATTGCTTATCACAGCAAAGACCCATAAGCTACACAAAATCTATAGCACTGCTGTTTGATAAATGTGATCAATAAAAAAAAAAAAAGAAGAAGAAGAAAAAGTTAGGTCAATTCCACCTTTTATTTTCCTAAATCACTCTGACCCAAGAACCTAAAGTCTTCGGGAAGAAAGCACAACACTCCACAGTACCCACCACATATTATTCCAGGTCACTATTTTAACCAAAATCAGAATGAAAACACCAGAGAAACAAAATAGTTACTGCTCATGAGAAAAGAAACAGTTGCCTGACAACAGTTGGTAAATTCTGCAATACCTTCCCCACAGGGCCAACCCCCAGGCTGGTCAGAACAGGCAGCCATAAATAAGCCTGAAGGCATTTTCCTCCTAGGAACAAACCAGGATGCTCCCAAAACAGCAGTTCCTCATTCAGTCATCAAATACACACTCCTACCGTAGACCAGACACAAAGTTAAGGGAGGGAATCAAAATGAGTACAAGGTATAGCTCCTGCTCCCAGGAAACTCACAGTATTGTAACCCAGTAATAATACCATGTCTAAGTTACATACATATTGGAGCAGTCCGCATTTTGAAGTCTTTCTGAATTCCTACAGCTGGTACCCAAGAGGTGCTGAGATCTTTCTGAGTGTGGCCTAGGAGCAATATTCACACTCAATATTGCATCATCTTGAAACTATTTATCTTTCCATTCACACACATCCATTGAGACATTCCCAGAGCACAAAGAACAAGCATTTTCTTTCTTATCCATGTGCCACAGTGCCTCACTGGAAAGTGACTAGGAAAGAGCAACTGGTATGGGTGTTTAATGACAGTAATTATGAATTTTTTAATATAATTCACTCCCGTAAAGTATAAAATTCAGTGGTTTTTAGTATAATTACAAAGTTGTGCAACAATCCACACAATAAATTTTAGAACATTTTCATTATTCCAAAAGAAATGCTGCAGGATACAAAATCAACATGAAGAAATCTGTTGCATTTCTTTAGACTAATAATGGAATAGAAGGAAGAGAAATTAAGAAAATAATCCTATTTACAAATGCACCAACCTGAATAAAATACCTAGAAATAAATGTAACCAAAGAGAGGAAAAACCTTTGAAAACTGTATACTCTGAAAACTGTAAGACACTGATGAAAGAAACTGAAGACAACACAAACAAATAGATAGATATTCCATGTCCATGGATTGGAAGAATTAATATTGTTAAAATGTGCATTCTACCTAAGGCAATCTACAGATACAGGACAATCCCTATCAAAATACCAATAGTATTTTTTCTCAGAACTAGAACAAATTATTCTAAAATGTGTATGGAATAAAAGACTCCAAATAGCCAAAGCAATCTTGGAAAAGATGAACAAAACTGGAAGTATCAAAATCCCGGATTTCAAGATAGACTACAAAGCTATCATAATCAAAATGGTATGGTACTGGCACAAAAACAGCCACATAGAGCAACTAAATAGGATAGAGAGCTCAGAAATAAACCCATGTTTATATGATCAACTAATCTATGACAAAGGAGGCAAGAATATAAAAATGGGGAAATGACAGGCTCTTCAATAAATGATGTTGGAAAAACTGGACACACATGCAAAAGACTAAAACTGGACCACTTTCTTACCATACACAAAAACAAATTCAAAATGGATTGAAGACCTAAATTTGAGACCTGAAATCATAAAACTCCTAAAAGAAAAGACAGGAATTAATCTCATTGATACCTGCCTTAGCAATATTTATGGATATATCTCCTCAGACAAGGACAACAAATGCAAAACTAAACTATTGGGACTACATCAAAATAAAAAAGTTTTTGCACAGCAAAGAAGACCATCAACAAACCAAAAGGCAACCTACTGAATGGGAGAGGATGTTTGCAAGTGATAAATCTGACAAGGGGGTAATATCAAAATATGCAAAGACTAACATAGCTCAACACTAAAAGAACAACCCACTTAGAAAGTAGGCAGAGAACCTGAATAAACATTTGGCGGGGGGGGGGGGAGTTGGTGAATCGAGTTTTATTTATAAAACAAATATGGATCATAGGTGTTTTGAGATCTTTCTTCTCCACCCCACTGTGTCCTCACTGAAATAGTGCATGTTTCAACACACGACTTACTAGCCGTTGAATGGTTGTTGGGTTGTCCGACCCTCGAAATAGACTGTGAATTTATCTTGGGTGCACTTCTGGTTTCACTGGGCCTGGCATATGTCAGATAAATCTTCACTGATGAAGAATGAGCTGTCAACGTGTCACCTGTCAGTGTAGTTGGGAAGACAAGCCATGTGTAGGGGTAGTGTTCATCATGGTGGTGGGAAAATATGAGGTGGACCCTCTGCTAGGGCTCGTGAGTCATTCTAGAAAAATCAGACTGCAAAAATGTCCTGCAAGCAGCACTCCTGTAGGCTGCTGTCTCCCAGAGCTTTTTTTTTCTTTTATAGTTTATTGTCAAGTTGGTTTCCATGTAACACCCAGTGCTCACCCCAACAAGTGCCCTCCTCCATCCCCATGAACCCCCTTCCCCTCTCCCCCACCCCCATCAGCCCTCAGTTTGTTCTCAGTATTCAGGAGTCTCTCATGGTTTGCCTTCCTCCTTCTCTCCAACTATTTTTTCCCCTTCCCCTCCCCCATGGTCCTCTGTTAAGTCTCTCCTGTTCCACTTATGAGTGAAAACATATGGTATCTGTCTTTCTCTGACTGACTTGTTTCACTTAGCATAACACCTTCGAGTTCCATCCACATTGCTATAAATGGCCAGATTTCATTCTTTCTCATTGCCATGTAGTATTCCATTGTATAGATAAACCACATCTTCTTGATCCATTCATCAGTTGATGGACATTTAGGCTCTTTCCATGATTTGGCTATTGTTGAAAGTGCTACTATAAACATTGGGATATATGTGCCCCTATGCATCAGCATTCCTGTATCCCTTGGGAAAATCCCTAACAGTGCTATTGCTGGGTCACAGGGGAGTTCTACTGTTAATTTTTTGAGGAACCTCCACACTGTTTTCCGGAGAAGCTGCATCAGTTTACATTCCCACCAACAGTGTAGGAGGGTGCCTGTTTCTCTCCACATCCTCGCCAGCATCTATAGTCTCCTGATTTGTTCTGAATAAACATTTTTCTAAAGAAGACATACGGATGGTCAACAGGCACATGAAAAGATGCTCAACATCACTAATCATCAGGGAAATGGAAATTAAAACCACAATGAGATATCACTTCACATCAGTCAGAGTGGTTATTATCAAAAAGAAAAAAAATAACAACTGTTGGAAAGGTTGTAAAAAAATAAAAAAAGGAACCCTTAAGCACTATTGGTAGGAATGTAAATTGGTGCAACTACTGTGGAAAACAGTAAGCAGATTTCTCAAAAAGTTAAAAACAAAAATAGAACAGCCATCTGATCCAGTAATTCCACTACTGGGTATTTACCCAAAGAAAACAAAAATATGAATTCAAAAGATATATGCAACCTTATGTTTATTATAGCACTATTTATAATAGCCAAAATATGGAAGTAACCTAAGTGTCCATCGATAGATAAATGGATAAAGAAAATACATGTGTGTATATACATATACACACTCAACCATAAGAAAAGAATGAGACCTTGCCCTTTGTGACAACTTGGATGGACAGAGAGGGTATTATGCTATGTAAAATAAGTCAGTCAGAGAAAAACAAAACCATATGATTTCACTTATAAGTGGAATCTAAAAAATAAAACAATGAACAAACAAACAGTCTCATAAATACAAAGAACAAACTGGCAGTTGACAAGGGAAGGGGTATAGGGATGATAAGTGAAATAGGTGAAGGGGATTAAGAAGTACAAACTTCTAATTATAAAATAAGTCAAGGAGATGAAAAGTACAGCACAGAGAATATAGTCAATTAGTATTATAATAACATTGCATTGTGACGGACGAGAAAATTAAAAAAAAAAAAAAAACCTGTACTTCTGCCAGTCATTTCCTTTCCCCTTTCCTATCCCCAGGCCCTGGAAACCTCTAGTTTACTTTCTGTCTCTACATATTTACCTAGTCTGGACATTCATATCCATGAAATTATGCAATAAGTGGCTACTTTCACGTAGCATGCTTTCAAGGCTCATCCATGTTGTAGCACACATAAATATTTCATTCATTTTATAGATAAATATTATTCCATTATAGAACCATACCACATTGCATTTATCCATTCATCAGTTGATTCATATACAAATATCCATAGTAGTCAAAAAGTGGAAACAATTTATATGTCAATCACCTGATGAATGAATAAATAAAATGCAGTATATCCACACATGGAGTATTATCTAGCCATACAAATCAACGAAGTACTGATACACGCTGTAGCATAGATAAACCTTGAAAACACTATGCCATGTGAAAGAAGCCAGTAACAAGAAACCACATGTTGTAGGATTCTATTGATATGAAATATCCAGAATAAGCAAATCCACAGACAGAAAATAAATTGGTGACTGACAAGGTGGCTGGAGTAGGGGGAAATGGAGGGTGGCTACTAAAGGGTATGGGATTTCTTTTTGGGGTGATGAAAATTTTCTGGAAGTAGATAGTGGTGTTGAATGTACAACTTTGTGAATATACTAAAAACCAATGAATATTACAAGTTAGATGGGGGGAATTGTATGCTACATAAATTGTATCTCAATAAATCTGCCACAAAGAAACATGAGGTGAGATTATAAGGTAATATAACCTCTCTCCACCAGCTCCCCATCCCAAAACCACATCAAAACAAAGTCCACAGGAGTATCGACAGCCTTTGGCCCAGTAATGTGACTGCTGCCAAACCTCTTGGGAACAGAGACTGCAAATGTCTTCAAGTCATTTAACTATATTCTTGATTATGGCAAATATTTTCTTAGATGAAGTATAATTAACATACAGTATCATATTAGTTGAAGATGTATGTAATAGTGATTCCATATTTTGTACATTGCAAAAATGATCCCCATAAGTCTAGTTATCATCTGTTACCATACAAAGTTACTACAATGTTATTGACTGTATTCTCTATGCTGTACATTGTATTCCCATGACTCATTTATTTTATAACTAGAAGTTTGTACTTCTTAATCCTCTGCACCTACTAGACCTGCCCCCACCGGCACTGATCCACTCTGGTAACCAAGAATTTGTTTTCTGTATCTAAGAGTCTGTTTCTATTTTGTTTGTTCATTTGTCTTCTTTTTTAGATTCCACATATAAGTGAAATCATAATATTTGGTTTTCTCTGTCTGACTTATTTCACTCAGCATAATAGCCTCTAGATCCACCCATGTTGTCACAAATAGCAAGATCTCATTCTTTTTTTATGGCTGAGTAATATTTCACTGTATATCTTATCCATTCATCTATTATGGACACTTAGTTTGCTTCTATATCTTGGCTATTGTAAATAACTCTGTAATAAACATAGGAGTACATATATCTCTTCTAATTGATGTTTTTGTTTTCTTCAGATAAATAGCCAGAAGTGGAATTACTGGATCATATGATAGTTCGTAGTTCTATCTTTAATTTTTTGAGGAGCCTCCATAATGTTTTCCATGGTGGTTGCACCAATTTACATCCCACCAACAGAGTAGAGGGTTACTTTTTCCCATATCCTCAACAACACTTGTTATTTTTGTGTCTTTTTGATAATAACCAATTTGATTGGTGTGAGGTAATATCTCAATTTGGTTTTGATTTGCATTTTTCTGATGATTAGTGATTTTAAGCATCTTTTCCTGTACCTGTTTACTATCTGTATGTCTTCTTTAGAAAAATGTTTATTCAGGTCCTCTGCCCATTTTTTAATCAGGTTGTTTGTTTTTTACAGTAAGTTATAGAAGTTATCTATATAGTCTGATATTAAACCCCATCAGATATATGATTTGCAAGTATCTTCTCCCATTCAGTAGTTTGCGTTTTCATTTTGTTGATGATCTCCTTTGCCATGCAAAAGTCTTTTACTGTGATGTAATCCCATTTGTTTATTTTAGCTTTTGCTGCCCTTGCCTGAGGAGACAGATCCAGAAAAATATTGCTAAGACTGATGTCAAAGAATTTATTGCCTATGTTTTTTCTAAGAGTTTTAGGATTTCGGGCCTTACATTCAAGTTTTTAATCCATTTTGAATATATTTTTTACATGGTGTAAGATACTGGTCCAGTTTCATTCTTTTGCTTGTAACTGTCCAGTTTTCCCAACACCATTAATTGAAGAGTCTGTCTTTTTCCCATTTTGTATTCTTGCCTCCTTTGTCATACATTAGTTGACTATATATGTGTGGATTTATTTCTTGACTCTATTCTACTTCATTAATCTATATGTTTCCATGTCAGTACCATACTGTTTTGATTACTACAGCTTTGCAGTATACTTTGAAATCAGTGAGTGTCATACCTCCAGCTTTGTTCTTTCTCAAGATTGTTTTGACTATTTGGGATCTTTTGTGGTTCCACACAAATTTTAGGATTCTTTGTTCTAGCTCTGTGAAAAATGCCATTGCTATTGTGATGGGGATTGCACAGAATCTGTAAATTGCTTTGAGTATGGACATTTTAACAATATTAATTCTTCCAATCCATGAGCATGGTATATCTTTCCATTTGATGGCATTACCGGAAATATCATTCGTCAATGTCTTACAGTTTTCAGAGTATAGAACTTTCATCCCCGTGATTAAACTTATTTGTTGGTATTGTATTCTTTTTGATACAATTGTAAATGGAACTGGTCTCTGAATTTCTCTTTATGATAGTTTATTATTAGTATATAGAAGAGCAACTGATTTCTGGATGCTAATTTTGTATCCTGCAACTTTACTGAATTCATTTATTAGTTCTAGTAGTTTTGTTTCGTTTTTTGGTGGAGTGTTTAGAGTTTTCTATATATAATGCCATGTCATCTGCAAATATTATGGCATTTTTACTTCCTCCTTACCAATCTGGATGCTTTTAATTTTTTTCTTACCTAATTACTGTGGCTAGGAGTTCTAATAATATGTTGAATAAAAGTGGCAAGAATGGACATCCTTATATAAGCCTTAACAATTGTTTTCTTTCTCTTTTGCAAAGAAAGTACCTGACTTAAGCTTTGATTACCAAGGCATCCACTTCAAAGAGGCATCCACTTCAATGTTGGCTATCTCAAATAAAAGTACTGCCAACCACACAAGACCAAAAGCCAGACTGCGTCCTCCAACTGATGCTCCTTTGTTTTAGAGATCTTGGTTGTTTTCAGTAACTGACCATTTGGGCCACTGGATTTTTCTCTTCCAACACTTTAAATCTCCCCTCTCAGGTTTTAAATTCACCAATATAGAATGATCCCACAAAACCCTAGGTACCCTCTTCCCTTGACCCCAATAAAAGCAGAACCTCAGGCCCATGCACTCTCTACCCATGACCTCACTGTATGCCCCCAATGGTGCTGTGTAATTTCCAGGTCTTTTAAGTAATAAGCTTTTATTCTTTCAAAGTTTCTTGATGATTATTGCTCAAGATCACGTTGTAATCATAGTAAGAATCACAAGGGTCAATCCAACCACAGTACTAGTTATTGATAGACTGAGACCAGCACAAAACAGATTTATGAGATGATCTAAGTTTATGTGGAAACAAACATGATGAATTGGGATGATGAGACTGAAAATTGTCTTTTCTGAGAGTGACCAAAACTATGATTGGTTTTCTTATGTGGTTCATAGCATAGCCAGAAGGGAATTCCAAGGAAAAATTGCCAAAATGCTTTGAGCGGAGATAGCCACATTGGAAGACAACTCTGTAAGGGATCTACCCCTTTGGATGGGCAAGTTGCCCATCATCCTGATCCTTTGTTCCCACACCTCAAAAATAGGAATAATCATAATGCTATTCTCACAGAGTTCCTTTGAGGAAATAACTAAGGTAATGCATCAAGTGCCAAGTTTGAGAGTGAAGGAAGGGAGAAAGTTTGATAGAGAGGAAGAAAAGAAGTAAGACAGTAGAAGAGAAGAATGGGAAGGAGGAAGGGAGAGAGAAACAGAGGGAAAATTGGTTTATTTATCCATTCAATAAATATTTACCTGGTATCTCCCTTATACTCAAGAAAGGAGGAAGGAAGGAAGGAAAGGAGGAAGGAAGGGGAAAAGGAAGGGATGGGAGGGGAGGGGAAAGGGAAAAGAAATGGCCCATGCTCATAGTCCATGTAGACAGGTAAACTGATAGTGGCTTCACTATGTTATGAGGGTTATGAGAGAAGTCATAGCTAGGTGGCTAGAAATTCAGAGAGGATGTAACCCAGGCTAGAGACATGTAGGAAAACACCCCAAACAAAGAGCCACCACTGAGCTGGATCTTGAAGAACAATTGAGAGCCAGCCCCACGAAGAAGTATGGAAAGAGAGGAGAAAGTATAAAAGCCCAGAGGCAAAGACAGACCAAACCTATTAAGGAACAGTAATAGCAAAAATCTGGATAGCAATTACCACATGTCACACATAGTTCTAAGCTTTTCTAACCCTCACAACCACCCTGTGAAGTAGCCATTGTTTTTGGATCTCCATTTAAGGGATGAAAAAATGGAGATCTAAAGTGGTTAAGTAACTTGCTCCAGGTCATCCTCCTAGGTAAGTGGCACAGCCAGATGTTCATCTAGGTTGTCTGACACCAACTCCCCTACTCAAACCACTATACCATGTAGCCTCTGAATTGGCACAAATGCTTCAGGATGCTGGAAAAAAAAAAAGAATGTAGGGTAGAGGCAAGAGTTGTGAGAGCAGACAGGCAGGCAATTAATGACAGTTACAGCAATTCTTCAAATTTAAAGTTATCCATTTTAACCAGGCTGTTCCTCATTCAGAGGTTATGATAGATGCTTTCAGGTTGTATATTTATTAATAAGCAAAATCTACTTTCCAGATAGCCATTTTCTTAACTAAACAACTTCAGCATGATCACACAATCTGATAATCAACCTAAAATTTAGTGTTCAAAACTTTCTCAAATCCATGTGTCATTTAGTTTTCATTCTCTTTTAAAATTTTTTTAACGTCTATTTTATTTTTCAGAAAGAGAGAGAGACAAAGCATGAGCAGGGGAGGGACAGAGAGAGAAGGAGACAGAGAATCTGAAGCAGGCACCAGGCTCCCAACTGTCAGCACTGAGGCTGACATGGGGCTCAAACCCACCAACTGTCATATCGTGACCTGAGCCAAAGTCAAACACTTAACTGACTGAGCCACCCAGGCACCCCGTCATTCTCTTTTAAATTATTTAAAATTAAGCAGAGATCTCCTTGTTCTTAAAAAGAAATTCTTGAGCAAAAGCTATGTACCTTAAAGCATCTTGATCATCTTTCTGCATCATATACTGGAGGACGGGGAGGGGAATCTGAAGCAACGTCTCTCTCTGTCTCTCTCTGTCTCTCTTCTCTATCCTCCCTCACTGTTCTACTTTTAAGAAATTCAAATCAATCAAGTTTCAAAATTCATTTGCCAGATAACCATTTCTAGTTAGATATTTAACACAGGCAATTTGTATTTTAAAATACAAAAACAGCACTTGTAATAAATAATCCACTGAAAAGAAAATCCTCTCTGTGTCTCAGTTTCCTCATTTGTAGAAGGGGGAGAGTAATGGGGTGCCTGGGTAGTTCTGTTGGTTAAGCATCCAACTCTTGATCTCAGCTCAGGTCATAATCTCATGGTTTGTGGGATCAAGCCCCGCGTTGGGCTCTGCGCTGACAGCACAGAGCCTGCTTGAGATTCTCTCTCTCCCTCTCCCTCTACCTCTCTCCCTCTACCTCTCTCTCTCTTTCTCTATCTCAAAATAAATAAATAAACACTTTTTAAAAAGGAGGGGTGAGTAATGACTCCTTAAAAATACATATGGTATTTTTTTTATTTAAAAATTTTTTTATTTAAAAATACATATGGTATGTACATATGGTACATATAGATTAGAGAGCCCAGAACTGGACCCACAAATGTACGGCCAATTAATCTTTGACAAAGGAGGAAAGACTATCCAATGGCAAAAAGATAGCCTCTTTAATAGGTGGTGCTGGGACAACTGGACGGCAACATGCAGAAGAATGAAACTAGAC
>CM053574.1:22644802-22677019 GCA_028646485.1 Cryptoprocta ferox
AAAAAGAGTTAGGGAGAGGGAGGGAGACAAAACACGAGAGACTCTTGAATCCTGAAAACAAACTGAGGGGGGAAGGGGAAGGGGAAAAGGTAAAGGGGGGTGATGGTCTTGGTGGAGGTCACTTGTGGGGAAGAGCACTGGGTGTTATATGGAAACCAACCTGACAATAAACTATAAAGTTTAAAAAAATAAATAAATAAAAATAAAGTCACCGTGGGAAATGAAAAAAAAAATACATATGGTTGTTGTGAAAATTAAGAGTTAATACATATAAAGCTGTAGAAAGTACCAAGTACAGAGTAATCACTTTTATCAATCAGGATAAGCTAGGATATGCTGCCTTGACAACAGCAACAAAAACCCATATTCTGAAAGACATAATCTACTTGACACACTGATTACACAGAATCAGAACTCTTAGAGCTCAGAGAGACCTTAAAGATTAGCCTGTTAACCTCTTTTTACAAATGAAAAAAATCACATCACGCAGGTTTAATGGCAGGCCCAAAAGAACAAGCACATTGCCAAAGCCAGATTCTGTTTCTGGGAGCATGGAATCTCAGTTTCTGGAATCCTGAACTCCATCCTGGTATGTACTCTAGTAACCCTAAGAGCAGAACAAAAGGGGGTGGCTCTCTACTTTAACAATGTAGGAAACGGTAGTCATGTCTCTAACAGGAGGATGAGAGATAACCTAAATCATTTCACTTACTCCCTGGGTCCCATCCAATAATTAAATAGCATGGGACACTCCAAGGACAATTTACTGAGACCTCCTTTCTAAGTCTTCAGAATTAGACTGTTCGCTAATAAAAATTAGCTATTAGAAGACAAGCTCTATAAAAACTAGCTCTAAAAGATCAGGATACAGTACATGCAAAATCTCTGGCAAAGCCAAACAAAGCACTTTCTCTAAGGGCCAAAGGTAAGAAAAATAATGCACGGTTTTCAATTCTGCCCTTCCAGATTATTCAATACCTTCAGATATAATCACCTCCTCCTTCTGAACCATGAAAGCACATTTCTTTTAAGGCAGTAGCCCAAACCCTACTGGATCAATAAACAAGAGCATTCATTTCAGCTTGTTACCTATATCAGGTACCTACCTACAAACCAGCAACCTGTAAGGTTGTATTCTAGGGCTTCTCTTTGGAATCTGCCTGTCATCTTTGTGCTTTCAACTTCCCACAGCCTCAAGCAATCTTCTGTGGCTTCCATTCCACTGCATATCTGGAGAGGGAAGCCCTTCTAATGTCCACCTTCATTAGGACGAAACATCACCAGGTGATCCGACCTCATGCCTGGGTCCTAGTCAAACTTCTGTCAACTTAGAACTTATGGCACAGGTGGAACAGGTGGCAAAACCACTAATTCCCTTTAAGTATAAAAATGAGACTCACTGGATGGGCATTCAGAAAGCTTTTTACTCCTGACCCTAATTCTGAGATCATTCTCCAGTTGTTCTCAAAGAATCAAAGCTCAAAAGGCAAACTCCCTTCTCCACAGCCTGCCAGTGAGAACACCAAGAGAAGCAAAGCAGGTATCACAATGGCATCCAGGCTACTCTTTACAGTCACTCTGCTAAGAGTACAAATAGAATACATCATGTTTATCCTAATACCTAGTCTTCAACACAGTTCTTTTTAACCTTTCTCCCCTCATATTTAATTGCATACTTTAAAATCTGCCGTGGGAGCACCTGGGTGGCTAAGTCGACTGAGCGTCCCATTTCAGCTCAGGTCATGATATCATAGTTTGTGAGTTAGAGCCCCACGTCAGGTTCTCTGCTGTCAGCACAGAGCTTGCTTTGGATCCTCTGTCTCCTTCTCTCTCTCTCTCTCTCTGCCCCTCCCCTGCTCATGTTCTCCCCCTCTCTCTCTCTCTCTCTCTCTCAAAAATAAAAAATAGACCTTTAAAAAAAGAAAAAAGAAATGTTCCGTGGATAGTAAAGACTAGCCCCATTTCCAGTTCACAAAAGGGAAAAGGAAAAAAAAGTTTAAAATCATTAATCTGTCCTTTAAACATAGGTAAAAATACTGAGAGTGTAAAAAGATTAGCCTGTCCAATTGATTCCAAGTCTCAGACAATAAAAGAGGTCATAACAACTTCTGTTTCTGGCGTTATGGCAGGCTATGTTTTCAGATAAGCCCTCCCACGACACAACAGCTAGATAAAACCAAATATATCTCTCAAAGCACTGCTGTGCTTGCAAGAAAGTAAGGAAAATCTCTAAGAAAGAGAAAGATTGAGAAAAAGAAAGTGAGCTTTTCAGGAGCAGGTTCTGGGCCAAATTTGTATTATACTCCCAAATCTAGCACATAATACGTATTCAATAAATAATGAAATATGGCCAGAAAGATGAGAGGACCAGAAGGGAAATTGTCTCACCAGATGGTCGGCACAGGGAAACACTGTGAGAGAGACTAGGTTTCCATTCCTCTTTGCTTTACTGTACGTAGACTAGAGGTGGGAGAGTGTGGGGCCAATAGGGAGGCAGAGGGTGTCCTTGACCTCAGATTACTCTGTCCTGTGCTCTCCTCCAAAACTCAAAATGCCTCACGTCCACCGGCTCACTCATCTGACAAGACTGCTCTGATGTTGCCAGCACTATGTCCACTTCACAAGAGGATAAATTGGGCTGGCTTAAGGGATTTGACTGCAATCACATTGTTAGCAGATATGGGCCAGTGTCTAAAACTGAGGTTTCCTCCAGCCAATTCTAAAGTTACCTCTGCTATAAAAAATAAAGAGAACTTCATTTTGCACAACTCTTATAATCTCTTATAAGTCACTTAATCTTGGGGGGAGGGGGAAGTGAACAATAAAAATATAAGAAACTAAGCCGTACTTGAGTTTATATGGAAAAGGGAGGAAAATATACTTTGCTTTAGCCAACATTCAGGAGAGTAACTTCCAACAGCTACTGGAGTCAGAATTTAATCCAGATTTCAGTATATCTAAAATACAAAAGGTAAATAGAATGAAAATATAATTATATATGTATGATGTGCATGGAACACACAATTATTTAAATAGGGACTAGCCAGATGTTTAGAATCTACTGTGTCTTATCCCCAAACATGGGAAATATGAGTTCCTGGAAAATTTGAAAAAATTTGTGACCTTAAGCTCTTTTCCACACTATGGGGAGAAAACAAAAAAAAAATGATAAAGTTTTTTGCTATAAAGCAGTTTAGGGTTTCATTGCTATGAAAACCGTCTCTGAGCTATATAAAAATATGAATTGGCCTATACCCAAAAGTCTTGAACTTTTTTTTAATAAATCCATACTCCTTCTCAAGCAAGAGCTTAACATAACTCTTTCAAAGAAAATAGAATCTCTTTGCAGACAACTTGGCCTGCTCTCCTTCTCCTGTGACTTTATTTTCCTATTTATCATTTTTTAGTTTGTTTCTAATCAAATTTTAAGGGCAGGTTGTCTGATCCCTCTTTCCATAATCCCATGTGCAGGATGTATAGCACTCCTTGTGGCTTCGAACCTTCCACAGACCATGTCACGTGTGTGAAAAGACAAACAGCAGACGCTGGCTAAAAACATGTGGCCCCAGTGTGCTGTGGAAGAGCCACTCTGCTGAGAAAGGCCTAAAAAAATTAATATTTAGACATAGGGTCCTAGGCTTTCTAATAACTAATAGAGAATATTGATAGGTAATTTTTAAAAGCAGCAAAGCACCAGGATCCTGGGATCCTCACACCGACAGACACACTGTCAGTGATAACTGCAGAACCCACTTTGGTTGATAACATGTGACATTTTGCCAAGATTCATAATACTAAGAACAGTATACATGGAAAAGCTCTCTTGGCAGTTGCTTTTGTAAGCAAGGAGTTCTGGTTCTCATTACAGACCAATACTATAAGGTGGCATAGTACTGGATATTGTACTGAGCTGAGAGTTAAGGACTTAAGTTCTAATTCTGGCTTTGCTGCTAACAAATTATATGATGTGGGGGAAATCACTAAACTTGTCTAGGCTTCCAAGAACAGTGATGATGAGCTGGGTTTTGAATCCTGAGTCTACCTATAACAGCCTATGTTGCCTTGGACAAATAACTTAAGTACTTTGAGCACTGAATTATTCATCCATAAAAAAGAAACAATAATTGTAACTAAAGTACAAGGTTCGCACAAAGACCACATGAGATGTTCATTGCATAAGTGAACAGGTTCCCATAAAGCATAAAGCACTGGGCCTGGCACATAATGGACACTCAGTAAATGTTCACTGTTGACACAGTGGTGGTGGCTAGAGGCCTAGAATTAAAATTTGTCTCCTTCCTCCTCCCATTTGGGCAGGGAAAAGACATGAGCATAATGAACATACATTTTTGATCGTCTAATAAATGTAACAGTGGGAAACAAAATGCTAAGCACTTTGGCATTTTTTAAACAAGAGAAACAGGAAACAGTTGTTTTAAGACCAACTTAAAGATGGCTAAAATTGATTTCCCATTAACTGGTCTATAAATAACTCTACAAGGGGCTCTCGGGAATAACAACATGACTGTTTTGAAAGTCAGGATTTTTTTCCCTACTAGTCCCCTGTAATACATAAGCAACTGAAAGTAGCATCCCCTGATGTTGACACCGCTCAACCTGTTACAGGTATGTATGTATATATGTATATATGTATGTATGAATTAATTAATTAATTAGTTAATTAAAAAATCCAAGTTTAAGAAATATTGATAAGTCTTAAGTGTGTTTAGAGAAGCAACCAAAATCATGTAATCATGGAAACAATGGTTAAAACTGGAGCCTTTCTAGCCACCTGGGTGGCTCAATCGGTTAGGCATGGGACTTCAGCTCAGATCATGATATCGCAGTTTGTGGGTTCGAGCCCTGCATCCAGCTCTGTGCTGACAGCTCAGATTCTGTCTCCTTCTTTCTCTGCCCCTCCCTCACTTGCACTCTCTGTCTCTCTCAGAAATAAACATTTTTTAAAAATGTTTTTAAGGGGCACCTGGGTGGCTCAGTTGGTTAAGCGTCCGACCTCGGCTCAGGTCATGATCTCATGGTCTTTGAGTTCAAGCCTCACGTCGGGCTCTGTGCTGACAGCTCAGAGCCAGAGCCTGCTTTGGATTCTGTGTCTCCCTCTCTCTCTGCCCCTCCTGTACTCATGCTCTGTTTCTCCCTGTCTCAATAATAAATAAACATAAAAAATTTTTTAATGTTTTTAATTTTTAAAAATGGAGGTTTTCTATTATTAATAGCCACACGCAGTTAGAGGACAGCTCTTTGATTTTAATTGCTTAGCAAATCTTTAGTGTAAATGACATTTTAAAATATTTATTGCAACTCCCACCCCTGTCACCTCCTCCTCACCCCATGACATGTTTATTTAACAAAATTGTTAACCATCTAAATATTTTTAAAAGAAGTAAGAGGTTTTACCTAAATTACTGTCACTCAAATAGCTGTGTGGCATGCACTGAACTACTGCATGTAGTTACTCTGAGCCACATGGTTCCCTCAGCCAAACTGTAGTCCTTGCTATCAAAGTTTTCATGAGGAAAGATTTTTCCTAAGTACTTTACCCTCCTGCTTCTCTCACTCCTTGTGCCACTGCTGGGAAGGGGGATAACTGACCTCCACACAACTCAGAATGTGGTCCTAGGACCAGCAGCAGCAGCATCCTGTAAGAAAGGTAGAACCTCATGTTCCACTTCAGACCTGCAGTTTCAGAATCTGCATTTTTACATGCTAGGTAGACTGCCTTTAAGACTGCCTTTACATGCCTTTAAGACTGCCACGTCATCTGAAGGCACGTAAAGGTTTGAGAAGCACATTTCCAGACTTCAAAACAAAAAGTTCAGCCTTA
Source organism: Cryptoprocta ferox (assembly GCA_028646485.1). NCBI lineage: Eukaryota > Metazoa > Chordata > Mammalia > Carnivora > Eupleridae > Cryptoprocta > Cryptoprocta ferox. Next base: position 22,650,645 of record CM053574.1, read on the forward strand.
CTACTACTTTAAGAAATGATCATTTGGTAATAAAAAGGTGGGAAAGGAAAATATCATGAAGAGAGTACTGTGGGATAGTTCAATCCTAAGAAGTATTCTTAGTTTGTGTGATTCATAAAGTATGAGTAAACTATGAGTAGCACCCCTTAGTATAAGACACTACTAGATAGAGCAGACAAAGGGGGCATTCATTCACTCATTCAACCATTACTGAGCTATGTGCTATCTGACGGACATAAGTGTCCTCTCCAAGTCTAAAAAGAAACCCTGCCAGGTTAAATATAAATAAATAAACATTATATATGTGTTATATATTTTATTATATACATAAAATATATCATGTTATAAATAATATATATTGCTATTTTTACTGTTTATTTTTAAGAGAGACATGATATCTGAACTTTAATTCTGTACTATTATTTGTTGTTACCATTACTTAAAAAAATCTAAGGGAAGATTTAATGAGTCATCTGAAATGACAGCACCAGTCTTTACAATCAACTGTTTTATTCATTTTAAGTTTTAAACAGCATTTCCGTATGCATGTCTGTGCTCTTGGTGGAATTTTAAACAACTGGGAATACTATGAAGAGTCTGAGATGAATCTTCTTTTTCACATTATAACTTGACCGACACAGGGAACTTGAACAGTATAGAAAAAATGTGAATATACTGGTTCCTAAGTAGCTTAATCACTCAAATTCTCTTGTTTTCCCATTTTATCAATGCACTAGAACCACATCTGTGCTGACAGCTCAGAGACTGGAGCCTGCTTCAGATTCTATATCTCCTTCTCTCTCTGCCCCTCCCCCACTCACGTGCACACACTTGCGCGTGCTCTCTCTCTCTCTCTCAAAAATTAAACATTAAAAAAAATAATTGATTTGACAGTGAAAGCCCTAAATATTTGATTGAGAATAATATCTCCAATTGTAAACTCTCTCTTTGATGTCTGAGGCCTTGGGTTGATCTCCAGCTTGATCACTCAGTAGCTGTGGGGTTGATCTGACCACACACTAGCTACAGGGTTCCGCAGTCTTGGATGGCCTGTATGACACTAACAGGTTACTTCTGTTTTTTAGGTCTCAGTTTCCAGCTCTTTTAAAAGCTGCTAAAAATACAAACAATCTCACAAAACCCTGATAAGGTTAAACAGAATGCATATCAGATACTTAGCAAGTCCCACTTCAGCCCACAGGAAGCCATCATTTTTAAAAGCCACTGTTAAGAATATACAAACCCATACTGCAAACCCTCCCAAAATGCAATGGAAAGAAATAAAAGTAGAGTAGGTGGAAAACATGAAATTATGTTTGCCTATATCATATACAAATAAATCCTTTAATCCAGGGGAACTTTCTGGCTTGGCCACTTTGAATTCTAACCTTTTTAATAGCAAATAAAATACTTTGAAAGAACCACCCTAGATTTTCTATAAGCTGGTATATGCATTTTAAAGACATAGCAAATATTGAACAACAGAATCACTGAACACTGGTGATGAAAGATTTTAATCATCTTCGCTTCTTTTTATAGAAGGATAACCTGGGCCCAAAAAGGGGGACCACTTGTCACCAGAAGCCACAGCAGAAATGGCAGCACTGCTAGTTATAAAGCCCAGACACCAAACTCTCAGCACACTGCAGTACCCAAGTCTTTCTCTTCTAGCCCCATGCACCAGTATTATTTGGTCACTGAACTGCAAAAGGATCCCGTTACCACATAATTAGTGTCAGGGTATGTGCAACAGCTGCCACAAGCCAGATTTCCACACTGGAGTCAAACATCTTCGGCCCAGAGGCATCTCTTCCACCACACACCACCGATGGTACAGCTGCTGTAACCACAGTCCATACCCAGCGGCTCCAAGACTTCAAGAGTTGGAACAAATGATTAATTCCAACAAGGATGAAGTAACTTTTCACTTTGAAAGGACTTCTTAAAGAATATCTTAAGGGAATTTTGAAAGATACAGCATTCTTCCACCTGAGAGCTTAAAGACTTTGAAAAGGGTTTAGAGGAATTTTTCCCCCAAAAAGTATATGGGATAAATGTCAAGAATGAAGGGGGCCACTAAGGAACCGGGAAAAGATAATGATAAGTCACAGGAGATCCATGCTATCGTTAGGGAGGCCAAAGCAAAAACCAGACAGAGGGAACAGTTCTTTTGCAGATACTATCACTGGAAGAATATATTATATGGCTAAGAAATAAGATCCCTTGCTACCAATCCTGAATAATATCAATTTGAGGTTATTTTTATTTTATCTGGATAATTTTGTCATATTATTAAGAATAAGAGTTTTCCTTAGAAAAGACTCAGAAACCCACATATGCATTCATGAGCATATAGATACATTTCATATGCTTTAAGATTCCTTCTCAAATCTTTAAACCAGTGACAGAGAATACAGTTTTCTCCAAAAGAACAGTAAAAAGTATTTTTAAACAAGGACTGCAAAGTGCCTTTTTCATCCCTGGATATTTATTTTGTTTTATAATTCATTTGAGACTTTTAAAGTTGGGAAGGGAGGGAAAAAAATGGCTTTCAAATTTGAGTTTGGAACAGAGCTAACCTATCAAGTCCAACAGGGATATAAAGAAAGTATCTAACAGTGCAGACACTGCTGGTGCCCGGAACAAAAGCATTATTGAATGGAAGAAGAATTTAAATTGAAGCAAGCCCTAATGTAATACCTTAGTAACTCTAGGTCCTACTGCCATTTTTCCTAATAAGATGAACTATTAGTTCTGGTTTACATAAATTTCAACATACCAGGGCCCTCAGCAACCTACAGGAAGGCCAATGGCCCTCTAGAGTCCATGCATCTGTAACACTATTCAAAACATGATTGTTCCTTTCACCATCATTTGGGTCCTTAACTGTGGACCGTACAAAACCAATGGAGGCAGGGGCCCGTGAAATGGGTGGAGTCTTTTGCTGTGTCTTTGAAGGTTTTCTTTCTTTACTTTAAAAATCCAAAAGGAAATAGGGTGGAAAGAATTACAGGCTTTATGGTTTTATAAAGGAGGAAAAAAAATAAACCTAGGATGAGTTTACAGTTTACAGTCTATAAAGAGCCTCCTCCCTCATTTATTCCCTTAAATAAGCTTTTCAATCACCTTTTAAAGGGGCAAAGAAAACTCTGTCATTGTTGGAGTTGCTGAAATCCAGTATGGGAGACTAGTTAAGAGCTGAGTCCTGTATCAAGCAAGAACTGGTTCTACCACTGCTTGTCTATACTGTTTAATCCCTGGCAGATTATTTATCCTCATTTCTTCCACTGTAAAATGAGGATGATACAAGTGTAGTTATGAGTAAGTTTACATATAGGAATATATAAAAATATATTTATAAATAGACACATAGCTTATTATAGTCTATGGATTCAATCAATTTCTCTTAACATTATAATTAGTATTAATAGTGAAAACCACCATTATGCTGGCAAATATCTATAAAGGTTATTTAGCAACTTATTCAATGAACTCTAGGCCAGATAACATTTATTCACTTCCTCAGAAAGAAGACTTTTTCCTTTTTTTGAAAGATTTTTTAAGCATATGACACAATCTCCCATCAAACCCCCTATCAGACAACCATTATGCTACAAAGAATTCTTCTTTCATTTGAGGCCACTCAGAGAGTTTGAAAGTATATGCTGGTCATTTATTTTTACCACAACCACTCCCAGGCAGCATTAGCTCAGCTCATAGTATGTGCTACGCACTAGGATAAGCCATTGAGGATATAAGGACAGAGAAAACATGAGACATAGTCCTTGGCCTTGAGACACTCTTAGTCAAGAAAAAGTGACAGGGGCGCCTAGGTGACTCAGTCGGTTAGGCATCGGACTTTACTCAGGTCATGATTTCATGGTTCATGAATTCGAGCCCCACGTCAGGCTCTGTGCTGACAGCTCAGAGCCTGGAGCCTGCTTCAGATTCTGTGTCTCCCTCTCTCTACACCTCCCCTGTTCATACTCTGTCTCTCTCTCAAAAATAAATAAACATTTTTAAAAAATAATAGAAAAAGAAAAAGTGACAAATGTAGAGATCAATAATCACAACAAAAAAATGTGAGCATAAGGAAGGGTGTATAATGTGTTAAGGGCAGTGCAGAGGAGAGAGGCATCAATCTGGTCTGTGCACAGGCAACAACTCCACAGAGGATGTGAACTTTGAGTAGGACTTAGAATACAGAAGACTTTTCTAAAGGCAAAGAAGGGAAGGTATTCCAGGCAGGGTGAAGGGCTTGGTTAAAGGTGTCAAAGCATGAAAAAAATCAAGGAAAAGAATATGGAGCTTGAGAGTCAAATATAAGATCAGGAGTGGCAGGAGGCAGCTACAAAGGTGGTAATGCTCATAAGTAAAGGACCCAAATGCCATAGAAAGAATGCAGACTTCATGAAGCAAAGAGTGATGTAAATGGAGTGCTTTGTACTACATATTGCAAACTGGGCTTATGAATATATTCTGAGAGGTCTTTATATTTTATAAAAATTTGAAATTTATTTAATTTTAGTGATAATTTAAAAAATAAAATTATCTGGAAATTAAGATACAACTCTTCTTTGTGTTAATAATTTATATTTCGTTCATTCATTCAAAAATATCTATTCAATACCTACTATATGCCAGGCACAATCCTAAGCATTGGGGATTTAATAATGAGCAAAAGAGAGAGAGTGCCTGACCTCGTGGAACTTAGAATCTCATAAGGAGAGACAATCTATAAACAAAAATATGGCATATCAACAAACAGTGCTATACAGACTAATAAAATATAAACATGATGAGAAGGTGTTAATTTTATACAGGGTAGACCAATAGTCAGTCATACTTCCTCATTAAAATGACATTTAAGCAAAGACCTGAAGGAGCAAGATATTTGGAAGATTTTCTCTGAGAGTAAGATTTTATTTCCCCACACTTGTCACAAATATTCTTAGAGGTCTACAAGAATTACTTTTAATTTTCACTTTAAAAAGGATACACATACTAAAGTTTGGGAGAAAAATAGGAAGAAGGTATTTTAGAACTGGAAGGTAACAGGGAAGAATGGGCAATTAGAGGCAGAGAAAAAATTAGAAAGGTATTGGAATAAACCAAGAGAAATTGGATAGTGAGGCCCCAGAGTGTAACCTGCACTTGGTTTCTAGCAATATGATGGAACAGTTAACTACAAACACCTGGAAAAGCTGGAGATGATACAAAATCAAGAGAAAATACAACAATATTTCTTTGTATCCACAGATGAGCATGCATGAAAGAGAGGCACTCAAGGGCCAAAAACAAAGAGGAAAACTAAAAATCAGGTGAGAGGAGCTGAGGGTTTGGCTATCAAGAGGCTAGAAAGGGGTAAAGGGAGGGAGCTTGGGTTAACAGCCTTAGAAGTGGGTCAGAATAAGCTCTAAGCAAGTTAGAGGTGAGACGTTTCCATAAAACCAGATAAGTGAAATGGTGGACACAAAAAGATAATAGCCTGAACCTCTGCGCTCAGGATAAGATAAAACTAGTTTCTCCAAGGGTCTACCTTCATGTAAATTTGGGATTCATTTTACAGTGCCTAAAGGTCTGAGAACATCCAAGTAGAGAAATAAACTTATATATGCAAATGATCTGAAAGTGATACTTGGCAAAAAACAAACACAAAAGTGTTCTCAAGAAACTTAGTCTCTCAACCCAAACCACACAGAATGCCAGAAATCAAACGATATCCAAAAAGAGAATGCCTAAAATATTTCTAAAACTCATTAAAGATTAAGGGGAGCAAAATGGATAAGTATAATTAAACTCATGCCTTAAGCACAGCAAAGTAAAACTACAAAATGCTAAACACAAAGAGAAGATTTTAAAAGCAACCATAGAGAAGGAACAGATTAACTACACAAAAGAACAATGTAAAATGACAATGGACTTCTCAAGGGATCAACAATATTATTTCAACAACAATAGCTTGAAAGTGCTAAAAGAAAATAACTCTCAACTTTAGAATTTTATTCCCAGTTAATCTGCCATTCAAGAATGAGGATGAAATAAAGATGATCCCCGCACAAAAGAGTGTTTACCACTAACACAAACCACCTGAAATAACAGTGTGTTTATACTGTCTCATAAGAGCCAAATTTTCAGAAATTTTGAGTCACTTAACAACATGTTGGTAACTGGAATTGAGCTATGGTGGGAGTATTTACACCACAGAAATCAGCAAACACTAAAATCAGGCTTTTTTGCCCCACCCTCCTGCCCAAGGAACCAACTGTTTTACACTTACCAGCACACTATAAATAACCTTAAAGATATTTCTAGAATATGTACTTCAAAAAAAATGAATCTAGAAGGAAGAGTTCATAAGAATGAAGGAAAATTAAGTAAATATAGTAAGTGTTTTAATTCTAAATAAGCATTTACTATATAAGACAATAATAATATGACAACTAACTTGGAGAATCAGAAGTTTATCAGTCAGGTGATCACCTTATGCTACAGTAACAATCCCAAAATCTCTATGGCTGAAAACAATAAATGTTTACTTCCACTCATGCTTAACATCTTTCAGGGATTAGCTGGGGACTCTACCCAGTATAGCCCCTGAAGGATCTGACCTCAAAACCTTCTTTAACAATTGCTACACACGAGTCACATAATGAACTGCATGCTGGGTCTTTAAGCTTCCTGTTTCTAACATTTCACAGGCCAACCCACCAGTCACATGGCCATGCCTAATTTCAAAGGAAACAAGAAAGTACAAAACTACCATACCCCCAGAGGGATATAAAAATAAAAACACCTAAGATGAGAGCAAAATGGTTAGTGTTAAAACATTCTAAATTCATCATAGTCTTTTTTTCTTTTTAGAGAAGAGAAGATAAAATTGGTTATCCTTAGACAAATTCAAGTGGATATGTTAAAATTTTAAGAGGAATAGCTTAAAGAATAAAGAATAAACTTTCAAATCTGTAGGAAAGGAGAATAAAGAAAATACAAATAATCAAAAAAGAGGAAATAAGCCTAGAAAAGGCAGGGTAAATAGGAAGCACAAAATAAACTGTAGAAATCAATCCAAACATTTCGGTAATTACAATAAATGTAAATGAAATAAACTTACCACCTAAAAGGACAGAAATCATCTGTTTGTATTCTTTTTAAAGTTGTCATATCTACACTTAAGAAATATACCTAAAATAAGGTCATAGAAAAGTTTAAAGTAAAAAGATAGATTGAGAGCACAGGCATGAAATCACACAGGCATGGAAGTTACATGATCCCAGGTATATCCTCAAGCAGGTCAATTAACCTCTGAGGAGGGGCAGTTTCCTCATCTATAAAATGAGCTTCACAACATTACATTTGTTCCACATGTGAACAATGTTCTACAACCTTCATAACACGTCATAATGTTATTTGGTTTAGATGTACTGTGTATAAACTGCTTCATACAGGGCTTGGTTCATAGCAGCAGCTTGACAAATGATAGCTATCATCTTATAATTACCTACATGCTCACACAATGGGATAGGATGTTTATAAACAGAGCGTCAATCACTCCTCCCATCCCTTTCCACATGCCCTTCTGCGATGTGACTTTGCCACTGTTCCTACCAAGAAATACAGTTTATATCTCCACACTTTAAGTCTGGGCTAGTCTTGGGTTTGTTTTGCCTAATAGAATTCAGAGGTGATATCTGAGTTCCAAGCCTAAGCAGGCCTCAAGACACCTTGCCACTTCTACTTTTATCCTTTAGACTTCTACTTTCAGCCAAGATGGAGTTACAGAGGCATAATGACCTCCTTTCCTGAAATAACTAACAAATTGGACAATATGTATGCAAAATGGTTTCAAGGACAGTAATCCAGAGAGATGAAAATCAAATATGGTGAGCACTATAACTGACCAGCCTACTACCTGGCGATAGTGTCCAGGCTGCAGCACAGAGAGAATCCCAGGCAAAGATGTCTGGTCTGCCTGATTTGAGAAGATGAAGCTGGTCATCTGAAAAGAAAAAGTCAACTAGAGTTCATGGGGTTCACAGCTTTAGAGGGTCCCCCTTAAGTACTCAGCTATTAATTTTCACATGTGCAAAGAAACTACCCAAGGCCAGGGAAGGAACAATCCAAAAGGATAGCGGAAACCATACTTGGAGCTACACTTTAGCCCTCTTGATAGGAAGAAGCTCAAGCTACCCCCATTTGAGGATAACACACCATGAGAAGAAAGACCTAGCAAAAACCCAACACCAATCACCCTGTGGTTGACCACCATGTCACCAAACAGCCTCTATCAAATTAGCAGGTGACTGCAGCCTCATGAATAACTCTAGAAGAGATCAGCAGAAGAACGACCCAGCTGAACCCAGCAAAGGCCAGACAAAACTAATGACCCTCAAATCACAAGCAAATAAAAAGAGTTGCATTAAGTCACCAAGTTTTGAGCTGATTTATTATGCTACAATAGAGAGCTGACACAAAAGAAGTCTCAAACAATGTTGTATCTATAGAAAATGAGCAATAAATTTCAGTAAATGGCCCATCCCTGCCACCCATCAGCAAAAACCAATACCTAAGGGCAGTCAGCCCCAACGCAGCAGAGTCATAGCCTTCTTCACTTGCAAGAAGTTAGAACAATTGTGGAAACATGTTTTGAATCGGAGAATCCTGATATATCAGAGCTCAAATGTCACATCCACTGTGAAACATTCTCAAGATTCTGCTGAGGGAAATACCACTCCTTCTTGCTTCCATGGACATTGAGGATAGCCCTGCTGTGGCACCTACATCAGTGTATTGTGTGGGTCTCCTATCCTCAGCAGCAGCTGGTCCCAGGCACCGCTAAGCAGTTCACCTCATTCTCATCTGCGGTGAGTCACTCAGCCCAATTTCTGTCCCTAAACAATAACTACATTGGATGCAGCATGCTGGGCTATTTTAATCCTGGAGAAAGAGGTCAGAACACAGAGACAGGATTAAAGGATGACTAAGGAATCAGTTCTATGGTAGTGATGACAGAGGAAGCTGACTGAAGCTTATCAGAACCCCCTCCCATGCATGACTCACTCTACCCTGGTGGGGAGAAAAGCCGAGCACAATCTCAAGAGTCAATAGCCTGAACATAGTTCAAAACTCTAATGAGCCTTCATGCCTCTCCAAAGAAACTGCTTCAAAATGGCCATCTGCAGCCCTCTGTCATAGAGGAAACAGACAAGCCAGGAGGTCAGGTTGATCTGAAAAGCCCAGATGAGCCACAGACACCAGATGCAACTGAACCTGTTGGAAATCACCCCTGGCCTCTGGCTTCCTCTGAGACCTCAATTCCTATTACTTTCACCTTCACCCCCTAGGATCCACTCACTCCAGCCTCCTTGGTGCTCCTCAAGCACACCAAGGACCATCCCTGCCTAGGAGCTGTTGCCTTCACTTTTCCCTCTGCCAGGAATGCTATTTTGCCAGATGTTTGAATGGTTCCCCCCTCACTTTATGTAGTCCTCTGCTCGAATGTCACTTCCTTAGAGAGGTCATCCTGGGCCACTCCACCTCAATCAGATCCCCACATACACACTGCCATTCTCTATTGTGTTACCTGCTTTTTTTCCTCATAGCACATAGCATCATCAGACATTATCTACCTATCTACCTATCTATCTACCTAAATATATATATATACACACACATATATATATACTTACATATATATATAATTCATGTGTGCTTATCTTCTAACTACAATGTGAGTTCCAGGAGGGCAGGAATTTGACTATTTGTTAAAAAGTGTACACTCAGTGGTTACAATGCCACACACCTAGTAAGTGGTCAGTAAACATTTGTTCCGTGAATTAATTTTCTAACTATGTCTTCTATGCATTGTAAATGTGTTACCAAGAGTGCTCTATGTGACTGGTTCATGAAAATTATTTCCTTGTTAGACTGAAATTTCTATAAAGACAGATCCTATATTGTCTTATTTACTTATAGACTATATGTAAAAATAATAACATTTACAAAGTGCTTACTCTTCACTGACCCTATACTAAGCTGTTCATATGTACTTTCTCATGTTTTCTTCAAAACAACTTATAAAGTGAGTACAATTATCATTCCCTTCTTACAGATGAAGAAAGTAAGGCTCAGAGAGATGTCACTTGCTCAAGGTCAAGCTCAAGGTCCAGATTTGAGTCAGATTCTGGCACCTGGGCTCTTAACCCCAATGCTACACTGCCAAGTAGGAAATGCAATGAATGAATGAGTGGATTATGAACTAGAGATGTCTATCATGACTTGCTCTGGTTGCAGCCTACTCCAAGCCACTCTGTCTATAGCCAAGCTCCATGTCACAAGGTCCTGCTCTTGGCTCCTCTCATTCCACAAGCTAAGTAGATAAAGAGATCGGCCTCTCACTCATGGACTAGCAGGGCTGTCAGATGCCTCTCTGAAAGTTAGAACTGGAAACTGAGAACCCGAGCCAGTTAATAGAGGAATTCTTCAGGAGGATATGGGGCCTTGGCAAACCAAAGCCCCAGGAAGTCGAAGTTCTGAGGAGGCAAAATGGACATGGGAGAAGGCTGAAGAAGTAACTGGTGAAGAGATGGTGGAAAGCCACAGATGCCCTAAGAGAGAAGCTGACTTAGATACCAATAGTGTTTCAGTTCCAGTGAACCTCCAGCTTTTTTTCTTAAGGTAGTTTGAACAATCTCAACCCACATAATCAACCATATTGCAACAGATTGATCAGACCAAAACAAAGTATAAGATGATAAATTCTTGTCCAACAGGACCCTCTCTGGAACTGTTATCCAGAACCACTTTGAATTACTAACTAATCCTAGATTTACAGGAGTGAGTGCTGAGATCCAGATTTTAAGGTTTTTCTCTCTCTACCACCAATGATCTTCCCAGTTCCTAACTTCTGCTGCTCCTGGCCATTTCCTCAGCAGAGCTGGTGGGCTCCAAATGATTCGTTTCTCTTTCTTTATTCCCAGCCCTCTCATTCCCAGGAAGCAGCAGGCCAGAGGCTGCATTGGCCACAGTTAGGCACCTGCCTCACCACGTCTCTACTCCTTTGATCTCTGTGAATTCTTCTCACTCTTGATTTCTTTTCTCAAGGGCCCCACAATCTCTCTCAGAAAGATCTCTCTCAGATCTCTCTCAGAAAGCAATCTGGCTTTCTCTGGAGATCCTCAGTCCATCAAATCAGGTAGGGCTACATATGCCTGGATTCCACTTACATTAATTCAGAGTTCAAGTTCTTTCCCACAAATCTTCCATTACACATAGGAGGCCAAGGAGCATACAAAGGGGATACTGCTGCCCAACTGCACCTACTGAGCACTTTCAACTCAGTCCCAGTCAAAATATCCCCTTAGAAGACCACTGAAAGATAAAGTACCCATATTTACACATCTACAAGCTACTACAAGCATCCATTCATGCTGATATCCATGCACTGCCTATCTCCCTCCAGATTTCCTCAAGGGAATCACAGAAACCCTAACTATAAGGATCCTAATTCAATCCTTCCAGCTTGCATATGATGAAACCAAAGTCACAAGGCAAAGAGGAAACTCAGACCCAAATGAGTAAAGCATGAGTAAGGAGAATTCCTTTGCAGGATCTACCCTCCACAAAGCACAATTGGTTAAGTTCAGAAAAGACTAACTGAAAAGAACTTTGAACAGTGTTATACAGGAAGCGCTGATCACACGAAGGTAATTAGGTCTAATCTTATTCTTTAAGGTATTTGTAACTCAATGGGCGAGAGATTGACCCACATATGTAATATGATAATATAGACATTTGCACATGCTCTACCTGAGGCAGAAATAAAGTGCTACAGTAACCTAAATCAGGGGTGTCAAAGAAAAAAAAAAACATGATCATGAAGGGCTCCATGGAGAAGATGGAATTTTAGTTAATCCTTGAAGGCCTGCCTAATGCTCCAGTCTTAGCTACAATGTTCTGTACTCACAGAACCTTCCATGACATCACAGGCTAGGTTTGTGCCTTGGCTATATAACCCCACAGCCTCCTGAACTTTCTTCCACTTTCATAACTGACTCATTACCTTCCATATTTTTCTCACAAGATGTAAATTCCATAAATCAGTATCTCATCCTCAGTATCTACCAGAGTGCTTTTCACACTACAGGTACTCATTAAAGAAAAATGTGTGTGTACCTGTGTGAGTGTATGTGTGTGTGTGTGTGTGTGTGTGTGTGTGTGTATTAAATGAAACTGAGCTAGAAATCAGTAGGATATCCTACACCCACACTAGAGAAGGAGAAGGTACAAATGGGAATTTTCAGAATAATCTATGTAAAGGCACAGAAGTGAGAAAGGAGAACAAAGAAGAAGAAAAGGGAATGGTAACATAATAATAGCATCAACTAACATTCACCAAATCCTCTAGCAAGGCCTCCACCTGAATTACTCTATTTAATCCTCCCAACCACTCAAAGAGGGAGATAATATCATTGTACTTGTTTCACTGAGAAGGAGACTAGAGTAGAAAGAGGTCAAGTAAACATCTAGGGTCACATGCTGAAGAGTAAGAGCCAGAATGAAACCCAGCAAGTCTGATCTCAGAAGCTGAACTCTTCATCACCACCTGACACTGAATTTGGAAAAGAATAAGTAGACTTTGTGAAAAGAGAGAGAAAGAAGCGTAGATTTGGTTTTTGGAAAAGTACAGAAGCATTTTCACTGAAAGCTGCTTCATCAAGGATGCAGCCCCAGCCAGTAGCATTCTAAAAGTAATTCAAGAAAAAGTGGACGAGCAGGGAGAGCAATGGACAAGCCCATGGACACTGAAGCTTAGATATGTTCCAATTTCCTCCCTTTGTGCCCCACACCCCCCACCCTTGGTTACCTCCTTTTAATTCCCAATAATAGGACACTTAGAGATCCTGAAAATAATTAAAAGCATAATCTTTTTGCAAATTACACATGGTAAGTAGACTTCTGATATTTAAAAGATTTTGTTATAAACAGATTAAGTATAAATTGTTTGGAGGGAGTTAAGAATTTATCTTTTACTCTGTTAGCCTAACTTTATTTAGAGCATAAGTCAGAAGAAACTCAGTTATACTAAATGTCCAACAATTAAAATCATTCAGCACAGTGGTGCTTTTAAGAAATTGTTTAAAAGACCTACCAAAGCAATGACTGTTTAAATAACTGATATTTTAAAGTATGCCATTAGGGGCAGCTCAGTGGCTCAGTTAGTTAAGCATCAAACTCTCAGCTTTGGCTCAGGTCATGATCTCATGGTTCATGGATTTGAGCCCCATGTGGGACTCTGTGCTGATAACATGGAGCCTGCTTGAGTTTCTCTCTCCCTCTCTCTTTCTCTGCCCCTCCCTCTCTCTCTCAAAAGTAATTAATTAAAAAGTAAAAAAATAAAGCAAGCCAGTGGCTTCTATGACTTTCTAGCTTTTGGTAAACTTTGAAGATCTACCATATTCTGAAGTGGAAACTATTAAGTTTTCTGTTTAGTAAAATATCCACCATTTTCCTACCTGGCTTCCTCCAAAAGAGCCAAAGACAAATGACAGTCTTCTTATTCATTTCCTTTGTTTTTTCGAACTACACACTTGTGCAGAAGGACCTGGCTATAATCACAAAATGGTTATACTTTTGCTGCCAGCTATTATCAGCTATTATTTATTCTAAATAAATTCTTTACACAGTTGCTAATCATCTTCCTATGTCCAATCTATAGACTGATGGGAACAAAGCAAGAAAAATACTATTTTATATCTTAATTTTTTTAAGTTATAAAAAAACTCCAGAGTGGGCAATCTTGGTGAGCCCCACACATTCAGGTGTTTTACCTTCAGGAGCCCTACTCCTCACAGTGCTCACAGTGGAAATGGGAGAAAAATCCCCTGGTTCTTCCCACAGAGGGATGGGGAAGGCAGTTACTTTGAAATATTCCCAAAGCATTCTGTTCCTTTTCAACAAGGTCTGCCTTCAAAGAAAACTATTTTGGAGCACCCGGGGTGGTGCAGTCAGTTAAGCACCTGACTCTTGATCTCAGCTGAGGTCATGATCTCACAGTTTGTGGGTTCGAGCCCTACACTAGACTCTGCGCTGATGGTGCAGAGCCTGCTTGAGATTCTGTCTTTCCTTCTCTCTGCCCCTTCCTCACTTGTGTGTGTGCGCACGCGCTCTCTCTCTCTCTCTCTCAAAACAAATAAGTAAACTTAAAAAAATTCAAAGGAAACAATTTTACCAGAACCTAACTGACTAAAGGAAGGGAAACACCTAACTCCAGCTCTCCCCAGGCTTCTTGTCTCTCCTAAGGGGGAAAAGCAAAACAAAACTGAGAAGCACGAGTGAAGGTGACAGCACAAGGGCTGTCACTCACAGACTGAGACCTAATCACAGGACTATAAGAAACATTAGACAAATTCTGATTAAGTGCTAAATATAGTCCTTCTAAGTTTCCCAAGTACTTTCACATATATTTTCTCACTTCATCCAACCTATGGGACAGGCAAGGAACAGGATATTGTCCCATTTTATGGATAAGAAACTAAGGCTTAAAGGATGCAGAACATTGGTGGAGTCAGATTTTAAATCCAGCTATTCAGACATTCAGCCCAACTCAGTTTTCATTAAACCACATCTTGCATGTTACTTATAGATGATCCATGTTTATTGGATCAAAACTTGATTACAGTCCCCAACTTACTATATTAACACTGTTTATTGAGCCCTTACTTTAGGAAAGACAGTGGGACAAGACAAGCCCTTCCTGTGTGTTATCTCATTGGGCGCTCACTGCTTTCCTTATGAGTGAGGTACCATTTGGTCCATTTTCTCGAAAGAGATTCAGGATCTATGGCCAAGTCACTTGCCTAAGGTTGCACATCAAACAAGAAATGAATCATTTGAGGAAGTGATGTATTCATTTCTCACTCATCACTTGTGCTTCATTCTAACCATGGCAGGTGACAAAGACTCTCACCTGGACCAAATTTTAGTTAGGCTTCTCTGAGCCCTCTTGTTGACCAGACCTCAACTAGGCCTCTCTACTGTCCTTGCCAAACCTGCAGAGCCCAGTCTTAGCAAGAATATTGTCCATTCAGAGCAAATCCCCAACCCTAGATATCTGGTGATGTTCCTCATCCCGCACCTTTAATGCCTACTCCTTGACCTGCCTTTTTGCAAGAATCCTGTTAGGTCAGTTTAACAAGAATCCCTTACTCCTGATGTCTTTCCTTAGTAATTTTCCATTCACTGAGCCCCTCACTCTGCTCATTGGCTATAATCCACAGCTGTCTTTGCAGTAACAGGAGTTGAACCCAATCTCTTTCCTCTATTCTAATGCCTCTATTGCAGAAATCCTGAATAAAGTCTTCCTTACTATTTCAACAAATATCAGTATTTTTTTTCTTAAACACAGGAATGATATTCCAACAAATTAACAGTTCTTGGGCTTAGGAGATCCTAGAACTAAGTTTCTACCACCCAGAAGGCTCTGAGGTTTGTACATACCAGGATGTTCAAACATATTTTAAATCAATATTTGATCTGTTGGGGGGGGAGGGGAAGAAGTGAAAGAGAACATAAAAGCACCAAGAACCTAAACATGGAAGGTAGTAGCTGGTGAATGCAAATGGAATCATACTCCAGTAGCCATCCCACTGCCATCCCTAATCCAGCCAGTATTTTGTGGACATGTGGCTTTGAGGCACATCACCTCCTCACTCTCCCCCATAACCAAGGCTTGCTTTCTGGACCCAAAAAGCCATGAGGATGGAGAGGAAGAATCTTCACATCTAGATTTTCAGAACTAGACACCCCACTCCCAGCCACTATAGGTCAAAGTGCAGATTATGCAAGGCCTGATTTCATGCTGAAGGTTCACTGAGAAGCTCACTCTCATATGCCTCCACCCTGAGGAGCTTTCAGAGCTCAGGAAGCAGAGCAGGGAGGATGGGAATCCAACAGCAATCTATAAGAATCCTTCTGACACTGGCCCTGGGGAGTGATTCCAAAGGAGATGTATATATAGTGCACACACATGCACACATATATGCATGTACACACATTAATGCATAGAGTTGCTTTTGCTCTGTGAGCAAAGATGTTTAGGGAGGAATTAGGAACTACTGTCAAAACATCCAAGCTCCTATAACCCTGTCATCATCATAACAATAATAATCATAACAAAAATAACAACAGCTACCAGTTACTGAACACCTACTGATGTCGTCGATGTACTAGTAACTGGAATCATTGTGTTTACCCCTAACGTTGTTGTGAGTTGGCTAGATTTCCCAATGAGGAAACTGAGACTTACAGAAGTGAAGTAATACATCCAACAGCACCCAGCATATCCAGGATTTCTACCCAGATCTGTCTGATTCCAAGCCATTGTTCCTTCCACTTCATCCATAATTTCACATCAGAAATCATTTTCATCAACTAAGTAGGCGGGACACAATACCCAATATCTCAAAGTCAAATCCATTCCTGGCCCAATTACTTACACACAGCAACATACTACCACAGAGTAGATGCTCAATAAATATTTTCTGAATAAAAGAATATGTTTTATTTCTTAAACCATACTTCCAGTTTATTGAGGGCTATAACTTTCTCTTTGGGGTCCTTCTCATCAGACTTCACTGCTTTTGTTGGTCAACAATGGAAACTATTGTTATTTGTTATAGACTGAATGTTTGTGTCTCCTCAAAATTCACATGTTGAAATTTAACCCTCAATGTGATGGCATTAGGAAGAAGGGGCTTTATGAAGTGATTAGGTCATGATGGGCGAGCACTCATGAATGGGATTAGTACCCCTATAAAAGAGACCCCAGAGAGCTCTCTTGCCCTTTCTCTCTGCCATGTGAGGATGAAACGAGAAAACAGCCATCTGCAACCTGGAAGAGAGTCCTCACTAGACCCTGACCATGCTCACACCCTGATCTCCAGCTTCCAGAACTGAGAAATAAATTTTTGTTGTTTATAAGCCACCAGTCTGTGGTATTCTGTTATAGTAGCCTCAACTGACTGCGACACCCTTTGATCCTATGGCTGCACTCCTAGGAATCAGATCCAAAAGGATAAACAAGAGCCTTTTTTATTTTGAAAGAGAGAGAGAGACAAAGAGGAAGAAGCAAAAGGAAAAAGAGGAAAAGAAAAGAAAAAAAGATGTGGACACTTTACTTTCCATTTACTTGGCTTTAACAGTAAAAATACAGCATTTTTGAACCAAGAAATGAATCATTTGGAGGAATTCCTGCGTATATTTCTCACTTAAAAAATAAGACCTGGGGCATCTGAGTGGCTCAGTCGGTTAAGCGTCTGACTTCAGCTAAGGTCATGATCTCACGGTTGGTGGGTTTGAGCCCCGCATCGGGCTCTGTGCTGACAGCTTGCTCAGAGCCCTGGAACCTGCTTCATATTCTGTGTCTCCTTCTCTCTCTGACCCTCCCCGCTCATGCTCTGTCTCACTCTATCTCTCAAAAAATAAATAAATGAAAAAAATTTAAAGTAAAATAAAATAAAAATAAAAATTAAGACCTTCAGTTCACGCTGCCAGAGCCTTTTCTAGTATCCAACACAGGGTCACAGTTAGTTCACACATAGTATCCTCTCACAGATAGGATAAAATCAGTTAACTGTACACATGAGCTAATAATTGTTAGAGACAGGCCATTACACTCATAGGCTCTCTCTCCTCTACAGCTGGTAAGAACGTAACCTGAAATAACCTCTTGAAGGGCAGGGTGGCCATCTGGTTCCAGAGACTTAAATGCGTGTCTTTCCTTTGATCTCCTGAGTCTACTCCTAAGAACGAAATGCAAGGAAATCATCTGAAAGGCAGACAATAATTTAGGTGCCAGCACATTCTTTACATTTCTCATGCTAACAAAATTTAGCAAACAACTTCAACGTGCAATACTGGAAGAATAGTTAAAAAAACCTTGGTTCAGCCGTTTGGTGGACTATGAAGCAGAGAATAATAAAAATCCTATCTCTAACATATATTTCATGGTACGGGAAAATGTTCATAATAAAACACTAAATAAAAACCCAGATTCAAAACTGTATAAATAGTATTGCCAATTTGTCTAAAAACAATAGACAAACTATTTTATCTTTACATATATGCATATAAAAGACTATAAGGACATATATGCTCCAAAATGCTAGGTAGTTAACCAAGATGTTATCTCTGGCTACTAGAATTATTTTTCATTTTCTCCTTAATACTGTGTCTTTTCCAAATGAACATACATTCTTTTCATCATCAGAAAAAAAGGAACTTTCTGAATGAATAAATTTTAAAATCTGGGTTCACCTTTCAGGAAATTGATTTCTGATATCCATAATAGTCAAATCACCCTAGAGAAGTGACAATTCATTAAAACACAACAAAACAGAAAATTCTAAAGAATAAGATGACACACATTCCAAAACAGAACTCCAGTCACTGTCAGGAGGCTTTTTGTTATATTTAACCCATTTCCTCCCACTATAATCTATGCCATTTAATTCATTATTAGTCTTTGAATCCCTGGGCGGGTAGCATAGTGTGTGACATAGAGGAATCATCCAAATGTTTATTTAATTTCAACAGCAACCACTAGTGAAGTAAGGAAACCATGGTTTCATTATTCCCTTAGATGTTCTTGTCCTCCTTCTTCAAGCAATGGTGCCCCTTTGTTCTGGCTAATTCATGCTCCCTCCTCCTGGCTCTGAGGGGGCTATTAGTCATTCACAGTCCCCTGACCAGACACAGGGACTGTTCAGAGAGAGGGGATATGAACCAAGCAAGGTAAAAGTCCTTCCCTAAAAATAGATATGGGGATATTCAGGGAGAGAAGTACTACCTCCCAATGTGCCACAAATGCCAGAGTGTGAGAAACTGCCTTCTAAAGCATCTGGGGACCATCCAGCCACATGAAGGAAGCCATGTCTGCAGGAGAACAAAAGGAGGCCAACCGGCAGAGGGAAGGAAGGCTATGAACAAAGAGAGACAAAGCAAGGGCTGGAGAATGATGCCAAAGGCCAAAAGGAGTTGAGACCAATGATAGCACAGAAATAGAGAGAATTCTGGAAGCCTAAAGACCCCGGTTCCAGCACTGATGACCCCATTTCTACAATTTAGCCTCAATTCTGCCCTTCCCAGCTATGGTAAGACAATAAATTCCCATTTTTCATAGGCTGATTTGGTTTGGGTGTCCGTGGTGCAACTAAAACTATCCTGACTTCTTTGTATCTCTAACAACCATAAACATGTAATATTGAGTTAGAATCCTTAAGAAATATTGCATAAGGAAAAAAAAACACTGCTTTGTTTCTAAGAGATTAGGGAAAGGCCATGCCTGATAAACTTACTTATTAAAATAACTGAAAACATCTGAAAAGTTGCCACACTGATTCACACTGATTATAAAGTTGATGATAAAAATCTCTCATAAAAAATTTTAAATTTTTAAATTTAAAAAAATTTTAAGGCAAATTTTATAGGATTGGACCTTAAAAATCTACATATTTATAGATGGAAGGCATTTATACTAGCACATTAGTTTAAAAATGTGACTTCTAAAAGTCTGGTAGATTCTCTATTCAATTAGGTAATATAAAAAGACTAGTTAACATGCTCACAATTAAAGAATGAACTGAAAACTCATTTCATCTCAGGGTCCCATCTTCTCTCAAGTTAGCATATAAAGGCCCACATGGGACACAGAGATGTTAGCTGCAATTCCTCCATGATTTCTCCTCAAAAAGGTAATGATTGTCAAAGTACATAACTAAAAGCATTATTTTAAATCAACTTAAAAAGTTGTCATTTTAAAAAAAGTGGGGGGATATTCTGACAGGTAGCAGCTTCAATGTGTACTGTATATAGATTTGAACATTCTGCCTAAGCATTATTAATGTCCCAAAAACCATAAGATGAATCACAATACCATGGGCAGGACACCTTAAGCTAATGGAGTCTTGTAAATTAGAAGGCACTGCCTGAAAGAAAATAGATTGAGAACTAAAAATACATAATAAAAATCCAGATCAATCGGGCACCAGACCAAAAAATCGACCTAAACAATAATCAGAAGGTGAGTTCATTTAAGTTAGATCTTACTTGAAAACTATATCTTGGGACAGAAAAACAACTGTCTCTGTTACTCTGCTGTGAGCCATCCTTCCATTCATTCATTCTTTCAATCACTAAAAAAACAAACACTTCAAGTATGCAGTTGTGCACCAAGGATGGGAAACCTGGGGTAGATAGCATGGGTGGGCCTCAGCTCTCATTCAGCTTATAGTAGTCTACAAGGGAAAGCAAAACAGTCCACAAGTAATTATAATGGCACCAAGTATTTTTTCAAAATGGTAATAGAAGTATCTATCTTAGCTCATAGGCAGTTCAAGCAAGTATACTGAAACTGGGTTCTTAAGGGGGAGAAATGCTAATTAGGTGAGGCAGGGTGAGGGAAGAGCAACTCAGATAAAAGGAACGCCAAGTGCAAAATCCCAGAGGAGAGGAACAGGGCATATTAAAGGTACTTAGAGAAGTCTAGGAAAGAAAGACAACATAGTGCAGGGAGTGAGAGTATGGACTCTGGAGCCAGTGAACAGGAGTTTGAATCCCAGCTCTGCCTGACATTTACTAGCTGTGTGAGGCTGAGCAAGTAACTTAACCTCTCTGTGCTTCCTATTTAAAATAGGAATAATAATTTCTATACAATAGGAGTATTAGAACAGTGCCTGGCACATGGAAAAGTGCTGAGTATTGTGGTTGGAACAATGACAAAAGGGGAGAGTAGCATGAGACTGTGGAAGGGTAGGTGGGGCCAAATAACACAAGGCGTTGGTGAGAAGAAACATAAGCAGACCAGGTCTTTTTAAAGATCCCATTGGCTGTAATCAGGATGACTGATGGGGGTGTGGTGATGAATGCAGACATACTAGCAGGCCAGTAAGAAAGCTTCTGTGGTGTGCGGCTTAAAAGGAAGAAAAGGTCAATGTAAACAGTCCTGAGGTTTTAGATAATGTTTATACAACATCATTACTCTACAGGTCTAAGATTTCAACTTTATCAATAATAAAACCTAATAGAAAAGCCAAATACTGACCCATCAATCATTTATTACTCTAATTCCTATTATAAAAAGTCACTGATATTTTATAACCTCAGAATATTAATAGGGGCCTAGGAGATATGGTCAAGGCATAGTCTTGCGACACTTCAAAAAACAAAACTAATTTGAATGGCCAGTACTTGAGGCAAAGTCTCAGGACCAGGCAGGCCTAGCTGAGCCTGGCCCTAATGGTGCATAAACCAAAGGAGACTCAATAAATGCCTCAAACTCCAGCTACCTCATTTTCTTCCACATTTTTTTCCTTCTGGAAAATAGGATCTTCCTTTAAAGGAATAACTGCCATAAGACTTGACCCACATCTGTAGACTAGAAAGACACATGTCCAGTGTGCCAAACCACAGTTCCCACACTCTCACTACCAGGTAAATGCCAGCCTTTCAGCATAGAGATAAGAGTTCAGGTTTGGGAGTCAAGGAGCTCAGAACCACATTTAGGTCTTGGCTCTACCACACACTTTTATGGGACCCTACACAAGTTGCTTAACTTCTCTCTAATCCTCAGGGTCCTCATCTGCAAAATGGAGAAAGCAATTTCACCTATCTCCAAGGGCTGTTGTGAGAATGTCTTAATATACTATTTATGAAGCACTTAGGATAGATTCTCACACAGAGTAAGCACTTACTAAATGGAACCTATGATTATTATCTATCTGTGGTTCCTGTGATGCCACCAAAATTGGAGTTTAGAAGAGGTAGAGAAAGAAAACACTGCTGGTAAATTAGCCACGTTTTGGAAAAGTAGCATATAAAAGTAGCTTTGGAAAAAGTAGCATATAAACTAATGGTGAAGACACACCTAACCCATGTCCCAGTACTTCCACTCCTAAGAAAGCACTCAACTGAAATGCATCCCAGGTACACCAAGAGACAAGAACAAGAAAGCTCACAGAAGTATCATTCATAATAGCCCAAAGCTGGAAACAACTCAAATGTCCATCAATAGTAAAATGGAAAAATAAATGATGAAATGATGGTACATTTATATAACAGAATACCACATGGTGCCAAAAATGAAGAAATTATGGTTATACTCCACAAAACAAGATGACTCTCTCAAATCCAATGCTGAATGAAAGAAGCCAGACACAAAAGAATTAGTAAGACTAGACAGTATAGCTTTGTATAAAGTTCAAAAAACAGGCAAATTAACTCTAGTGTTTAAGGATGTATACATAGATGGTAAAAGAATAAAGAAAAGAAGGAAATTACCATGAAGTCAGAGTAATGGTTTGCTTTGGGGAGTCATGGGGTGGGAGTTGTGACTGGGAAGGAGAACATGGGGCTTCTGAGGTTCTGTTTCTTGATCTGGATGATCGTTATGTGAGTGTTATATTGATTCATTAAGCTGTATGTTTAGGTTTTATAAAATTCTTACACGTTTTTGATATTGTGCAATAGCTGAAAAACGAATCTGCCTGCCCCACCTAATGCATGCCCTCTTTTCAGGAGTGTCAGAGGAGTGGGGAATGTGGTTTATGCAGCTAGCTTTGACTTTCTGAACCCCGTCTACTTGAGACAAAATCCTAGTAGGGGCTGACAGACAGGGAGGATGCAAGAGAGGTGAGCAGGTGAACCCACCACCTAGGACTGTCTTGACAAACTGTCTACCCTTTCTATCCCAGTCTTAAGGGATACTCCCAGGGTCAGCCCCTGTCCTGTATCATGTCACTTCTGAGACATGAAATGAAGAAAAGTGAATGAAAAGGCTTATAATCAGCAAGGAATGAGGGACACAAGGAGAAATGCCACATGGACTATTTATTCATATATATATATATGTATATATAAATGAAATATATACATATGAATATACGTACATATATATGTAAATGAAATATATACATATATATGTATACGTATATTCATATACAAAGTGCCAGACCACAGTCATTGTCCCAGGAATAGGTATATGACTTAAGCAGAGTCAAACTGCTTCTCTAAAATCCATACAGACATATTGGGGGAAAGAAGCACCTTTCTCCCTGAGGCTGCCAAGCCGCAAGTATGAGTTTGGAGCTTCTGGCAGCCACTTTCCCCAACCCTGTGGGGGAAGCCATGTCTGCAAGTAGAAAAATAAGGCTGAAAAACAGAAAAAAGGCTGAGATCTGGAGAGAGAGAAGGAAAGAATTAGGCTTCATGCCAAGAGGAGCAGAGGCCAGCAAAAGCCGAGAGGGTTTGGAAGTCTTGAATCCCCAGTTCCACCACTGATGCTCTGATTTCTGCAAATTAACCTCAATTCTGCCCTTCCCAGCTACGGGGAGACAACATGGGTCAGCTTTTGTGCTCAATTCTAATAACATAGAAGTAAGTAATATATACTTCCTCTTAAGGATGTCACAGTTTAACTAGGAAAACAGATATCAACAGATAGTCAAACAGCACTATGAGAGTCATATGGAAGTGGAGCATTTTAACCAGACTGGAGGGGAGGGAAGGGTCAGGGGAGGATTTTGGAGGAATGACCTGTTGGCTGAGCCCTACATAATGCTTTGGATACATAGGGGAAAAGAGGAGAAAAAGTGGTCAAGGCAATGGGAAAGGGGGAGGGATGCAACTTGAGCAAAGGTGGGGAGTAAGAAAAGGAGTTTGGGGGGATGCTAAGAGTACTCTGGTATTGCTGGAGTGAGGTGAGGTTGACAGGAGAGGCCAGAGAAGTGGGAACTGAGAGCCACATTAAAGGAATCTGGTCTTGGTCATGAGGGGTCACAAAGGGAACTTCTGAAAAGCTTCAGTCAGGGGAAAACAGAGATCAATTTTCCCTTCAGAAAGAGCAAGATGTTTCCTAAGGCCACTGACTGACAGCAGGAAGATATCCCCCCCTTTCTCCTTCCTTCTTCCCTCCCTCTCTCCCTCTCCCCTCCTCAATGGCCTGAATCTCTAAAACTCCCATCAGCCCAAACACGTTCATTTCTTCCAATTGTCATCCTCTTATGTAAGCAATAGCGACAGCATCAGTTAATTACAAGAGCAGCAGACCAGCTGTCCTGAGAGCCGGGTTCTAATCCTGCCCCACCACTCCTAGGCCTTGTGAGTCAGAGCAAGCCACCCATGCCTTTGGCCCCATCTTCTCCATGGACAAAATGAGGAGTAATGAGATCACTTATACACACTTCAGACAGCTCTTGTGAGAAGCGTGGTAAAGTGGATCAAAAATCATATCCGCAGCATCTCTGAATCTGCCAAAAGGACTTTAGTAAAAGTAGCATCCTGATGTAGAACAGCATTTACACAGCGCTCTTTGTTTTCTTTTAATGAAAACTATATTAATCCTACCATTTGGTAAATATGTACAAACATGGCACCTAAATTTTATTTAAGTAAATTAACAAAGACTTCTCAGACCTATAAATGTCCAATTATTTGCAGTAATCTGTCTTGACTTTATTATTTCTCTCTAAAAGACAGCATTAAATACTACCACTAAGAAAATTTATATTGATAAATACCTAATACTTAGCTCAAATGAAAAAAAGAAGAAAACATGTTAAGATACGTTGAAATCACAAGCCTTAATAAAAAAAAACACAGATAACCAAAGTGCTTCACAGGTAATAAAGCACTGGTACCTCAGCAGGGTATCAAAATCCCTTAGGAAAAACCAAATGTTTCCTGAAATTAGGTAGCAATTTTGCCTCTCAGATGAAACTGCACAAACCTAGTGGGATAATCATTGAGGCTTTGGACTTTTTTTAATCTAACTAATGTACAGAGCACATTTTTCGAACATTATTAATTGCCTAGGGGCAAGTTTTCTTTTAATGGCATGTACAATAGTCTGATAATTGCCCACAAGGTGGCACCAAATTCATATCCAGAAGACAACCAAGGGAATTTTTTTTTTTTTTAATTGTAAAGCAGACGTTCAAATACTCAACAGTTTCCTTTACAGCTTATGGTCAAACAATGAGCCAGATTTACAGGTATTAGCTTCCCCTTATTCCTATATGATACAAACATTGAAACTATTGTTTCTTATAAGAAAATTTTAAACGTAGACAGACCTTTTCTCAAGATAGACCTGTTCTACTTCTGTGCAGTTTTCAACAGAATAAAAAGTATATAAGTCCAAAAATAAATGTCCCACTTCTTAGTGGGGAAAAAAACCATGCATCTAATTTAATACACTGAATGATACCCAGAAGTTGATCATTCTTTCCTTTGTTTTACATTTTATTTGACTGAGCTTAGATGAGCCAGCGTAAATCTTTAAAGAGCTGAATGTTATTTAAAAATTGAAACAGATTTGCAATTAATACTTAATGTAACAGGTCATGGTTATTTTAAAAAGATGAGATCTATTATTGGAGACCTTCTCCTTTCTACCCACTCCATCCTCTTCCATCTTACAAAGGCTATTATTCTAAGGTGAACTGGTCCATGCTGGCATGAGCTCTGGGAACCCATAATGAAAGTCTTTCTGGGAACAGACACAATGCATCACCATTGCGTTAAGGGATATTTCTGCCAATTAAAAACAGAGTACTCTGAGCCTAAGCCCCTGGAAGTCAAGCCTTCCATTTTGAAAAAGCAGAGGTTGTGCACAGCGATAGATAATCCTCAAAGGGCCCAGCTTCCTATTAGCATGAGAAGAGAGAGCTACCTGTTAAGAAGAGTTTATTTCTTCCCATTTGCAACACCCACCACAGGTAAGAGTGCTTAATTTATGAAGGACTTGGGTCATGAGATCATTGATCTTTTAGAAGAAAAAGCTGAAAGAAAAGAACAAGGTAGATGAATCCCACTGTAAGACCACCTACCTACCTACCTATCACCAAATACCGTCCCACTTGGGCATGCCTAAGAAGGTTCTCTAATCCTGTCTGCAGTCCTGAATCATTTGTTCAGCCCCCAGAACACTGCTCCACCAAGGAAACATCCTTAATTGCAACCTTTTGGCTTCTAATTATTTGTGATCCCTGAAATCACAAGGTAAACTTCCTGTCCACTTATTTCTGTTTCCTAAGCAAGGTATCACACACCCCTAGACCACATACACACAAGTGGTTTGAGATCTCAGGCACAAGGCCTTCCGGGAGGCTTGTGATGGTGCTTTCTATAGCTCATGTTGCCCACATAGGCAGACTCCTAAAGGCTGGCTGGAGAGGCAGAGAGGCAAAGGGGAGCAAGGGTATAGTAACATTAACAATGATCATAGTGCTGCTCATTTGTCACTGCATTCTACAAACCTGCCATCTCCACCCCACTGCCCCGTCTCTCCCTTCACATGAGGAACACAGAACTCCAGCTTC
>CM053574.1:22677519-22901283 GCA_028646485.1 Cryptoprocta ferox
GAAGCTGGAGTTCTGTGTTCCTCATGTGAAGGGAGAGACGGGGCAGTGGGGTGGAGATGGCAGGTTTGTAGAATGCAGTGACAAATGAGCAGCACTATGATCATTGTTAATGTTACTATACCCTTGCTCCCCTTTGCCTCTCTGCCTCTCCAGCCAGCCTTTAGGAGTCTGCCTATGTGGGCAACATGAGCTATAGAAATAATAGAGTGATTATTCACCCATGTATCTAGACCTCATCTTTATTAGAACAATCCTTAACTGAAGAAAGAGAAATAAAATGGAATGTAAAATTGAATAGAGTGGAGTAGAGAGAGAAGTCATTAAGAATCTAAAGAAATGATTATCCATGGGATGAGGAAATGATCTCTGAAGATTTTCTTTTAGTTCACAGAGGTAAAATAAATTCTCCAAAGAAGGGGGAGTTCACTCTGAGAAGTTTAAGCCCCTTGGCCTGTCTCTGCCTGATCTTCCCTCTGCCCCCATTCAGGCCCCTGGGCTGCTCACATCCCTTCCTTTTGAACTTTACCACAGCTAAGCACCTGCCAGCCCATACCGGATTTCTTGCCTTCATGCCACATGATCCTTCTCTACCAGGTTTATCCTAATCTGTCCTTAAGGTACCATCTCCTTTGGGCAGCCTTCCAAGATCTCACTCATTCACACACACACACACACACACACACACACACACACAGCCAACATTTCCCCACTAGACTATAAACATCATGAGAGCAGGAACTTTGTCCTACTAGTCACTTTGTCTCTAATGCCTGCCACATAATCAGCACTTAATAAATAATTGTTCAAATTACAGAATTTTAATTTTTAGATAATTTTCTCTCCCAAAAGACTAAAAGTTGATAGAGGACCAAAAGTGTCTGACTTCCAAAAAGTGCACCAGAAATGTTCACTGAATAAATAAATGGCAAACATTAGGCCACAAAAAAGAGTTGTCTAAATTAAATTATTGTTTCTTATTGTAAAGTTGGATTTTTTAATCATAAACTTCCTTCCCTCACAAAGTCTTACCATCATTAGACTTACAAATTTTGTTTGTATTCAAAAGCCAAAATATCATGCCAGACTAAAGAATGCAAAAACAAAGAAAGGATTACTTATTTCAATAATCCCATCTGTTGAAATTTAACATTTTTTCCCCTGAGAATACACTGCATGATCCCTGGCCCCTAACCCAGCTATGTTTGTGTTACTAGGACTTATCAGAGTAAACAGGCAGAGAGAGGCAGATGGGTACTTCAAATACCACATAAAATAAAATATCCTTTCACATTTGTAAAATAAATACAATTTCATGCTCATATATCCTGGATAAAGTGGCAAGAAAAACAGCAAAGAAAACAAATGTAAGAAAAGGACCCAAGGCCTCTCAGAATGCCTAATAACCTACGTTGAACTGGCCATTTGAGCCTTCAAGCCCTGGAACAATCAGGCCTCCACTGCCCAGGGAGAGCCCGTCCTTCCTGCTTCTCCTCTTCTTTTCCACACTCCCTGATTAGCACACCGAGGGAGCCTGACAGCAACACCCCTGGTATGGTCTGTTGAGCACAAAGCTCGCAATTACTGTAACCAAGTGCCCTAATGTCTGCCTCCAAGAAATGCCTGCACCATCACTCAGAATGAAGAGCCCAAAGCTGCTCCCTATCCCGCCCCCTTCACACCAAAATCTCAAGAAGAGTACCATTCTTTAATAGTAAAAGGTCAACCCTGACACTCTGAAAATGAGTTTGAGTTGTTCTCTCAGTAGCTTTTTTTCTGTTATCAAGCCACCTCGTGACACCATTAACCCTAAGCAACTAAGAAATCAGAATTAGAGCATTTTCACTAATGGCACATCCATTGATTCCGTCATGTCCTGGAGACAGCAGATCCTTCACTCAACAATGAGTGACTGCCTACTATGTGCCAAAGGTCATTACCCTGTATCTCCTATTCATCTGTTGGATATTTCAGGGACAGAGCCCTGTATTCCCAGTTCTAATCACAGTAGCTGTCACTCAAGAAGTGAAGAGATGTACAATAAATCTTTGTTGGATGTGTTGATGAAATTCTTGTGGGATGTGTTAATGAAAAGCAAACACACCAGTTCCCAATGTGCATGTTCATTTTCATCAAAGCCACTTAAAGCACCAAGACACGTTTTGAAGATCCAGTTTACATTCTCTGAAAACAAGTAAATCTGAATACAGTTTGCCTTTAAGCACTTTGTTCAATCATTCATTCAACAGTGTTTATTGAACATCTACTTTACGTCAGTCCCTGAAGACACGAACACTAAGAAAGAAAGACACAGCCCAATTCTCATGGAGTTTACAATCTAGTTTTCACTAAGCCAAATGGTACCCAAAGAAGTTACAGGGGCTGTGAAGGTAAAACACAGGTGCTCTGTTTCCACTGAGGCAGGGAAATGAAAATAATCAGTCTATGGAAACAATCATTTATAGGATAAAAGAGAAAATGGCATTAGAGTAATGCAGAGGTGAGGGAAGGTTGCCTAAAAGTAATGAGACATTTCTACAAAGAGGAAGATTGCACAATCACACTTGGGAATATGGTGAGATAGTTGAGCACATGCAGGAGAGTCATCTGTAAGAATATATCATGGAAAATAGAGGGTTTATTAGGTATATGAGGCTGTGAACGGCCACTGGGAATCTGAGAATTCTGCAACACTCACTTCCCACCCTGCCTATTGCCTATGGCAGGCCAAGAGGAGGAAGAAAGTAATCTCACACAGCTTTCAAAGCCTCATTCTCTATTATTTGGAGACTGGCCCTTCACCCCATAGAGGCCAAAACCACCCAAAGGGATATCATCCCAGAGAAGGAATCACTGAGTCATAGGATATGATTTTTTAGGGTTTTGATACATTCTATCCATTTCATCATGGCTTCTTATATTACTAAAAATCTCTATAGAATAGAATTCAGTAAAACACTTGGAATAAAAAAAATTACTATGTATATTAAAAGAGCTGCCCTTTCTGAATTTGCTAACATATTTTTAGAGAGTAAAATGTGGTCTCCATGGTTGTGTCAGTCATTTTTAAACTCCTACTTGAAAACTGGAACATTTTAAAAACTGATCTTGGCCAATTATATGTGATTATCAAAATAATATCCCTTATCCTTTTATAAGACAATGACAATAAAAAATAACTAACTTTTCACTGACAATGATTGAAGAGTATTTTAATCACCTAAGCCTTTGCTAAAATATAAGGTCTTTGATGTGATGCATGCCATCCTTCTCAAAAAAGAATAACAATCATAGTCTTAGTAAATTCTGTTATTGAACTAAAATTGGTTGTCACATCTTTTCGTTTTTTGTAATTCTTTTTGAGTATAGGTGACACACAATGCTACATTAATTTCAGCTGTACAACACAGTGATTCAACAAGTTCATAAATTATGTTATGTTCATCACAAGTGTAGCTACTATCTATCCCCATACATCACCATTACAACATCATTGACTATATTTATGTATGCCTTTTATTCCCATGATTTATTCATTCCATAACTGCAAGCCTGTATCTCCCACTACCCTTCACCCATTTTGCCCAACCCACATCCGTCCTCCCTTATGGCAACCATCAGTTAGTTCCCTGTATTTATAGGTCTGCGTCTGCTTTTTGTCTATTCATGTTTTTTTATATTCCACATATAAGTGAAATCATATGTAATTTGTCTTTCTTGGTATGACTTATTTCACTTAGCATAATACTCATTAATTGTCTCTCTGTTGTTTCAAATGGCATGATCTCATCCTTTTGATAGCTCTATAATATTCCACTGTGTGTATGCATATGTGTATGTATACAACATATATTCTTTATCCATTTGTCTATTGATGGACTCTTAGGTTTATTCCATATCTTGGCCATTGTAACTAATGCTGCAATAAACATAGGGGCATGTATCTTTTCAAATTAGTGTTTTCATTTTCTTTGGGTGAATACCCATTAGTGGAATTATTGGATTATTTGGTATTTCTATTTTAAATTTTTTGAGGAATGTCCATACTGTTTCCATGGTGGCTGTACCAATTTATAGTTCTACCAACAATGTACAAGGGTTCTTTTTCTCCAAATCCTCACCATCACTTGTTATTTTTTGTCTTTTTTATTTCAGCCATTCTAACAGGCATAAGGTGATACCTCATTGTGGTTTTGATTTGTATTTACCTGATGATTAGTGATGTTGAACATCTTTTCATACATCGGTTGACCTACTGTATGTCTTTTTTGGATAATGTCTATTCAGGCCCTCTGCCCATTTTTTAATCAAATTGTTTAGGTTTGGGGTCTGTTTGCTTTTTTTTTTTTTTTTTTTTGGTGTTGAGTTGTATAAGTTATGTTTGTATTATCTTTAATTTATAAAAACATTTATTCCTTATTTTAAAGTAACAGTCAATGATTCATTCAACAATTACAATCACCTATATGCTATGCTAGACATTCTGCTAATTGCTTGGGCCAAAGAGCAAAAAGAATTCAGAAACTGCCCTCCAGAAGATGACAATCTAGCAAGAGAATCAGGCATGCAAAAAATTGTATCTAATATGTGTAAAGAAGTTTGTACAAGGAACAAAAAGAACATTGAAAAAGGAACATCTAGGTATATTTGGGAAATTCAGAAATGACTTCATAGAGGAGGTAACTTTTGAGGTAAAACTTGAGATACTGACAGGCAGGTGGAAAGAAACAGGACACTAGGCAGAGGACACTAAAGGTAGTTCAGTAAGGACAGCACACACAGAGACATATTGGGAGCCTAGGCAAATCATGGAGAGGCTTGCCCACCATGCTGAGGAATTTGACTTGCTCTCAGGTATAGAATAAAACCTATTCATGAGAAATGAAGGGACAACATTCAATATAGGTTTCCTATAGGAGATGGGGGTAGACTGGGATAAGATAATAAAAAGAGCAAGTAGTTAAAAAAACAAAAAACAGTAGTCCAGGAGAGAGGTCATACACCCTGAAATAAGACAATAATGGTGGGAATCAAATGAGATGTATAATACACATGGAATTAAGGAAATAGAAGCTACGGGATCTGATAATAGACTGGATATTAAGAGCAAGGAAGACAGAAAAGAAAAAGATAAATCTCAGGTTTCTGGAAAGTAAACTTACAGTTGTACCATCCTATGGCATAAAAAGTAAGGAGGTACCAGACATGGAGAGGAAGACAGTAAGTTTTGATTGGACATGTATTGGTTGAGCTAGATTAGGATAAACTATGGTAACAGATAATCCCCAAATCTCAGTGATTTAAACAACAAAGACTGAATTCTCATTCATGCTACATGTCTACTATTGGGGCCCAGACTAATGGAGGCCCTACCGTCTTGAACACTGCTGCAAGAGCAGGAGAAGGGAGTGCTAAAGAGTCACACCCTGACAATTACATTTTGACCCAGAAGTATCACATATCACTTCTGCTCACAATATTGGCCAGAAATAGACATAAGATTGTGTCTAACTTCATGGAAGCAGAGAGGCTGCAATCTTTTTAGAAACAGCTCAGAAATATCCCAGAAGTAGAGGAGAACTAAATATGAGTGGTCAGCAGTTAGACTAATAGATATATTCAGAACATTCCATCCTAAAACAGCAGAATACACATTGTTTCCAAGTGCACATAGAACATTCTCTAGAACAGATCACATATTAGGTTATAAAACAGGCCTCAACAAATACAAAAAAAGATTGAAATCATACCATACACCTTTTCTGACCACAATGCTATGAAACTAGAAGTCAACCACAAGAAAAAAAAACTTGAAAGACCACAAATACATGGAGGTTAAACAACATGCTACTAAACAGTAAATGGGTCAACCAGGAAATCAAAGAAAAAATTTAAAAATACATGAAAATAAATGAAAATGAAAACACAACAGTCCAAAACCTTTGGAATACAGAAAAAACAGTCCTAAGAGGGAAGT
This sequence comes from Cryptoprocta ferox, assembly GCA_028646485.1. Taxonomy (NCBI): domain Eukaryota; kingdom Metazoa; phylum Chordata; class Mammalia; order Carnivora; family Eupleridae; genus Cryptoprocta; species Cryptoprocta ferox. The sequence goes on from CM053574.1 coordinate 22,683,494, forward strand.
TTCTAGCAATACAGGTATACTCAAGAAGCAAGAAAAATCTCAAATAAACAACCTAACCTTATACCTAAAAAAGCTAGTAAAAGAACAACAAACATAGCCTAAAGGCAGCAGAAGGAAGGAAATAATAAAGAAATATAGAAAATTAAAAAACAATAGAACAGATCAATGAAACCAGGAGCTAGTTCTTTGAAAAAATTAATAAAATTGATAAACCTCTAGCCAGACTTATCAAAAAGAAAAGTGACCCATGTAAATAAAATCACAAATATAAGAGAAGAAATAACCAACACCACAGAAATACAAACAATTATAATATAAATATTATGAAAAACCATAAGCCAACAAATTGGACAACCTGAAATAAATGGATAAATTCATAGAAACATAGAACCTACCAAAACTGAAACAGGAAAAAATAAAAAATTTGAATAGACTAATAACCAGCAAAGAAATTGAATTAGTAATCAAAACTCTCCCAATATAAAAACGTCTAGGACCAGCTGACTTCACAGGCGAATTCTACCAAACATTTAAAGAATTAATATCTATTCTTCTCAAACTACTCCAAAAAAATAGAAAAGGGAGGAAAAAATTCCAAATTCATTCTTTGATACTAAAGAACCAGATACTAAAACCAGATAAAGACTCCACCAAAAAACAGAACTACAGGCCAATATCCCTGATGAACATGGATGCAAAAATTCTCAATAAAATACTAGCAAACCAAATCCAGCAAAACATTTAAAAAATAATTCACAACGATCAAGTGGGACTTATTCCTGAGTTGCAAGGGTGGTTCAATATTTGGAAATAAATCAATGTGATACATCACATTAATAAAAGAAAAGATAAGAACCATATGATCATTTCAATAGAGGCAGAAAAAGCACTCGACAAAGTACAGCCTCTATTCATGATAAAAACCTCAACAAGGTAGGTTTAGAGGGAACATACCTCAAAATCATAAAGGTCATATATGAAAACCCAAAAACCAATGTCATCTTCAATGGGGAAAAACTGAAAGCCTTTCCTCTACAATCTGGATCAAGACAGAGATGTCCACTCTCACCACTGTTATTTAACATAGTACTGGAAGTCCTAGTCACAGAAATCAGACAACAAAAAGAAATAAACGGCATCCAAACTGGCAAAGAAGAAGTAAAACTTTCACTATTTGCAGATGACATGATATATGGAAAACCTAAAGACTCCACCAAAAAACTGATAGAACTGCTAAACAAATTAAGTAAAGTCACAGAATACAAAATCAACATACAGAAACCAGTTTCATTTTTAGACACCAATGATGAAGCAGCAGAATGAGAAATTGATTCCTTAATTTCTCATTTACAATTAAATTACAATTAAATTTCTCATTTAATTGTAAATTTTCCCATTTACAATTGCACCCAAAATAATAAGATACCTAGGAATAAATTTAACCAAAGAGGTGAAAGACCTGTACTTGAAAACTATAAAACACTGACAGAAGAAACTGAAGATGACACAAAGAAATGGAAAGACATTCCATGCTCATGGACTGGAAGAACAAATATTTTTAAAATCTTTATACTACCCAAAGCAATATACACATTTAAGGCAATTCCTATCAAAATGCCAGAAGTATTTTTCACAGAGCTAGAACAAACAATCCTAAAACTTGTATGCAACTACAAAAGACCCTGAATAGCCAAGGCAACCTTGAAAAAGAAAAGCAAAGCTGGAGGTATCACAATTCCAGAGTTCAAGTTATATCACAAAGCTGTAGTGATCAAAATAGTATGGTACTGCACAAAAATAAACACATAGATCAATGGAACAGAATGGAAAACCCAGAAATGAACCCACAACTATGTGGTCATTTAATCTTCAACAAAGCAGGAAAGAATATCCAATGGGAAAAAGACAGTCTCTTCAACAAATGGTGTTGGGAAAACTGGACAGCAACATGCAGAAGAATGAAACTGGACCACTTTCTTACACTATACACAAAAATAAATTCAAAATGGATTAAAGACCTAAATTTGAGACCTTAAACTATAAAAATCCTGGAAGAGAACACAGACAGTAACCTCTTTGACATTGGCTGTAGCAACTTCTTTCTAGACATGTTTCCTGAGGCAAGGAAGGCTTCTGCACAGCAAAATAAACAATCAACAAAACTAAAAGACAATCTATTAAATGGGAGAAGATATTTGCAAATGTCATATCTGATATAAGGTTAGTACCCAAAATATATAAAGAATGCACAAAACTCACCACCCAAAATATGAATAATCCAATTAAAAAATGGGCAGTAGACATGAATAGACACTTTTCCAAAGAAGACATCCAGATGGCAAACACACACATGAAAAGATGCTCAACATCACTCATCATCAGAGAAATACAAACCAAAACTACAACCTCACACCTGTCAGAATGGCTAAAACCAACAGCACAAGAAACAACAGGTGTTGGCAAGGATATGGAGAAAAGGGAAGCCTCTTGCACTATCAGTGGGAATGCAAACTGGTGCAGCCAATGTGGGAAACATTATGGAGGTTCCTCAAAAATTTGAAAATAGAACTACCCTGCAATCCAGCAACTGCACTACTAAGTACTTATCCAAAGAATACAAAAATACTAATTTAAAGGGATAAATGCACCCTGGTGTTTATAGCAGCATTATCTACAATAGTCAAATTACGGAAACAGCCCAAGCATCCATCAAGTGAAGAATGGATAAAGAATATGTGGTATCCACACACACACACACACACACACACACACACACACACTGGAATGTTACTCACCCATCAAAAAGAATGAAATCTTGCCATTTGCAATGACATGGATGGAGCTAGAGTATATTATGCTAAGCAAAATAAGTCAGACAGAGAAAGACAAATACCAAATGATTTCATTCATATGTGGAATTTAAGAAACAAAACAAATGGGCAAGGGGGGGAGAAAAAGACAGAGAGAGCAAACCGACAAATCATCTCTTAACTATAGAGAACAAACAATGGGGAAGTTGGTTAGGGGGGATGGGTGAAATAGGTGATGGGGATTAAGGAGGGCTCTTGTTGCAATGTGCACCAGGTATGGAAGTGTCAAATCACTATATTGTATACTTGAAACTCATATTGCACTGTATGTTAACTAATAGGAATTTAAATTAAAACTTTTATAAATAAATAAATATATAAATAAATAAAAATGGTCAGCAGTAATGTCCATGAAAGACATGTTAGGTCTGAAGTACCTGCAGGACAATCAAAGCATGCCATCTGGACAACCAAAGAAGACCACCTTGTGTGCAGGCTAGAGTTTAGAAACATATCAGGGTCAGAGATACAGAATGAGTAGCTACAACGATAAATATGAAAATTCTAGTCCTAATCTATGTGAAAATGTATCTCAGAGGTTAACTAATTTGCCCAGTCACAGAACAACACAAATATGGTGGGACCTGGCCTCCAAGAGTCTAATTCCAAACTCAACATTCTTTCTGTTCCAATGCAGATGCTTCTAGTGAAATGTCCTATTTGGATACATTCTGTCCAAATAGCTATTACCTGCTCAAGAAAGATGGCATTATCTTGACTTTATTAGCAAGTCAAAAAATTGTTCATTCTCTGAGAAAGCCAAGGTAAATTTTTGTGTTACTCATTTACATTTGGACAACGCCTTTATTTTTTCAAATAAAGATCTATCCTGTGATGTGTGGTTTTCACAGTGTGAGAATTACTTTTCTAAACTATGAGTCATAGTTCTCTGTTTTAAATCAGAACTAATGAAAAACCAAAATTTATACTAGAGGAGTGTGCAAGCTTTTCTGGTAAACAAATGGACATGGCTGTTTTCCCATAAAATTTAATTTATTAAAACAGACAGAGAGCCATATCTAGCCCATGGGCTATAGTTTACCAACCCCTTCACTAAAGGACAAAATCAATTAATAACAATACTACCTCCGGGTACATTATAAAAAGATCGGTAATTAAATGCCAAGTTGGAAACCAGTGTTGTGCAACATGAAAATCTGGAGATCACAAGAACAACCAAACTCTCCTAAATTATACATGAAATTGGAACTGTGGGGTTTTGTGTGGTGCTTGTGAAGCCCTCCAAGTCCAAGTTGAAGGGACACTGAGACTGTAATCATGTCACTATTTCTCAGCTCCATACCTATTCTATCATACCATCTCTGTGATGCTAGGGCTGGGGCTCTGTGAACCACCTTTCTACTTTGCCAGCTGCTGCCTGTTAGGCTGTGCCCATAAGGGTGCTAGATCAAAGTCATGAGACAGGAAGAGGGGTGGAGCCTGGTCCTTCCTGTCAGCTTCCTATTGGCTTCCAGCTCCTGTGGGTGTGGCTCAGTTATGTTCCCTCACTCTAACATAGGTAATTCCTTCCTGTGGCAGCTGCTGAATCCAGTTTATGGGTGTTTCTGTCACCAACCTCATTGTTCCCTCTCAGAGACCACAGTCCCAGCCTGCTACCTCCTCAGGTCCAGGTCCCAGCCTCAGCCTGCTCCCTCTCACCAGAGCTCAAAGACTCCAACACCAACCAAGTAGCACCACCTCTCACAGTTCTGGGTACCAAGCCCTCAGTTTCCCTCCTCCTTTGCTCAGAGGCCTCAGCAGGAGCCATCATCTTGGAGATGTGAGTTCAGCCCTACAGGGCCCCTCCTCCAAGCTTTTAAATCTTTATAATCCCAACCCGAGTAGTGGCAAGTGCCTCCTGTGGTTGCTACTTCCATGATACCTTAATGTTCTCTTGTTGCCTTTTCAGTTCTTCAGTATCAAGTTGATAACCTACAATATTAAATTCTCTTGGTGAAAATAATTGGTGTGGTTTCCATCTCCTGACTCAACCTAGACTGACAGAAACAAAATTCAGCAATTTCAGAATAACCCAAATCCTCATTTGTGTTTCTTGAGCACTATGAAGTAGACACATGATTCTGAACTTTACTTAAAATCCCATCTGCTACTCTCAAAGACTACAGCTGTTCCCACGCCTGAATCCTCAAGAAATTCCTTCTACCCTTTGTTTCTCCTCTGGTCTCTTGCTTCCTCCTCAATTCCTTTATTCCTAATTCTCCATCACAAAACCCCAAGGACCAGTCTGCCAAAAAGGATGAGCCACAGTGGCAAAACGGAGTCTATGGTCAAGGGCCATTGGGCTTCTTTCTTCATGACGGAAGTTAGAGACTGAAATGTCCACCCCAGACTGAAATGGGAAGGCAGGAAACACAGGAGAGGAGCCTCCCAAGACATAAGAACTCCGAGACTCCAATGTCATAATAATGAAAGGATAGTACTGCAACCACATTCAGCCTCAGAGTCAGAGAAATAAAGTTGTGGGGACTGCAAGGTGTGTGCCCTGTCTACATATCAGAGCTTCCATTTTTCAAAGGAGGTAGAAAAAACTCAAGATTCTTATGTGAAATCTCTAAGTTTCTAAACATTGGTTCAGTTTTCTTTAATACTCTGTGCAGACTAACTGAAACTTTCCCAATCCCATTTATTTTGCCTGTTTGCTACCACTACCCTACATTGGCACTAAATCCATTCAATATATTCTATTTTCTTTACAAAGATTTGATGATTAAAACTGTTTATTTTTTAATAGTTACCTACAGAGCTCTGAGCCATAACAGCAAACCAAAAATAGGATTCTTTTCCCTGCCACTTTTCCAAGCTACCATGAAAATGAAAGAAGGCAATAAAGAGTTGAGTAACAGAAGACACTACTTGATGTAAACCCTCAGAAAATCTGGGATTCTATTCTAAAAAAATTAAAGGAGAAAATAGCTCTCTAAAGTAAAGCTTTTAGAGTTTATTTTAGAGGAAGATAACAGTGCTACATTATTTTTTAAGTAATATTTACAGAACAGTTTGTTCTAGAGTTCTAAATGACACAAATAGAGTAGGCCTGGTATACACATACCAAGATGGTGACAATGAAATTAGGGCTTGATCTGGTGGTAAATTACCCTCTGCTCATCTCACCAACACCTAAGGCTCCGAAATGGAGAAGGCGTCATTTGAATAAGTCGACCACTTGGATACACATAAGGGCACACACCCACTTACCTCCCAACACCACCTCCCCCATGTACAATTACCCAATCTACAAAAGAAAGACACACTGGCTCTATAATTACGAGATGTGAACTAAAAACTCATGCCCTTTTAAAAGCTTAGCTACATTTCCCAGCACACTCTATCAGCCTTAGAGCAAACTCCAAAGCAGTATGGTGCCTGCTGCCTGAAATGTCTAACAGCAAATAACCACGTGAAATCCACCACCTGGGGACAAAGCAATGTCAGTAATGCTAGAGCTGGGGAGGAGGGGGGAGAGAATGGGTTAATTTCTTGTTTCTTATTCCAACATGTCCCTGTGTATTATTGCTACAGAAGGAACAAAATACAATTTTCCACAGCCAACTTATTTTGCTTCACCTCCACAGATTGTCAACTACAATGAGAACTAACCTATCTAAACCCCACAACCTCATAATCCAAAAGCCATAAAGAAATCATAAAAGGCCTCTGCAGAGTTCGTATGGTTGGCACAAAGGCCATGCCCTAAAGACTCCTTGGAGACCTATTGTATCTTCAGTCTATTAACTTTTACTTGACACAAAATTCTAATTGGTCTGTTTGATTTCAAAGTTCACAAATCAGACTCAGGAAATTTCAGTATGAAGACAAATCAAAGGCACTTGGGAAAGAAAAGGACATGTATATTGTGAAATGCCAGAACACATGGCAGAGACACCAAATGCAAAAAAGTAAGGGAGATGTGTTAAAGAAATGAAGAGGACTGCCCATTGCTCAAAGTGGGTCTTAAAGAGACAGTGCCACTTGTTGAAGGGCTGGAAGAGACTGTGAAAAAGGGGAGGACATAGACAGTACCCTGGGATTAAGAGGAAGGAACCAATTTGAAATAGCTCAGAGGCACATACATATCATGAGTCTCATGGCTGTCAGAGTAGCATCTGATATTTGTTGTGGACTTAGGCATCCAGGTTCAATGCCAAGTACTTCACCTGCTTTTTCTTACTCAATCCTCTCAGCAACCCTGTGAGGTAGGTATTATGTCCATTTTATAGATGAAGCTACAGCAGCCTAGAGAGTTCAAGCCCAAGGTCACATCGCTAGGAAAAGGCATAGCTGAACTGAATTCTAGGTCTGCCTACTTCCAAAACCTGCCTACTTTCAAAACCTGCCCTCCTGGGGAGGAGAAGAGGCGAAAAGAGGAGAGAAAAGAAAAAGAATGATGCTATTCAATGATGCCCCTGCCTCTCTGTACTCTGTAGCCACCACAGCTCTATGAGGGCAGAGACCATATCTCTCCAGCACAGCATCTGGCACATGGTCTGTGCTCTCTATATCTAATGAGTGAGTGAATGACTGTTTCCACTGGACAATCCTATAATGTAGGTTTGATATCCCCCATTTAACTGTTAAAGAAACAAAGCAATTCTTTAAAGCATTCATTTTAAAAGAGAAGAAAAAATTTTCTGGTTAAAGATAAAACCAGGGGTTGACAGGCCAAATGACTGCCCTTGTCAAAACAACTGACAGAATACTGGGATGGAAAATAAAGCAGAACTACTAGTGGATAGAAAATAACAGACATCTTGTACTATTCCTTTTTCTTTAGTATTTGAGATAACGTAACTTGCAGTAAGATCAGCAAAGGAAATAGCTCTCTCTGCAACAGAATTTCATTTATAGACCATATCCCTAAAAAGTTTACTCATGACAATGCTCCAAGATGGTCACTTGAAATAAAGGAAAGAAAAAGACAGAGACAGAGAAAGACAAAGAAAAGAAAACTAACAACCCAGAAAACTAGGCAGCTCATCATACGTTTTCTTCCAAATTCTGCAGAATCACACTTGAAGTGACAGATGTGAAGAGGAAGAAGGTTCACACCCAGAAAAGCATGAGAACTATTTTGGTAAGGTTAGAGGAGGTAGCAGGGTGCCTGGAGAACTAGTGCACAGATGTAGCTCTGACATGTGTATTCATTCATTCATGCACTCATGCACGCATGCACGCAACATTTACCAAGCCCCTACTACGAGCCTGGCTCATCAACAGAAGCTGGAGATACTTTGAGGAACCAGACATAGTCCCTACCCTTAAGAAGCTAACAATCTTCTAGAAAATTTCAGACTAGTAATAAATCAATTAATATGACCCATGATGGAGTATGTCCCAGGGATTCTAGGAACTCAGCCTAGAGGACTCAGAAGGATTCAGGAGGAGGAGTTGAGGATGTTTTCTCAAAGGTGACATATGAGTCTTAAAGTGGGGGGTGACCAAGGAAAAAAGTGGAAGCAGGGTTGGAGAGGTTAAGAGCTTTGCCTGTCATGGCAAGAGCTTTATATTCTATCCTGAGGGGAATGGAAAGCCATTCAGTGTTCCATTATCAGGAGAATTACATGTCCAGATTGGCATTAAAAAATGAAAATCTGGAGGCAATGTGGAAAGACATGTATACTGGAGGCAAAAAGGTAAGACAAGAGGCTATTGTGATTGTTCAGGCTAGAAATATTAAAACCTAAACTCATGTAGAGATGGGGAGAATGAAAAAGAGGGAACTGAGTCAAGAGACACCTGGGGGAGATAATCAATAGGAATTTGGGACCAATTTGGGTAGCGGTTATGAAGAGGAAAAAAAGAATCAAGGATGGCTTCAGAGTGTGTAGTTTGGTTGTGCTAGGCTTGGGATGCTAGAAACATTCCCTAAGAAAAGGGCACAGGATAAGATTGGGGAAGGTAGCAAGTTCAGACTTGGACATATTGAGTTTAAACGGTCTTTGGTGAGAAGTCCTAGTCATCTGTGTCTACATCACACACAATGTGTTAGATATCTATTGTTACATAACAATATTAGCACAAATTTAGCAGTTTCAAGCAACACATATTTATCTCATAGTTTCTGCAGGTCCAGATGTGACTAAACTGGGTCTTTTTTATTTTTTATTGTATTTGAGAGAGACAGAGACAGAGAGGCAAAGAGGATGGAGGAGGGAGGAACACAGAGGGAGAGAATCCCAAACAGGCTCCACACTCAGCACAGAGCCTGATGCGGGGCTCAATCCCACAACCCTGGGATCATGACCTGAGCCAAAATCAAGAGTCAGACACTCAACCAACTGAGCCACCCAGGTGCCCTAAACTGGGTCTTCTGCAATACTTCAATTAATGTGTCAGCTACGGCCGGGTGCTCATCTTAAGCTCAGCTGGGGAAGACTCCATTTCTTAGTTCATATGTGTATTGTCAGCATTCAGTTCATTGTAGGCTATGAGACTGAGGGCCTCAGTTTCTTACTGGCAGCTCCCTGCTACATAGCCCTTTCCATAGGCAATTGATAACATGACAGTGTTCTTGAAAGCTAGCAAGGATGAACATCTCCTTGCAATACAGGCATTACAGTCTTATGCAACATAATCGCATATACCCAATCACATACATATTATCACCTTTGCTATATTTTATCGGTTAGAAACAAGTTATAGATCTCCACCTTATTCAGAGTATCACACAAAGGCATGGATCAAGGAAGTGGGGATCATGAGGGACACCATACAGTCTATCCACCACCCTCATTTTCATTTGGTCTCCAAAAGTTGGAAACTCTTGGACCCACTTTCTTACCTCCTATGGCGCCCTGGCCTAAGCAATTAGATACTGAATGGTATGTAAATATAGTTCCAAAACCCTTCTATCCCTCTCAATTCCAACTCTTTCATGAAAACTTCCCAAAGAGCCTAACCCCTTCCCCCTCCCAGTGCAGTGGTCTCCTAGCACTTAAAATCTAAACTAATGGTTTCCAGAATTTGAGGATCAAACAACTGCATTATCTCCCAAAATAAATAATAGCTGCCACTTCCTAAATGCTTACTCATTATACTGGAAACCATATATATGATATCTCACTTAATCCTCACAATGATACTGAGTTAAGTGCAAATATCATTCCTTTTTCACATGGGAAAGTTGAGACACAGAGAGGCTAGGACATTTACCCCAAATCAGATAGCTAATTAAGTGATGGGTAGTGCGCAGTCTGACTCCAGAGCCCAGACTCAAAGCCAGAACAGGCACTTAAACATCACCAGTTGTATTTTTAGGATCTTCTGAATGAGAAAATACAAAATAGCCAAAAGCTACTTTGAGTTCAGGAACAGTTTTACATACATTTGTAATTTTTTACCACAACAGAAATCTACAAATATTTGCAGAACACAGTACATACATGTGCAAACATTTTCTCTCCACAGATAATGTGGATTGGCAACCATTTGCAGAGCTTCAGAGCCCTCCCCATATGGCTCTTCAGCTGGGCATCAGTGGTCCATCTCACATTGCCTTGGTACTTGGATTATAATCGACATCAGCTGTTCTCAACCAGGGGTGATTTTGCCTTGCAAGGGACATTTGGAAATATCTGGAGACATTTTTGATTGTCACGACTATTTTGGTGAAGGTCAGGGATGCCTCTAAATTGCTTACAATGCACAGGGCACCCCTCACAACAAGGAATTATCCAGCCCAAAGTCTCCACAGTGTCAAGTTCGAGATATCCGAATGTGTATCAATATAAAATTCTCTAATTTTTTATATGTATTTGTCCTAACTCTCCAAGATAAACTTACATGCCATCAGAGCAAGGACTTCATGAGTTCCTCATCATTCTACCTTTCCCAACCTGTGCCTAAGATACAAACATGGTGAATGTCCAAGAAATGCTTTTTCAAGCATTCAAATCTAAATCTATTTCAAAGATATAGTAAGCTTTATTTCTACAACTTATTTATTCAACAATTAACATATACCCTCCAAATTAAGAGTTTCTACTTTGAATTTGAAGGCTAGTTTACTTATGGAACTAACACAGCCCTACCCAGAGCAGCCTCCAGCACCTATATAGTTGAATTAGCAAAAAAAATCCTCGGTTTAGAAAAATCAGATAAATGAAACAATATGCGAGATTGAGACAGACAGACCCAGAAGCATCATCAAATGCCAAGGACTAGAAGGTGTTTGTTTCCATATACAAACACTCACCCCTTAAACATATGAAAGCCAAGGACATACAAATGGACTAGGTTCCAAAAATGATCCTTTTTTTTTAAATCACAAATCATTGTGAGGGAAGAGAACATTTTTGTTCTATAGTACGTCAGATATATTTGCTGAATGAGGAAAGAGTCTTCACGGTTTGTTAGCACAAGTAGGAGTTGTGTATATGTAATCATAGAAGAAGGAGGAGTTATTACTCCATTTTTCAACATATAGAAATCTAAACCTGTAGTCCCGACAGTCAAGTGACCATCTCAGTGAATCTTCTACCAAGTAGGGAAATACCGTACCTTTTATCTCCATGCCTCTGTGACCCAGTCTCAGGGTACAGCCTGGTTCTTCTTTCACACTCAGCTAAACACACACAAAAAAAAGTCCATTCAATCCCAAATAGCCTAAAACCTTTGGGACTGCACCTACACTGCCAAAAGGCTCAAAAATTGCTCTGTCTGCTCTAGCACTATACTTTCCGTGGGGAGCTGATGAATCAGACTGGACAGGACAATGCAGTCTCTGAAATTCCTCAGGAGCATCTTGATTACACCTAATTAGTAAGGCTGTACACAGAAGCCCAGCGAATCAGACAGCATTGCAACCCAGCAGTCAGCAAGGCCAGAAAACCAAAGCCATTAGCTCCCGCTGTTTCCCACCTCTCAAAGAATCAAATCCACGCTGGCTGTGAAAGACAATGGCTGCTTTGTACAATCAGCCACAGATTATTTTTAATGGGGGCATGAGAGATTCAAAGCAGTAGGGAACTCCAAAATCACTAAGAGTCACATTTGGAATTTTCTAAAGGTTGTTCTTTGCAAGAACAGATCTAACTTCTCAAATATAATTTTCCTAAACTAATTTAAACATTACCCTGAGCTCCCTGAGCACATGACAAACAGCAACAGAAAACAGCAATACAGGGTGTCTCAGTGGCTCAGTCAGTTAAGCATCCGACTTCGGTTCAGGTCATGATCTCACAGTTCGTGGGTTCAGGCCCTCTCACTGCTTTGAACAAGCAGAAAACATTTCAGCTAACTAAAGATCAAGTCATTTCAAAAGGCTTAATTCCATATTTCATTGTTAAACCTTAATAAGTCATTATATTTAGTGTAATGAATGATCCAAGGGATCCAAGACATCATGTCCCATAATGTAATTTTTTTAATTATAAATAAATATTGCAAGGACCAAGGAAATCACTTCCCAGAGCCCCTTTCATGTATAGTCCCCACTCCAGGTGTGCCTGATTCTTTTCTGAGGCACCAATCTGCCCTATTAAACCACATCTTCATACAACATTCCCTCCTCCATAAGACTTCTGCCCTAATTCTCCAAATATTGGATAAAGACAAGTCCCATGCTGCTTGTGCAGAGAAAGGGGAAGACGGGCCCTGATTACAAAGGAATAAATCCTTGTTCTCCCATGGGCTAATATGAAGAGAACATGAATTTTAGAGCCAAAAAACTAGTTGATTGTTGGAGTGATCTTGAACTTCACTAATCCTCATGTTCCTTGTCTGGAACATGAGAACAAAAATGACTATGGCATCAGTTCCTGATTAAACGAAACAATATTTCTAAAGTAATCAGTTCAAATACTAGTCCTCACTCTCATCTTTCCTATTATATGAGGATTTTTTTAAAAAATGAAACAGAATAGCCGCCACAGTGTCTGTTGTTTTGCTTTACATACATGCTCTTTTAAGCTTCCAAATAGTTATTAGCATAAGGTAAAAGAGGCACTGTGACACATTTAAATTGGAATTATCTAAAGTGGTAGTCTTCCTAGATTTGTTTTTGGTCCACAACCAAGTATATGAAATAGTTAATAGATCAAATGCATACTTCAATCTAGTTTACATACTCAGTATAGGTAATATAATACAGCTATTACTTAATTGGACAGACATAGCTCAGTTTCCAAAAGGCAATTACATCCAAAACTGTGCAGTAGATGCTCACTCAGGCTGATGGCTTGTGCCATGGGAACTAAAGTCAGGCTCCTTGGGTCCTATCTCAACTATGACACTTAGTAAGGGTGGATGTGGGCAAGCCACTAGCCTCTCAGAGACTGGTTATCCTGATCTATAATAAGAGATGATGGAGCCCACTCCATGAGTGTGCTATAGCTGCGAAAGGAGATAATCCATATAAATACATATTAAATCCATGTAAATCCATATTAAATGTAATTGGGTATGCTGCCTCACTCCTTGTTAAGTGTTCAATACCTACAGGCTATGATATTCCTGTTATTATTAATGTTAGCTTGTTATCATTGAGGAGATTCTAAAGAATGTGCGGCTCTGAAAGGAGAACTCAAAGGGAATGCTGAGCGATAAAATTACTGAGAAAGGTGGACGGCCTAAGGTGACACCTTGACAAGGGGTTAACTCATTTGGCAGAAATTCATTTCAACATGTGTGCATGTGTGCATGAATTTGCAGAGATGTGTATATGTGCAAATTCTGGCATATTTCCTAAAACTCCACCACATGATCATCATGCCTCATGTATCTAACCAGACTGGGGAGTCTATCACAGAACAACTGTCAAGTTAAATTTAGATTATCACTGTCCAAATGAAGGCAGTTTCTCAATTTCCTTTTTTCTTTCTCCACTTCTCATCACCCTCCCACAAACGAACCTGCTTCCCCATTCCAAGAATATACAGCTCAGAAATGAGATCAGAAAAAAAAGTAAAAATGAAAAAGACCTAGGAGAATAAGGATAAAAGAGAAACTATCAAAGAGCAACATCATTTGATTATTCACACAATAAACACTGTGAGCTGCCCTGCCCCAGATACTTTTAGTATCTGTTTAGTACTGTTGTCATTAATCTGATAACCAACATGCAAAGTACCTTTTCTTATTCCCCTTTCAGAAATCAGGAAGCCAAGGCTTTTACAGATGAGGTGACCTGCCCAAGGCCACAGAGCTGTAAGTGGTGAGTCAAGATTTGGACCCCATCCTCACAGGTAACAAAACTCTTCCTAATAGCCCTTGCCACTTCTCCAAGCTCTGTGACGGGCAGAGGGGGAAACTAAGAAACTAAGGTTGGCTCTTATTCTCAAGGAGCATATAGTCTAATGTGAAGGAAAGACAGAAGCAAGTAATGATGATATAATGGAAAAATATGTTTTCTAGGACTAAAAACAATATGTTATAGGAGCTCCAAAGAGGAAAGGACTCAGTCCAGGAGTGAAGAGCTGAGTATTAAAGGATGAGTAAGAATTTGCCAGCCAGAAAAGTAGGAAAAAGGCATCCAGGCTTGGGGTAATCATGCAAACAGAAGCATAGACATAGGAAAGATCCTTGCATGTTGGAGGTAGTAAGATGAGAGGCATATGACTGAGCTTTGAGGGAAATGGGAGCAACCTGGAGAGGAAGACTAGGAGCTGACAGTGAAGTCTTATCAGCCATGCTATAGAGTGTGGAGTGGATTCTGTAGACTAGTTGCAGGCATAAAGAGACCTGCAAGGCAACTGCTGCACCAGAACAGAGTAGAGAGGATGAAGAAGGACAATGTGGTGAATTTAAGGCACACTCACAGGGTGGAGACAAGGGAGGTAAGGACATCAAAGGCTGACGTGAAATACGGAAGAAAAGATGATGCCTTCTCAAAGGATGTCTAACCAGGCAACATACCTCAAGAGAAATAAGAGCAGTATAGGAACCTTGATATTTGGAACACAGAATTGAAAACAAAACAAGCCAATAGCATATTTTATTTAGACCGTTAAGGAAAAGAGAAAGTTTCAAAAGTGAAAGTGATAGATATTAGTATAAGGTCTCCAACAGAGATTAACAGAAACCAAAATGTAAAAGGTAAGACTCAGTATTCTATGTGTTAAGAGGAACTTAATTAAATGGAATAAGAAATTGAAAGGGACCAAAAAATGAAAACAAGCACAATTAGTTTGGTTTGGAAGTGATATTGGTAGACCACAGGATACTCACAGGATATCAAGAAGTGATCTAGTACCATCAGTTAGAGCAACCATGGTCAGCCAACACAACCCAAGTAGTAAAGATGGCATATATTGCTATAGGGACAAGGGTCATGCACACAGGGTCAGTTTTCTGTATTTTCCTCATAAATCATAAATCACATACAGATGGGGAGCATGGGTCCCAGGGTACAACCCAGAAAACAATAAGACCTAAAACGACAGCACAACTTCCTTATTATCCTCAATATTGCTCTTGTGATGCTGGTTGCAAGTCATGACTCATACTCAGAAATTAAAGGTTTCAAAAAAAAAACTACTTCAATTATACAGACCACTTCTGTAAAAAGGAAAGTGATAAATTTCTATTGATGAAGAGAGAACTTTAAAGTCCAGCCAATCTTCTATCAGGGGGATTCAGGAAAGTTCCCAATAAAGACAAGATAAAGACTGAACACTGTATCTCTTGCCAAATGGAAGGAAGGACACTGGTCAATCAAAACCAGAGTAAACACAGGAAGAAAGGTACACAAGCTACCAGGAAACCAAGGAGTGATTTTAAGTATTAGAGCTGCCAAGTTCCTCAGAGATCATATTGCCCAACCTTCCCCTGCTTCATTGATCAGAAAAATAAAGACCAAAATAGGGAAGATACTCACAGCCTCATATAGCACATTGGAGTAAGGGGTGGGAGGGAGAAGTGGGGAGGGGGGGAAGGGAACAGGGCTTCTTAAATCTTCAATTCTAAGATGCTGCTTTTGCCAGGGACCAGAGCCCAAGTCCTCAGGTAAATCAGCCCCTCTCACACTGGTAGACTCAAACCCCTCTTCAGAAAGAAAGACCAGAGATAAACCATCCACATCCTAGTTTGGAACCACTCTAAATAACGGATTTTGGTGATGGATAGATGGCTCTTACAGTTCCATTCTCAGAACCTGCTCCTGTTGTGTGTCTCTAGTGTGCCCTGAATTATTTTTTCTACTATGAAAATTCAGGAACAGTTACATACAAGCCTATTTCGAAGGGACAATTAGTTATTTACGTCTGCAAGGAGGTGACAGTGGGCTCTTTCTGACAGATGCCATCCTCTTCCCATGAGAATTCTTGTCCCATTGGAACAGAGGGATCCTGCTCTGGAAGCTCCACCTGACAGCTGGGAGGCTTCTTCTTTCTTACAGTACAAGCTTTCTTGGGTTTTCAAGCCTGAGCTTTCCAGATGTCTCAAAAATCCACCCAGCTATTGGCAGATACACCTAACGAAGGATGTTGTCTCCTCATAGCCTGGTCTCCTTTGGGAGAAGTAAACAGGATAGTTGTAATTGGTTTTTAGGACAGCTACATATAGAAACAAACAGTAGTCAGTCTATATGGCAGTATAATACATATCATTTCTTCATGATACTTTTATGATACAGAAAAAATAAGAATTGAATCTGTGGATGGTGATAACATTAAGGAGTAGAGAACAGAGCAGAATAGAAAAGACTATGAGAAATAGATTTTAAGAAAAGAAATATATTAAATGTGTAATCAAACCTTAGGAATATACTCCTAATGAATAAAAATGGCCATAATATTTTTTAAAAGAGATTCGCTGAATTTCAATTTGAACAAGCCATCCACAGCATGAAAAATAAACATACATATTTCAACCTTAGAATTTAATCCCTTGTTTTCAAATCACTTAATCAAATATGCATGACTGTCAACTCCAGCACCAAATACCATGGAACATATGAGGGAACGGTAAAGCAGGCTCCTTACCCAAAGTAGCTTAAAACCCAAGTTGGTACAACCAAGGTGTACATGACTGAATTAATGAAAAAGAGAATTTACACAGTGAGAGGCAGAAGTCATCAGGCAGTGACAATGCAACATCATGTCTTTCTTCCAGTCAAAAAAATCACCAAGTGTTAATATTCTTGCCTTAAAAAAGGGTGCAACTATAAAGTGGCTTTTGCTTCACTTTAAATAGAAAGGCATTTTATCTATCATTCAAATTTTAAAAATCAAACTGGGAAAAACTATGAATTAGTTTTCCAACCTTTAGTCCAATATTTCTCAAAATAAAGTCCAGGAACATCCACATAACAATCAGTTTAAAATGCAGATTCCTATCCTCAGTCCACTGAGGGAGACCTCTAAGATAGAACCAGGGAATCTGCATTATCATAAACACCATGGGCAAGTCTGTTTACTCAAGTTTGAGACTAAGGCTTCCAAAATCACCAAGTCTCAGGCCTCTTCTATACCTGTGCCAGAGTGCTCCTTCTGAAACAGAAATCTCATCATGTCATCCCCCTGCTCAAAAAAAAAGAAAAAGAAATTTTGCCATTCCCTCATTGCCCACAGGAGAAAATCCAAAAACTCTATAGTGTGTCTTATAAAACTCAGCCCACCACTACCATCTAGCCCCGCCTGACCAGGAACATTTTCACAATATGCTGTTAAATTAAAAAGTAGGCTACAAAACAATATGCAGATCTGACACATGCTACAATATGGATGAAATGTGAAAACAGCATGCTAAGTGAATAAAGTGAATAAGCTAGACACAAAAGGACAAATTATATGATTCCACTTATATGAAGTATCTAGCACATGCAGATCCATAGAGAGAAAAAGTAGATGGGAGGTTAGCGGAGGCTGGAGAGAAGGGAACTAAGCAACTATTGCTTAATGGTTACAGCGTTTCTGTTTGGGGTAATGAAAAAGTTTGGGAAATAGTGGCAATGGTTGCACAACAATGTGAATATAATTAATGTCATTAAATTGTACACTTAAGAAAGGTTAAAGTAACCAATTTTATGTTAAATGTATTTTACCACAGTTTTTAAAAATTAATAATGTAACATGTCAAAGCCCACTGGATTATATATACACTTTAAATGGATAAATTGTATTGCATGTAAATTATATCTCAATAAAACTGTTAAAAAAGATGTACAACATGTACATAAAATACTACTGTGAGCGAAAGACAGGAATCATATATTCCTAGCTAGTAACAGGAATTAATTCTGGATGCCAAGATACAGGGGATCCTACGCTCTTATCTGAGATTTTCTACATCCTCTCAATTTTTCATAATGAGCTTGTGTTGTGCTGCTTTTATAGCCAGAAAAGGAAGAATAATTGTCATTTTTAAAACACTAAAACTTCAAACGAGATAATAATAAGGCATAAGCAGTGATCTTCTCCTGTTGGGTGGCATGGCAGGGGGGGTCCCCAAGCACCTAATGCTGCCTGCATTCTCCTTCACCGAGTGAGTCCCTGACCACTTCAATGGGTCTGTTTATGATGTGTTTTGGTGGCCAACAGAGCTTAATAATGCAGCCAAGGACTGCAGGAAGACTGTCAGGGTTCCACCACTCTCTGAGCCCCTCTCCAAGCCTGTTTCCTCATCTGAGCAATGGGAGTAATAAAGTTATCAAGAGAATAAATGAGATAATTTACATGAAATGCTTAAAACCACATCTGACACCAAGTACTTTGACCAAAGTGCTGAGTCAACTATTGGCTGCTATTATTTGTATTGCTGCTGTTGCTCTACTACGCTCGCGTGAGTATTTATCCATCCCCTGCTAAGCAGGGAAGAGCAAACTATGATCCAAGGGCCCAGTCCACACACCACATGTTTCTGCAAGGGCCCATAAGCCAAGAACAATTTTTACATATTTAAATGGTTAAAAAAAAATCACAACAAGAGTGAAATTTCATGACACGTGACAATTATATAAAATTTAAATTCCAATGTACGTAGTAAAATTTTACGAGAACACAGGCTCTCCTATATATTTACATGTTCTCTATATCTGCTTTCACAGAGTTGCAACAAAGACTGCTGGCCTAAGAAAGCTAAAATGTTCACTCTCTGGGCCTTTACAGAAACTGTTTGCTGACCCCCAGGTGTGGCACCCAAGGAGGGCCCTCGTGCCTTGCTGCATCCAGCTTGCCAACTCTGTCAGCAGGACGAGTCATCACTGGGTCTGAACACCACTCTGTCTGCCTTGAGTTCTTGGCCATTTATTCTCCATTTAGTAGTACCCAGATTTTGTTATTGGTTCCCATCCATATGGAGGAATCCGGCCATTCCTTTTTTTTTTTTTTTTTTAATCTATTTTGTACCATGCCATCGAACAGTATTGTTGGTCATAAAAGGAATCACAGTGTAGAACACAGGCAATAGGCCCTATAAGCCTGTTGTGTGAGCCAGTCTCACAGATTGATGATTTTGTGGCTCTGACCAGGCCAGTGTCCATTTAGACAAGCTTTTCTGTGAGTCACCAATAAAACTAGAAAAGATTCTCCTTCCATCTCCATTTGTTTGTCCTGAGAGTTTGGTTTTAATACAGAAAGATCACTCTCTAGTCTTCCTGCTAGGGAGACACATATTACCAGAGCTCCAATGGAAGGCAGCCACTGTCAGGTTGAGGGTCTAAGGCACGAAGTACACAAGCCAAACTGTTGCCAGCCCTCATGGGGTCATCAAAATCTAATTCCTCTCCTCCTGCAGGAAAAACCCCTGATTCTTATATGAACTTTCATTACATTCCTAATTCTTGCACCTATCTCGCCTCATTTCACCCATGCCACATTCAATGGACAATCTAGAAAATATTTGATTAAACAAAATTGTTTATTTGAGAAGTGCCAAATAGGCACTTCCTCCAAAAAAGGAGGAAGGGGAATAGGACTTTTCAAGCTCAATGGGCAGCTTTTTGTTACTGAGTTAGCACAGAAGAAAATAAAGTACAGAGTGATCACTATGGTTGAACAATTTACAGTTCCAAAGAGCAAAGGGAAATTATGGTTGTGGGGCAAGTTAATATACATCAGGTGCCACACTGCATGCATGTTACCTAATGTACTCTTTTTAAAAGAGCTGTGAGTTAGGAATTAGAATTCTCCATTTACAGAATGTAAAAAGTAAAATCTCCTCCCAGATTAAAGAGCCAAATTGATTGGGTTTATTGAGAACCTCCTACATTTGAAGCCCTTGTTAGTGTGTGTGTGTGCACTGTACATGAATGCATGTGAATGTGTGTGGGTGCACTTTTCCTTACATGTGAACATGAAAGAGACTAAAAAGAAAAATATACGTATCTTCTTCAGGCTCTAAGATTACAGATTTGTTCCTCCTTCTTACGCCTCATCTCAGTAAGGGCAACAGAGGTTCCAGCTGACCTTTTCCCCTCTTACCCCAAGGTCTAACTAGTAACCAAGTACTCCTACTCACTTGGCCTCCGACACCGTCCATGGACCTCTGACCCCACTGGCCCAACTAATTATATCTTCTGGGGCCCTAAGCATCACCAGCCAGAGAAGGCTTCCTGCCCTACCCAGTCCACCCTATAGGATTGAATGGCCCTGCTATGGGCTCCCACATCACTAAGCCATCCTATCATGATGGCATTTTTTTATCAGCAAATAGAAGCCTCCAAGCAAAATTCTGACTCAAAAACTGCCTCACTAAAAGATTATTTGGCTGAAGCTAATGAACAATTTAACAATCTTAAGCAACAACAAACTAGACTCATTTCCCTAGTAAATCCCACCCCCATGTTCCAGTTGCCAACTCTTCCTCTTCCCCTTCATCCTTCTGCTTTCTCCATCTGCACCTTTGCATACTCCTCATCTTCCTCTTATCCAAACCTTCAACCTTTTCCCAATGACTCACCTAAGACTCCCAAAATGCCAGTTGTGGCTAAAAATCCATTCCATCCATGAGTTCGGTATTAAGGCAACTACAGAATTTAAACCTTGGACCCATGCTAAATGAGAGCCATAATTAAGGATTTTCCTAAATCCAGACAAAAGCAGATGCTATTCATAGAAGAATTTAGAACTCTTTTGAGTGCATGTGATCCAGGTTATCAGGTTTTTATCAACTTGTACACATGTTGGTTGGAATCCAAATTCTGAGTAACAAAAGCTAATTGGACTGTCCCAGAAAAAGACCTATAGGATCTCTCCACCATAAACCTGAGGGTAAAACATAAAATAAAATAAAAGGCCTTAAAAGTAGGGCAAAATCTTCTAAAAGCCATACCCAAAACGTTTCCAATAAAAATAGATTGGACCACAGTTCAATCATGCTGAAGATGGAAAAAAAATGAAACTACAGATTTTCAAAATAGCCTAAAAACTAACTGTCGACAACATTCAAGAGTTACAGAAGGTGCTGATCTAATAGTGGCTCTTTTCATCTTGGCCAAAGGCACTCCCACTAACTCTTATGGCAATGTGGTCCACTTCCTCAGGGACACATTATTCTCCTGTGAATGAATAACTGAAAAGGCCATATGTTTAGGGATTTTACTTTGAATACTAGATTCTGACCTACTGCTTGCAGACATGGCAAAATGTTGCAAGGGACTCACGTACTACACCCAGCCCTATCTCCAACAGGTGAAGGCCTCCTTCTTACAACATCTTCCTAAACAGCATCTCCATGCTCTTCAACCTGAAGATTTATCAAATGGAAGAAATATCAGAGAAAATCCTCTCTTTAACCTTGGGGGAGGAGACATTATCTAAAACTGTTAACAACAAATACAGCAATGAAACTCCAAGGAGTCAGTCCCTGGGCTTATATTCCACAACTAGATACACAGAATTCCACAGAATTAGAATGCTACTCTAACATGGTGACCTCAAATTGAGAATTCTCTGCCACCCTCTAGAAGTAGCCAATTTTCAGAAATACATAGCTGACCCAAGACCTCTAGAACAAACTAATGATCTCAGAGGACAGCTTCCACTCCCAGCCCCTCGTTGCTGTCCAGCCCTGATAGCACTTTTTCTCTTCTCTTTCCTATTGTAATTGTTAAGTAAAAAAATATTTATTCTTAGATTACCCCAAACAGTAGACACTTCCTCAATGTTCCTGGCTGCTGATATGCCATTCATCACTGGATACCCATGACACAGTCCTCTAGACAATTGCAGTGTCATCAAATGAGACCATTGGGAGTTAGAGTCAATGGCATTTCCACTTATATCTATGTGGCCAAATGACCTTAAACAAACCAGTATGTGATTTTGCTAGTGACTCTCTCTCCCAGAAAAAAAAAATTATCATAATCTGTTGTTCCAATCCTAGATAATTTCACACTTGAATTGAACGAATTTCCTAGAGTAATGGTCCAAATACTTGCCATCTGAAGGAGACTCTTAGAGATTCAAATATCTAAACCAGCTAATGTGATGCTTTGGTTCTGATCTCATATTGCAAACAACTCCTTTTGTCCAGGATCTCCACAAGCACCTACTAGTCCTTTTGTAGTCAAAATGCCTGATCCTGTTTGCCTCAGGCTAATACCTCATGCACTTTAGGAATAATATTCCAAGACCTGTCCATGCACAGAGACTCTAATTCTATATATCACCAAGGCTGGATATGAGCTCCAAAATGAGGCCACCCTTGATTATTCAGGCATTCTACCTGGGGAAATGAATGACTCACTGTTCATGCAAACAATCAGAGCAGTTCTCCCAATGATAGGAATCTTGCAAATAGAAACATCTGTAAGAAATTAATGACTAGCTCTGGCAGACATTATTAATAATACTACTTCTACCCCAGATGAATACAGATCAGTCTCAACTCATTGGCACAAGCAGTGACGAAATTGCATTGCTCTAGATTTCTTTTTGGCTAAGTGATGGTGGTGTCTGTGCCACTGCCAATGCTGCTTGCTTACCTGGATCAGCAAAACAGGAAAGGCAAAATAGGCTAAACATTGCCTTAAGGAAATAGTTACTTGCCTTTCTAACACTGATCCTCATGGTCTATGGAATTTGTTCTTTTGGCCTGGGTTTAGCAATTGGTGTTCCTAGTTCTGAAGCAATTTATAGGGACTATTAAGTGTTCTCATTCCTGTCACAGTGGCCAAATGACTGTTCTGATAATACAACAAAAAGGTCAAGAAGATCTTGCAATACAATTGTCTATGGAGACAATTGGACCATCTCTGACAGAAGAAGGTCTGAATCTCTAGCCTTTCCTGAATTGGTCAACCAATCACAAACAAAAGAACGATAAAAAGAGAGGACTGAAAGACTGAATATACAAATGGATGTGAATGGCCATGACAACAGAATTCTGACTCAAAAACTCTGCTACAACCAGCTTGCAACAGTTAGGCTTTGGTCAATGACTGCCAGCTTCCTTATTTTTTGTCCAGGCTTCAAGACGAACTAAAAGAAACCAAATAATTTCCCACTCCTTGTTATAGCCACCTCTAAATACATAACCTCTGTTTGCTCTCATTTAGGTGATCTTCATTTATTTCCACACAAACATAACCCCCACCACCACCACACACAACACACACACAGCAGGACCATGTGCAAGACATTAGAAATCCCAGCAGCCATAAAGGAGGGTCACTCTTCAGTGAGGTACCATACTCTTTCTCTACCTTACCCACCAAAAGCTCAAGTCCAGTTGCAACCAACTACAAATGTGCCCTTCCCCTTGCTTCCTTGGATAATCTGACATCCTATCACTATACCCAGCTCTACTCAGAGATGGAGCTTCCTGACCATATACCATGACAAAACCATGTGGCTGTGGGTTAAGAGTGTACTGAGAAGTCATTGATTCTCACACCACCACCCCAACCAGGCATTTCCAGACATAGGTAACATTAGCCTCTCACTCTAAAGTGACACAGAAATGTTACAATTTTCTGTGTATGTCATGGTCTGAGAAAGCTGGAAAAGCACTAAGACGTTCCTAT
The DNA here is from genome assembly GCA_028646485.1 of Cryptoprocta ferox. NCBI lineage: Eukaryota > Metazoa > Chordata > Mammalia > Carnivora > Eupleridae > Cryptoprocta > Cryptoprocta ferox. Next base: position 22,707,284 of record CM053574.1, read on the forward strand.
GCCACCCAGCCCTTGGATCTTTTGTATTGTGTGCTAGTTTTTACCCTGGAAAGGAATCTGTATGGGCATATGGGGCTTTGGCAAGATGCCCAAAAGGAGAGAAACATTAACAGGATGCTTTTGATGGGTAAGAGAGTCACTCCCCAAGGAAATGAGCTGAAGAGTTCTGTGACTAGGAGGTGTTCTGTGCTTTCAGATTCTGAGAAATATACAAGCTACAATCTGCAATGTGGGTCCAAACAGGTGGGACCCATAATATTCTCATATTAAGATGAATTATATCATAACAATATATCAAACGCTTAATAAACTTTCACTATATTCCATGCGCTATTACCAAGTATTCACATGTTTCTTCTGAATCTCACAAGAGCTTGATGATGCAGGGTCTGTGAGTAAACCCACTGTACAGATGGGGAAACTGAAGCTAATAAAATCAGAGCAAGGTCACAGAGGAGAAGAGAAACTAGAACCCAGCTATAATCAGTTAGACTTCATACCCTGAGCTATCAACCTCTAATTTAAAAGGCTTTATATAACCCATACTTGACTGACCACACATTAGCAACTCAGGAATGATAGTTTAATATAAAGAAAAAAAAGGTATACAAGGGAGAGAAGATTCTTCATTTTTCAGCATATAAAAATATATGAAATCAAATTTATATCAAGTCAGCTATTACTAATTATGTCAATTCTGATTAGATACTTCTGTTGCACTTTGACAAATACAGAATATAAATTCCTTTCAGTGTTTCAATTTCCTGTGGTATTAAAATTGACTTTATGTCAGGTGCACGTGGGTGGTTCAGTCAGTTGAGAAACCGACTTTGACTCAGGTCATGATCCTGCAGTCCATGGGTTCGGGCCCCACATTGGGCTCTGTGCTGGCAGCTCAGAGCCTGGAGCCTGCTTTGGATTCTGTGACTCCCTCTCCCTATACTCCCCCCCCCCCCGCCCCCGACTTGCACTCTGTGTCTCTCTCTCAAAAAGTAAATAAACATTAAAAAAATTTTTAATTGACTTTATGTCAGCAACTGTCTCCCAAATTATTTGAGATGATAACAACTAAAGCAATTTCATATATTGTAATGGTCTGTTTTATGCACCAGGTCAGCACTTAATCCTCATTTTTTCAGCCTAATATTAATGGAAATTTAACTAATATATGTTAATCATAATGATCCCACAAGCTTACATGGAAGCCAAGCTGATATCAACAACAACAAAAATCTATATATATTAAACATGTATGCTATTTCAGAAGAAATAGATTCAATAATTTGATATTTTTATACAGAGTCCATTTCTATAAACTAAAAAAAGGAGGGACTTTGAAACTCATTTAGTCTATTCAACCTCAGGATGTGTTACTTCCTAAATCTGAAAATGGTATGTGACTAATCTGGGACATCACCATATCATGAAAGCATACTTAAGACTCAACAAGGGAGTAGTTGCAGAGCTTTTTGGCTTCCCCATCTCACCATCTCCACCTCTCCCAACTAACTTTATGCTAGAAATAGACAGCAGCATATTGATCTAAACCCAGGGTCAGTAAATTTCCTATAAAGGGCTAGATAGTAAATATTTTAGTCATTGCCAACCAAATATTCTCTGTCACAGCTATTCAACTCTGCCAATGTAGCAGAAAAGTAGCTTGAGAGAATGATGAAATGAATGAATGTGGCTATTACATAAGCTGTATTTTTATTTTTAATTAAGTTATTTTTAAATTTTATTTATTTGTTTTTAATTTATTTTTTTTAACAGAGTGTGAGTGGGGTAGGAGCAGAGAGAGGGGGAGACACAGAATCTGAAGCAGGCTCCAGGCGCTGAGCTGTTAGCATAGAGCCCAACGTGGCGCTAGAACCCATGGACCATGAGAACATGAGCTGAGCCGAAGTCAGATGCTTAACTGACTGAGCCACCTAGGTGCCCCTATTTTATAAACTTTACATCTGGACATGGGCATTAATTAGTATTTCATGTAATTTTCATGTGCTCTGAAATACTGTCCTTTGGGTTTTTTTCAACCATTTAAAAATGAAAATCAATTCTTGCTCATGAGCTTTACCAAAACAGGAAGTGGGACTGACTTGGCCCTCGTTCCTAGTTTGCTGACCCCTGATCTAAAGCAGAATTGTCCAGTTTTATTTTGTTTTATAATCACATCCTCAATCAAGTTCACACCTTGCATCCCCACGTCCATTCAGAGAGATCATCCAGTATTTGTTTTCAAACAACAAATACTGCTAATACTTATTAAGTGCTTACTGTATGCCTGACCATATGTGAAGTGATATGAGTGTATCATTCCATCCACTCCTCTCCTTAATGTTGAAGGGTTCTATCATTATTTTCATTTTACAGATAAGAAAACTGAGAGAGAAGTAACTTACCCAAGGTCACGAGACTAGAAAGTGGTAGAGCTAAGCAGGCTAACTCCACAGTCCTTGCTATTAGTACTCCACCTTTATACGCCTTCCTAAAAAGGCTTCTATGGGGCAGAAGGCAGGAGAAAAAAGTTAAAGGTCAACCAGGAAACTTTTAATATGAAGAGTAACAAATAGGTAACATCAGATCAGAGGTCACAACCACCAACACAGTAAGAAAAGCTCCTATTTCTAAATTTCTGTTGAAATTGACTTGTCTCCATCATCTCTTTCATTTAAGGGTGAACTGCCAGTTTCAGTGTAGCAATATTTATCACTGAGTGTGAGTATGAAACACTAGGTTCTGCAAAAATCTGTCCAAAAAGGCCACCCTCACATTTTAGCTCTTTTGAAATGGAGAGCAGCCATCCCTGTATGTTCTTCCTTGGTACTTGCATCAAAGGAGGGACCTAGGATGCTTCCAAGGTTACCAGGTCATATCTGCCCATATACAAAGGGAGATTTACATAGTAATTGTTCACCAAAGTCTTTCCCTCTGGGAAAGAAATTCCACACTTCTTGGAATGACGAGGCCAGGACCCTGGAGGCTGGGCGAGGTGTGGGGGAGGGGCAGGAAAGGGAGAATAGAAGCAAGAGGAAGTGAGCTCTAGGGCCAAAAGATCTCCTAAAACATCAAGTCTGAGAGAGCAGAAAGAGACACAAGAATTAGGTCTAAAGTCAAGAGTCTTCACGTAAGATCAGACAAACAGGGTGGGTCCAGGAAACCCAGCAGAAGAAAGAAGCTGACACTGGTGAGAAGAGAAGGAAAAGTTTTTATTGAACCTGTGGCCTCTTCCACTCCTGTGTATTGAGCATTACTTGGTGCCACAAACCTAAGCCTTGGGGATGTAGCTGTGGACAACACAGACATGGTCCCTGCCCTCAATGGTGTACAGGCTACTGATGGAAGGCAATCCACTAATGAAAATAAAGGTAGAGGAGCAGACCATGAGGAAATACTGAGTCCTATGTGAATACCAATTAGAAGAGAACCATTAACGATGCTGCATCAGGCAGCTGTTTTTTTAATGTTTTATTTTATTTTTTGAGACAGAGTGCAAGCAGGGGAGGGGCACAGACAGAGGGAGACACAGAATTCAAAGCAGGCTCCAGGCTCTGAGCTGTCAGCACAGAGCCTGATCCAGGACTCAAAAACAAAAAATGCAAGATCATGACCTGAGCCGAAGTCAGACGTTCAACTGACTGAAGCCACTCAGGTGCACCCAGGCAGCTTCTTAAAATGGTTTTCAATGATCCCCATCTCCTGATACACACTGAAGAGAATATTGCAAAAAGAATTGGATGTCACTTCTGAAATTAGGTTATTAAAAACCATGACTACTGCCTTGCTTATATCCTTTCTCTTCCTTGCTCTCTCTTGCACATTTACTCTTAGAAAACCCGGCTTGCCATATATGAGCTGCCCTATGGAGAGGTCCAAGTGGCAAGGAACTGAGGACAGCCTCCAACAACAGCCCATGAGGAAATGGGTCCCATAGTCCAACAAGCCACAAGGAAATGAATCCTGTAACAACTTCATGGATGAGATTGGAAGCAGATCCTCCCCCAGTCAAGCCTTCAGATGAGATGGTAGCTCCAGCTGCACACTGATTACAACATGATACAAACCCTGGGTCAGAAGACCCAAGTAAGCTGCTCCCAAATTCCTGACCTATAGAAACTGTGAGATAATAAGCATCAGTGCTGATAGCACTAAGTTTTGGAGACATTTGTTACATAGCAACAAATAAACTAATATAGATGCCACACCAGGTTGCCCAGAAAATACCACTAAATGTTTCAAATTTCTCATTTTCCCCCCAAAAATTATTTTTTAAATGTTTATTTATTTTTGAGAGAGAGAATACAAATGTGGGAGGGGCAGAGAGAGTCGGGGACAGAGGATCTGAAGTGAGTGGCCCTGCACTGACAGCATAGAGCCCAACATGGGGCTTGAACCCACAAACTGTGAGATTATGACTTGAGCTGAAGTCAGATGCTTAACCAAGCGAGCCACCAAGGCGCCCCCAAAAGAAACATTGTATAAGGTATTCCCTGCCAAAGTCCAGAAGCTCTGATATGGTAACACTGATATTACAATTGGAAACCATCCCTCCCAATAGGTTGGAATGAACCAGTTCCAACTATTCCATAGAGAATCTCACTTGCTCCCAGAGAAGAAATGTGAATGAAGAAAGTCCCTCTTTGGACAATTGGTGGAGTATAAGAATTGGGGTAGGGTAGGGAGATTCTAGTAGAACCAGAATGGCATAAAATGACAGTAAACAAAGAAATCACAATAAATAGGAGGAGGCTGTTTCTAAAATAAAATTCAGGAGGTAACAGATAACTGGTTTCCCCTACATTTATTTTTTCAAGTGTAAGATGCACATTCAATTATAAGATAGTATTTCAGTGCTCCTACAGCACCCTATATTTCCCCCCATCAAATCGCTTAAGATGCTGAACTGCAACTGAACTGTTTACTGTCTATTTTCCCCATTAGAGTGGAGGGCCAATGTCAGTCTCAATCACCATTGTATACTCAGTGTCTAGTACAATGCCTGCCATACACTAAGAATTTAATATATTTTTGCCAAATAAGTAAAACATGATCTCATTTCTGTAATAAGAAATATGCATAGAAGAAGACCAGAAAGAAATACATCAAAACATAAGAAATCATGACCACAAATGGAAGTCAACTCCATTTTTTATTTTCTTTGATAAACTTGTCTGCATTTTCCAGAATGGCTTTGATGCAAAAAGAAATACCAGAGACCACTGTAAGACAGACTTTTTGGACCCTAGGCCATTCACTTTTACAATTTTATAATCTTGACATTGCTGCCATAATTTTCCAAGTTTAAAGACTTATTTATAATAGATTCTCATCTCGCTTGTCAATTTTCCAACCTGACAACTGAATTTTTAAATGCCATGTAGAAAAAATATAAATTAAGAGATCAACACCTGCAGAGAAATATTATGCATAGTTACCATTTTCATCTTTAAATAGAATTAATCATTTGACACTTTAGCCCCCAAAACAGGTATCAAATGGGAGAAAACATTGTATTACAAATAACCACATGAAAATCTTTGGATTGTGCAGTATTAGCTCCAACAAGTCTCTGAAATGCATTGGAGCATCTAACCTACAAGATGATTACCCCCAAACGTAGTCTATTAAGTAGAAAGAGATTTAGCACATATGTATGTAAACTTCGTATTGTTACCATGAATCACTGGACTAAGTCACAAAAGTAGCAGAAAACAGCAACTCTCCCAGAGTTCAATACCTTCCATTTTGGAAACAACAAGGCAGCCATGTGAAACTACTCTCCAGATGCACTTCAGATTTATACAGATAGAAAACATTTCTTCCATATAATTCCAAGTTTCAAAGAGAGACCAAAATCATCCACATGTCTCCAGTTTACAACTAAATCAAATAAAGAAGATGAATTGGACTAAGAGACAGGCACCCATTCATGCCTCATCATGACTATACTGATAGTGTGCCAGTAAAAGTTATGCAACATCTCCACTGCAACAGAGGCATTCTGACTCTGGCAGATGCACCTCCATTCAAAAAGTCTTGCCCCGGGGTGCCTGGGTGGCTCAGTCGGTTGAGCGTCCGGCTTTGGCTCAGGTCATGATCTCGCGGTTCATGGGTTCAAGCCCCGCATCAGGCTCTGTGCTGACAGCTAGCTCAGAGCCTGGAGCCTGCTTCAAATTCTGTATCTCCCTCTCTCTGAGCCTCCCCTGCTCACGCTGTCTCTCTCTGTTTCTCAAAAATAAATAAAAAATAAAAAAAAGTCTTGCCCCTTAGGTTAGCTCTTCACAGCCTAATGGAGATATAAAGCAAGCTACATATGTAATTTTATATTTTCTAAGAGCCACATTTTATTATTTTTCTTCTTCAAATTTTTATTTAAATTCTAGTTAGTAAACATACAGTGTAATATTGGTTTCAGGTGTAGAATTTAGGGATTCATCACTTACATTTAATACCCAGTTCTCATCACAACAAGAGCCCTCAATACCCATCACCCCTTTGGCCCATCTCCGATCCACCTCCCTCCATCAACCCTCAGTTTGTTCTCTATTGTTAAGAGTCTCTTATTGTTTGCTTCCCTATCTCTTTTTTTCCCCTTACCATATGTTCATCTGTTTTGTTTCTTAAATTCCACATATGAAATCATATGGTATTTGTGGTTCTCTGATTTATTTGGCTTAGCATAATACACTCTAGCTCTGTCCATACTGTTGTAAATGGCAAGGTTTTATTCTTTTTGATGGCTGAGTAATATTCCACGGAGTATGTGAGTGAGTGTGTGTGTGTGTGTGTGTGTGTGTGTGTAAAACATCTTCTTCATTCATCAGTAGATGGACGTTTGGCTCTTTCCATAGTTTGGCTATTATTGATAATGCTGCTACAAACCTCAGGTGTACGTAATCCTTCGAATCTATGTTTTTGCATCCTTTGAGTAAATACTTCATAGTACAATTGCTGGGTAGTTCTATTTTTAACATTTGGGGAAACCTCCATCTAGTAGCCACATTTTAAAAATGTAAACACAAACAGGCAAAATTAATTTTAATATTTTTTATTTAACTCAATATATAAAAAATATCATTTCAACACGTAATCAACATTAAAAGTTGCGAACATACTTTACATCCTTTTTTTGTACTCAGTCTTTTAACCCCATGTGTATGTCACACTTAGAGCACATCTCAGTTTGGACAGCCCACCTTCCAAATGTTCAATCACCACATGTGGCTCATGGCTACTGTATTGAATGGTAGGGGGTTAGTGCACTTCTCCTACCTTACTAATCAGTAGAGACTTTTTCATGTTGTTTATTACTTACCATGATAAGCACTCATCTATCATGACTTTAAACTAAAGCCCAACCACACAGAGATGCAAAAGAAAAATAACCTGGTGCAGCTTCTATTCACTCATGAAATAACATAAATAGTGAGCACTTTCTTCATGCCAGGCATTAAGCCAAGCACTTTACATAGCTCATTTCATTTAATGCTCATAACAACCAAATAAGGTGCAACATAATACCCATTTTACAGATGAGAAAACTAGAACACAGAAAATTAATAATCTGCCTAAGGCACTCTTCTAGCAGGTGGGAGTGCCTGGATTTCAACCTAAACAGGCTGACTCTAGAACGTACACTCTTATTCATCATACTTACTCAATGATAAAGAATAAAGAAAAAACAGGAGATAAATGGTTAAGAAATCTTAGTCTGATGTGACTGTGCAGATCAGAAAAGATTCAGGGAAGTATTTGAAAAGGCTGGGACAGAAATGGAGGCTTAACGTAGAGGGATAAATTCATCTACAAGGTAAGGAAAGAAGAGAGCAAGAAACATGTTCAAGGGGAAAAACAAATTGGCAACCAACTGAAAATTTTTGTGTCAGCAACTGATGATGATGATGATAATGATGATGATGATGATGATGTGGACACTAATCATTATGTTATAATGTTAATAAAATATAACATTCTTGGAGACTTTGCTCTGGACCATGCATTGTGCTAAAGTCAGAGTTTCTCAATCCTAGTAATATTGACATCTTCAATGGTTCACTGCTGAGAAGCTCTCCTTCTGCTACAACTACCTTTAGCTTCCCCTTCCATCTTGTGCTCTTTGAGCTCTATTTGTACCCATGTTTTCATATTTAATCACCCTTCAGGTTGGTATGGTATGAATGAACAAATAAATGTTTAAAGCCCAAATCCTCCTTATGGAGAATGTGTGTTCATGTTCTTAATACAAAAGCCATCAACCAACAGCAATTAAAGCCACAAATATGTTTTATAAGGAAATTAAGTTACCAACATATCACCTTTGATATAAAATGAGATGTGCCTAAAAATGTAAACTTCACAAATGGATCTAAAGTTCAAATTGATATAAGTTGTAAATTTGTTCTTGAAATATAAAACACATGGGAAATAGAAGCTAATTATTTTGTCCTATTTTAGTATGTGAAAATTACTTATAATCTGCCTGTTAAACAATTCAAAATTATTTTAAATGATAATTGAATATCAAACTAGGCCAATTTATACCTACAATCCCTCTGAAACCACCTAAAAACTGGGACAACAGCAGAAGAAAAGAAAAAACACTTCCATGTGTGTCAATTTCTTTCTGTTTCTTAACCATCAGTCCCCAAGGCTAAAAGAAGGAAAATCAGAAAAGTTTAACTACACACAACCAATTAATAAGGTAGCACTTTCCAAGCTTTGCAAGTTTTCCATTATTTGATTTGACTATGCCAAGGAAAATCCTATGACTCACACTTAAAACAAGTCATTATTCCAATGTTGCTCACAAGGAATTTCAGGGTTTTTCAAGTGGGAAAAAAAGGAGAATTTTTTTTTAACCACTTCATCATTAGTGTTTCGAAAGAACTATATGCTTTTTGGGGCACTTGGGTGACTCAGTCGGTTGAGCGACTGACTTTGGCTTAGGTCATGATCTCGTGGTTCGTGGGTTCAGACCCCACATCAGGCTCTGTCCTGACAGCTTGCTCAGAGCCTGGAGCTTGCTTCAGATTCTGTGTCTCCTTCTCTCTCTGCCCCTACCCCGTTCATGCTCTGTCTCTCTCTGTCTCTCAATAATAAATAAATGAATTTTTTAAACTATATGTTTTTTAATGCCTTTAACGCATCCCAAAGAAGGAAAGAGCATTAGCATTCATAATTATTTAGTTTTTCATCAAAACTTTAAAAATTGTCTATGTTATGCTGTCCAATTAGAATCAAGCTTTTTCCACCAGTTCCCCAAAAGAGCTCTTAGCAATTTTGAAGTCCTCGTGATCTTAATAAGTCAATAGTCAATTTTCAGTTCTCATATTGTCTGATCTTTCTGAAGCATTTGAAACAATTGATTATGACCCGCCTTGTGAAATACTTTTCTTCACTTGACTCCTTATTTCATTCCACCTCAACTACTGGACCTGTTAATGCTGCAGTATCTGAGGGCTCAGTTTTGGCCATCCTTTCTTCTCTGTTTATACTATATAGTTTATATTACACTCATGCTCTTGGTGATCTGATCCAGGCTTTGGCTGATCAGTTCCTAATTTATATCTTTAGCCTGACTATCTTTCCCTTGAATTCCTAATGTATACTCCTACTCATCTCCACTTGGATGTCTAACAGACATCCCAAGTTTCACATGGCCAAAACCAATTCTCTTAGTACCATTCTCAATATAATAAATATAAATGGGGGGGGGAGATACACACCCACAGAATATCACTCAGCCCCCAAAAAAGAATGAGATCTTGCCATTTGTGATAACATGAATAAGCCTAGAGAGTATTGGGCAATGAAATAAGTCAGAGAAAGACAAATACCATATGATTTCACTTATATGTTGAATCTAAAAAGCAAACAAACAAAATGAACAAACAACAACAGAGAACAGCCTCATAAATATAAAGAACAAATTTGTGGTTGCCAGAGCAAAGAGGTTAGGGGAACAGATGAAATAGGTAAAAGGGATTAAGAAGTACAAACTAGTATTATAATAACTTTGTATGGTGACAGATGGTAACTACACTTATGATGAACATTTTGTAATGTATATAATTTCAAATCATTATGTTGAAATTAATATATCATATGTCAACTATACTTCTATTAAAATAAATTTTAAAAAGAAAGGGCAAAAAGAGAAAATGGAAAGGGTTGTTTATTATGAATAAATGAAAGACCCCAAACTACATTTTAAGAGTGAACAGAGCTCCAGAGCTCCACAAAATTAAGAGATCTTCTAGAAATTATTAGGAAAACAGTCAAACAAAGCTTGTATCTACACTGTGAAGCCCCAGACTGCTTGGTAGAGGAGTGACCATCGGTGGAAAATCAAGAGAGACCCCAACAGTAACAGAAAAAAAAAGATGTTTTCAACTACAAAATTCTATACTCTGGTTTCTCTTCAGATCGTATAAATCAACTACAGAATATTCTAGATGAAATTAATTATCAAGGATTAAGTCAGAGTGAAACACCTCAAGCATCCCAGATTCCTTTGACTGTTGTTCCTGGTACAATACTTACAGAGAGCAGCTCTGATTATACTTTTTTTAAATTTATTTTGAAAGAAAGAACCAGATCATGGAATTATCCTCAGAGTTTCCCCACCCTGGAGATCCCCAAACCTTCTGGAGAGATTTTAGAAATACAGGATCCATTCTAGACACTAAAACAGAATCTCTACAGTTGGGTGTTGTTACCAGTTTTCTCTTATTATTTTTTAAATTGCCCCCAGGTGATTCTTATGATAAGTGAGTCTTGGGAACTATTGGTCCAGACCCCACACCTCTCCTGGTTTTCCATGCTAGAGAGATAGCATTAGTAATTGGCACTGCCAGTGAATAGGGCATCACTGTCACAGAGAGACAGTTACTGCTATTAAACATGAATTCTAGACCACACAGAAACATGGAGAAGTGCATACAATATAATACCAATTATAAAGCCAACACCATATACAAATACTTCAGGTAAATTAAGATTGTGGTCAGGTAAAATAATGGGTACAACATAAGCTCTTTCATCCAACATGAATAGTACATGAAGGTGATTACAACAGAGCCTGAAGCCTTCTGTTGGTAGCAAGGAGTTGCCTAGAACTACCTGTGAGAAGGACTCGGGTGGTTTTCAAGCATTCTCCTGTCACAGATATCCCTTAGATGAAGAGAAGATCTGCCACAGACATTTCTCCCTCACTATACCATCTCTACCTCAATTCAACAGCAGCAGAAATCCAACTGCAGTGGTCACAACCAACAGGTCTTTGTTTTTATTTACAAAATAAGAAGTCTGGAAGTGGGTGGTTGCTGGCATCAGTTGTGCCATTTAATGACGCCATCCAAACCCCCAATTCTTTCAGTCTTTCTTCATTCTTATCTTCGTACTTGTATCACCAAAGCAAAATGGCCACTTCAGCTCCAGCATCATGTCCATGTTCAAAGCAAAAGGAAGTGGAAAAGGGGAAGACATCAGCTTTCACAAAAGCTCCCTCCAGCTATTTTCCTCTTATGTGTCAGTAGTCCATGGGTTACATCACCACTCCTAACTACAAGGGATGCTAAGAAATAAAAATTCTATTGGAGGAAGTAGGATTATCTTGACCAGTTTATATCAACTTCTGGGCTTGGATATATTGGCGATCCAAACAAAACCCGTTTCTGTTACCAAGAAAGATGAGTAACAGTTGTTGAGTAGAAATAGTCTCTACCACAACTTTCTTGCCTTAGTTTAGAAATAAATATGACAACAACAAAAGAACTACTGACATGCTTTGCTTTAATTTAATCCCATAATTTCTGAAGAACTATGACAGGCCAACCATTATGCTAGTCACATCAGGAGCTAAATGGGGATCAGACAATGGTTCTCTCTGGAACTTAACCCAACTGAGATTTACAGTCAAGCCAACAAGATAAGGCTTGACCACAGTCAACCAGAATTGAAGCATATTAAGATGCATAAATATGGGGGCGCCTGGGTGGCTCAGTTGATTAAGCGGCTGACTTCGGCTCAGGTCATGATCTCATGGTTCATGAGTTTGAGCCCCACATCGGGCTTTGTGCTGACAGCTCAGAGCCTTGAGCCTGCTTTAGATTCTGTGTTTCCCTCTCTCTCTGCCCTTCCCCTACTCATGCTCTGTTTCTCTCTGTCTCAATAATAAATAAAAACATTAAAGAAAGATGCATAAATATGTACTGTTAAAAAGATACCAAAAATGTGCTATAGTGAAATAGCATCCAAAGAAAAGTCACTAATCTATAAGAATTTTATACTTATATTAAAATTTTAAAGTATGTCCAAATTTCAGCTAAATTATAAATACAATATAGACACTAACGAATATCAAATCAACTTTATAAATCCAAAAGCCTAGGGCACCCAGGTGGCTCAGTCAGCTAAGCATCTGACTTGATTTTGGCTCAGGTAATGATCTCACGGTTTGTGAGATGAAGACCTACATCAGGCTCCATGCTGACAGCGTGGATCCTGCGTGGGATTCTCTCTCTGACTCTCCCTCTGTCTCTCCCCGCTTGCTCTCTCTCTTCTCTTTTAAAATAGGTAAATAAATGAACTTTTAGAAAATGCAAAAATGCTATGAATTAAAATAATTTATAATCATTGTGAAAGACTTAACAATTGTTATTATGACTATAGAGCCCCATACACGTACACACACACACACACACACACACAATCTCTGTTATGAAATTCAACAGTTTTGACCTTCATCTAACCTTGCCTAAGCCTCAAGAATTCTCATCACATTATGCATGTTCCTAGTTTCTCTTTAACCCATACAATGCAAAGTGATTTTTTAAATCCTCTAAAATGAACATGCCAATAAAATGGGCAGTGTACCATACAAAAAATAATTTCCCTGGTGTCCCTCCCATGTTGGACTATTCATAGTCTCTGCCATTTTGTGTCTATGAAACCTGGAACTAGGTCAGGCAGGTGCAGGATAATATTCTTTCACCACGACAACACCATCGCCTCTGCTAACGCAGCCAAGCCTTCAAAAATGATGAGGAGATTTTAAAACCTCTCTAGCTGGGCCCTTCTCACTGCCTGAACAGAGGAGAGGCTAATCAAATTCCATTTCAAAGAAAAATATCATTGCCCTTCAGTCACCTCTTTCTCTTCCAAGAGTGTCCTCACAAGAAGTGTATGACCCAGCCATCAATGCTAAAGAGACATGATTGATTGGGTAAGGGGACAGAGATATATCATGTTCCTGTCTCTGACTTTCTTTTTCAAGAAAAATTGTCTGCTTGTGACTAGAATAATTTGTTATGTAGAGAAAACTGGAATTTTCAGATGAATACGGTATCTTCTTATACATTTGTAGACAGACATACTCCTCACAGATGATTCCTGTTTTCATCTTCCATTCTTATTCTTCCCCATGATCACTCCTTTCCTTTGAGTAAAACTTTTCCAATGTCATATTTACATATCCAAATCTGAACTCCATTTTCATAATGAATGGTTATGGAGCACCTACTGTATGCAAGGAATATGCTCGGCCCTAAGCATACAATGGTATCCAAAAGTATCCACAGACCCATCCCTCATGGAGCATGAGGTTTAGACTTTCCATGGCTGTTTCAAATGTCACCTCCTCCAGGAGGCCTTCCATGGTTCCTTTCCTCATTCTACATGCTCACATCTGTAGCATTTTCTATTTTGTGTGGCAGTTGCATATACATCACATATCCCCTTTCATCCAGAAGCTAGGCCTTCATTCATTTTTGAACCCCAACAGCACCTCACCTGATACCTTGCTTATAGGTGGACACCCCCCCAAATTATAAACCAAATAAAAAACACAAGGGACAAAAACGTGGCAAGCTTCAAAATCAGGACTAACTACATTTCCAGAGTCTAGAGAGAAATTACTGGTAGGAAGATAAATTTATGAAAACTATGGGGCAATAGAACATTCATAGTTATTAGGAGACAAAGAGTAAAAAATTATAGTGCAAATATTATAGAACTCTTCTTGTAAGGATGAAGAAACTTTCTGGTTTGACCACTCTACCTGAAGAAAACAAAAAAATATAAGCCGGTTAAGCAATAGCTGTTTGGTATTAAATATTGATCACAGGGGAAAACTACTCAAGAGGGGAGGGAAATATATCAAGGAATTGAGTTAACAAATGCAGAAGAAACTTTGTCAGTCATTCAGACCCTGAGGTGAGAGTCATACTTCACTGATAAAGAGAGCAAACAAAATGCAGAAAAAAAGCAGGTCTCACTGTGGTATGATCTTTATTAATTTTACCAGAAGAGTAACACACACAGAAGGAACCTGACTAAGCAGTGTTCATGATCTCTAGACCTACATACATAATATTCAGTTACTCTGAAAGGGGTACCCTAGCTCATGTCAATGGCATGACAATGAGAAAAGCCACCTCCAAATGAAATGAACACCTCAAATGAAATAAAACCATCTCATTTATGACACCAGATGAGGTCCACACATGGTCTTATTAGTGCCACCTTAGGGGTTGTGCCACAGAAAGAACAATGTCCCAGAAAGTTCAGACATTAGGTTGAACCTGTGTTCTCAAGAGAGCTGGCCTGTTGCTTCTCCAGCTGACTTTGGTTGGAGCCAGCAGAGATAATAAATCATGCCATTGTCTATTTCCCATTATCTCACTCTGTCTAACCTGTGATTCAGTGCTTGGGAGAAAACCCCAGAAATCAGGAAGCCTAAACTGAGAACCCATAAATGTCCGATGTCATTCTCTGGGTAAAGAAAGGTTTAACGTATTCAAGAAACCTGCAGGAATCTGTTGTCTCTTGACCTAGGAGGGCTAGACCCATCCAGATGGAGGCTAAGAACAAGAAGTTAACAACAACTAACCACAGCTCTAAAAATCCGACTTCACAAAGGCTGCTAAATTTTGTGGTTAAATCTATAGCTGACTCTGAAAGGGAGCCTAAAATAGGGCTGAAATTTTAACAATGAAAAATGATCTTAGTTAAAGATTCCGTTTTCCATTCGAAACCAGTGAGTCAATAAATAAATGCCCATGTTTAACTCGGGAATGGAATAAAGTGTTCTTACAATGAAAAAAATTAATCCTTTACTCAAAACCTCTCTCAGCAGGATAAAATGCCCTGATTAGTAACTCTGTTAATTAGCTTTTCCATCAGCTTTTCCATCAAGGGTATTTTACCCTCTACAAAAGATCTATCATTCAACCTCTTGGAAATCCTCCTGCTGAGTTTAAGGGAAAAAGATTACAACCAACTCAACACTGGGTTTCCAATAACGTTCTTATTCATACAACAAAAATAGAATTTCGTGACTTTCTTGTCATAGCTTGCTTTTCAAACTAAACTGACTCTATGTGATTAAGTAATGAGAATGTTATAAGCTACATTAACAATGGAAAGCAACAAAAAACAGCAAATGGTAGTGACTGACTACCTGCAGCACCGGGTTTAGAAAGATTCTAAAGCCAAAACTAGATTTAGTGTAGTGGGAAATTCTCATGATTGATTAGTAATTTTTGCCATTGAAATGGAGATTAGCAGTATATTTGCCACTGGGGAAATCTATATACGCACTAGTTGGAAATAAGAGGAAAGAACTGAGAAACATTTTCAATAGCAAGATTATTAAGTTGTTTTATTTTTAAGATTCTGCTAGTTCACATGCAGCATAAGAATTCAATGGCCTGGCCGGGTGAAAGGGTGAGATTATTATGCCATAGAATGTAATCTAATGCTTGGGTTTAGGTCATATCCAGGATTAACAAGAAGCACTATTCACAAAGACCCTTCCCCGGTTGGAGGAGACCACTCATTTTGTTGTGTTAAAACAGCCTAACAGAGCTGTGGGCAAAGGGCTATGAAGAAAAAGAACTGAACTTAGAGCACCTGCTCCAATTTCTAAATGTGAGTCAGAATAGTCAGACTGACCCTTGAGCCTTAGTTTCGTCATCAGTTAAATGGTGATAATTGCTCTGGCACTCATCTCATCTCTTGTGGAAGTTAAAAGGAGAACCTAAATGAAGCATTCTGACCATAGCATACCTTGAACACCTTTTGATCTCACATCTAAAAGACATTCCAAAAATAAATGCTAAATTACATTCCCAAATACCAATACTGCAAACTATTCTCCATTGAAAAATAACCATAAGGCACAGGAGGTTGAGTCCCCCCTGCCACCACTGTCCCCTGGATTGAAGTCACAGTGTCACTCCACCTAAGTTGCCTAGTCACAGCTTGCAATATACACCATTGACTACTACACCCTCATCATCAGTGAGGATAAGAACAAAATAATGTCAGTGATTAACTTCATCTAGAACTTTAGAGTTTATCAGTAATTGACCACAAAAAGACCCTCACATTCACTAGAGGTATTATCGTCATTCCCATTTTTGGAATAGGAAGCCTGAGAAAGAGAAAGATTAAAGGAATAGGAAGTGGGGGACAGGGAGAAGGCTGTAACCTTGATTCCAAATGTCATGCCCTTTCTATTGTTTAAGGTAACAATCATCAACTCTAGTAAGTAGGTAAATTGTGACAGATGAATGATGACCCCATATTCTCTGTTATCACTCAAGAAGAGACCAAAGAAAATGAGCTTGAATTATAGAGGTAGAAACTGAGGTTTCATATAAGCTAGAGTGTACTGATAAGGCAATCATGCACAGGAATGAGTTACTAATGAGAACATCTCTCCAGGGGGTAGAAAAATATGCCTATAATTAAATACTTTGTTTATTTGCCAAATTAAAATAGGCCTATAGATTTTAGAAAAAAATACTAATAATAACCTTCTCTGTCCCCTAGGCATCATATTATCCTAAATCATATCTTATGGAAGATTATTTTTTCCATTCCATGAATGCTATTCAGTTTGAAGTCAAATCAAGTATTTACCATGCATCTACTGTATACAAAGTATAGTAAGCAGATGACATGCTGTGCCATGTATTCAAGTTAACTATATTAGAATCCTGTACTGAAAATATTAACAAAGATGCAATCCTCTGCTAAATAAAGGTGAAGAAGCACTTCAAAGAAACACAATTTTAAAGAAATGGTTTTAAAGAAATGTTTCAAATATCAAAAATATCAAGATGCAAGCAGATTCCTCCAAGCAAAAGTGCGTATGTGTGTATATATGAATGCCCATATAACATTTAATGCCCCCACCCAGTTTTATTTCCTTGGTATTTTCTGGCCATAAGCTGTGGAACTATCTGACTTACATCTTTGGCTCTCCATCTTGAACCAAGTTAACTTCATGGAATGTTTATTTCACTGTGATATTTGCTACCAACAAAATCATCCTCTATCTACCTCACTGGCTCTTATAATAGGACAATTTATTTTTTTAATATAATTTATTGTCAAATTGGCTTACATATAACACCCAGTGCTCATCCCAACAAGTGCCCTCCTCAATGCCCATCACCCAATTTCCCCTCTCCCCACCCCCTCATCAACCTTCAGTTTGTTCTCAGTATTTGAGAGTCTCTTATGGTTTGCCTCCCTCCCTCTCTGTTTGTAACTATTTTTTCCTCTTCCCTTCCCCCCTGGTCTTCTGTTAAGTTTCTTAAGATCCACATATGAGTGAAAACATATGGTATCTGTCTTTCTCTACCTGACTTATTTCACTTAGCATAATACCCTCCAGTTCCATCCACGTTGCTGCAAATGGCAGGATTTCATTCTTTCTCACTGCCAAGTAGTATTCCATTGTATATGTAAACCACATCTTCTTGATCCATTCATCAGTTGATGGACATTTAGGTTCTTTCCAAGATTTGGGTATTGTTGAAAGCACTGCTATAAAATCTATAAAGAATTCACCAAACTCCATGCCCGAAAAACAAATAATCTAGTGAATAAATGGACAGAAGACATGAAGAGACACTTTTCCAAAGAAGATATCCAGATGGCCAATAGACACATGAAACAATGTTCAACGTCACTCATCATCATGGAAATACAAATCAAAGCCACAATGAGACACCATCTCACCCCAGTCAGATGGACATAACAGGAAACTATAGATGTTGGCAAGGATGTGAAGAAACGGGAACCCTCTTGCACTGTTGGTGGGAATGCAAACTGGTGCAGCCACTCTGGAAAACAGTGTGAAGGTTCCTCAAAAAATTAAAAATAGAACTACCCTACGACCCAGCAATAGCACTACTAGGAATTTACCCAAAGGATACAGGAGTGCTGATGCATAGGGGCACATGTACCCCCATGTTTATAGCAGCACTTTCAATAATAGGACAATTTTAAAAAGAAGTCATAGGCATGTACACAGTGACTCAAAACTCACTGCTTCTCTAGGGAGATGAAAAATATCTACATGGACTCCCTTACTGAGATGCATTTTGTCCAAAGGTACTTATACTCAGTAAGTTCTGTCTATCCCCCTTCTTTGACCATTATACTAGAATTCACAAAAGTATAATACAGTCCTCTTTCAGAGCAAACTAACAGAATGGGGAAGAGTTAACTAGCATTCCACAGAGGTAAAAAGGAGGAAAAAATCCTGAATATGCATTTTAAAATGTCACTTCAACATGAGACTTTTACACAAATTTCAAAAGTAAATGGCTTTCAATAAAGAGAATGGTAGTTATAATCACAAATGTCAGTGAACGAAGACCTCATATTTGTAAACTTCTCCTCACTGGACACTCGCTGTGGCTGGCAAAGTCCAAACAAGCTGCCCAGGTCAAAAAAGTCCCATCTATCATGGCAACTACCAAGCTTCAAAATCTCACCTGAAACTGCCCTCCTTTGTGCTGGTGCATAGGGGCACATGTACCCCAGTGTTCACAGCAGCACTTTCAACAATAGCCAAATCATGGAAGGAGCCTAAATGTCCATCAACTGATGAATGGATCAAGAAGATGTGGTTTATATATACAATGGAATACTACATGGCAATGAGAAAGAATGAAATCCTGCCATTTGTAGCAATGTGGATGGAACTGGAGGGTATTACGCTATGTGAAATAAGTCAGGCAGAGAAAAACAGATACCATATGTTTTCACTCATATGTGGATCAGGGGAAACTTAACAGAAGACCATGGGGGAGGGGAAGGGGGGAAAAATAGTTACAGAGAGGGAAGGAGGTAAACCATAAGAGACTCTTAAATACTAATAACAAATTGAGAGGTGATGGGGTGTGGGGAGAGGGGAAAATGGATGATGGGCATTGAGGAGGGCACTTGTTGGGATGAGCACTGGGTGTTGTATGGAAACCAATTTGACAATAAACTATATTTTTAAAAATTCTTCACAGGAAGAACAATCCTAGAAAAAAAAAAAAAAGAAAAGAAAAAAGAAACTGCCCTCCTTTTAGCTCTTTCTTGTCCAAAATTTCCTTCCAGTTCCTCCCACTCACCACTTCCTCAAGGTCTCCACAACTGCTATTCTCTTTGCCTGGAATATCCTGTACTTCTATCCTTCCCCAGTCACCCTTTATATTATAGCTAAAATAGCACTCTTTCAGAGAATCTTTCTCTGTGTCCTACACAGGTAAAGCTTCCATTATGGCCCCCAGTTATGCCCTCTTCTCAGACCACTTAACCATGTTGCAATTCATTATTTGTATAGCTATTTAGGAACTATCATGCTAGACTATAAGTTCTTGAAACCAAGAATTAAGTCTGTCTTTTTCACTCCTGTATCCAGTTCAGGCAGTTTCTGACACATGGCTTTATAAATTCATAGAATAAATGAATGAATGAACTGAATTGAATGATTAGAAAGTTCTCCAATCAATAAACTTTCTCCTTTATTATTTTCCAAATCAAACACAGGCTAGTTGACTGAAAGCCAGGATCAGCAAACCACAAGCTACACTACTAGAAACCTCAGGAAAGACCATGAAAGTGTCATAGCACAATGTTTAGTGAACTATCAGTCAAAAGTTTCTTTTTCAGGAGATGAAACATTCTAAAATTGATAGTGGTGATGTTTGCTCATCTCTTTGAATATACTAAAAATCATTGAATTGTATACTTTAAATGGGTGAATTGTAGAGTATGTAGATTGTATCTCATTAAAGCTGTTATTTAAAAATTTTTCAGACTTTAAGCTATAAAACCCAAAGTGCCAAGGTCTTTATTTCAAACCTATATTCTTTTTTTTCTTTTCAAATTTTTATTTAAATTCTAGTTAGTTAACAGACAGTGCCATAGTGGTTTCAGGAATAGAATTCAGTGATTCATCACTTACATACAGCACCCAGTGCTCATCATAACAAGTGCCCTCCTTAATGCCGATTACCCATCTAGCCCATTCCCACCCACCTCCCTCCATCAACCCTGTTTGTTCTCTATTGTTAAGAGCCTCCTAAGATTTGCTTCCCTTTCTTTTTTTCCCCCTCCCATATATCCATCTGTTTTGTTTCTTAAATTTCTTAAATATGTTTCATAAAATCCACATTTGTGGATTTATGATTCCACAAATCATATGGTATTTGTCTTTCTCTGCCTGATTTATTTGGCTTAGCATAATGCCCTCTATCTCCATCAATGTCATTGCAAATCAAATAACAAGACTTTATTCTTTTTGATGGCTGAGCAATATTCCATGGAATATATATATCACATCTTCTTTATCCATTCATCAGTTGATGGACATTTGGGCTCTTTCCAAACAATAGTTTGGCTATTGTTGATAGTGCTGCTATAAATATCAGGGTGTATGTACTCTTTCAAATCTGTATTTTTGTAACCTTTGGGTAAATATTAATAGTACAATTGCTGGATCATAGGGAGTTCTACTTTAACTTTCTGAGGAACCTCCATACTGTTTACCAGAGTGACTGCACCAGTTTGCATTCCCACCAACAGTGCAAAAGGTTCCCCTTTCTTCACATCCCATCAACCCATTGTTTATGTTGTTAATTTTAGCCATTCTGATAGGTGTGAGGTCAAACCTTAAGTTCTTTAAGTTGTCTTTGGATTCAGTCTTCAATTGTTAAAGGGAAACAAGTTTTTTGTAGATAAGAAATTATCTAGTTGGAGACTGCTGTATTTTGAATGGGAATTTCAGGAAAGAATACTTTAGCCAGTAGGTTAGGATCTCTTTCCATCCCTTTCACAGAATGGACAGTTCACTAAAGAGAAACTCCAAATGCATGCTAAACTAATCTACTTCCAAAGAATTTTTAAAATGTAAATTAAAAACAAAATTTAATTTTTTTGCATATAATACAGATAAAAGGCTCAGGTTTAGAAAATGTGTGGTTAAAAAGGAATTCATGGAGTGCCTGGGTGGCTCAGTCAGTTAAGCATCTGACTTGATTTCAACTCAGGTCATGATCTCATGGTGGTGAGATCAAGCCCCACATTGGGCTCTGTACTGGGCATGGAGCCTGCTTAAGATTCTCTCTCTCCCTCTCTCCTTGCCCCTCCCTGCTCACATGTTCTCTCTCTCTCTCTTTCTCTCTCTCTCTCTCAAAATAATTAATTAATTAATAAAAAGGATTCATACTCACTGTTGGTGGAAGTAGAAATATGCACTACCATCTTAAAGGCAATTTGGCAATAGCTTTTAAGATTATACATGTTCAGGGGCGCCTGGGTGGCTCTGTCGATTGAGCATCCAACTTTTGATTTCAGCTCAGGTCATGATCTCATGGTCATGAGATCAAGCCCCACCTCAGGCTCTGTACTGACAGCACAGGCCCTGCTTGGATTCTCACTCTCCCTCTCCATCTGCCCCTCTCCCCCCTCTTTCCCTCTCTCTCTCAAAATAAATAAACATTAAAAAATAATAATCAGGGTGGCTCAGTTAAGCATCCAATTCTTGATTTTGGCTCAGGTCATGATCCCACGGTTCCTGGGATGGAGCCCTGCACATTGGGCTCCCAGGCTCCTCACTATCAACCTGGGATTCTCTCTCTCTCTCTCTCTCTCTCTCTGCCCCTCCCCTGCTTGCACTCATGAGTGCCCGCTCTCTCTCTCAAAATAAATAAGTAAACTTTTTAAAAAAGTACAAAATAATGGTAGTTATCTTAGAGTGATGGGATTTCATTTTCTATGTTAAATATTTCTCTCCACTTAGAATTTTTTTACAGTTCAAGTCTGAATTGTATTACTCTAGCAAGCAGAAAAAAGAAAGTTGTTTTATTTTGTTTTAATTTTCCCTTTCCTTTGTTAGGCTCTCTGGAGAATTGGGGGGGGGGGGGGGCTGGTGGCAGAAGGAATTAAGAGAGGCAGAAATTGCAACTGTCTCCACTTTCTAACTTCCACTGTGAAAAGTCACCCCCTCCCCTTTTTTTATCTCTCACAGCCCTTCCTTTCCAGACTCTGAAACTTAATCACTTTCTACCTCAAACCTACTGAATAGATCAATCAATTTTCATGCCTTTACCCTCTTGTTGGAGCACAAGCTCCCAGAAAACAGAGGACTCAATTCAGTTTATCTCTAGGTCCTCCACAGCATAAAGGACAATGCCTGTACACAGTATTCTGGAGAACTTCAGCAAGCATATCAGAACTTTAAAAAAAACAGTTTTTATTGTTAAAGTTTTTTTAATGGCTTGGATTTTAAAAATTAAAACAGTACAAAAAAATAAAAATGTCTTCCTCTCATTCTGGAGTCTCAGTTCCCCAGTACCTGTCAATGCCTATCAAATGTCTTGTCTATTCTTTTCTATTCTTTCAGAAACAGTCTGCATATACACTATATATGCATTCCTATAGCCCCTTTTCTTTACACAAATGGTAACATATACTCTGTTCTATAGCTTGCTTTTTTTTACTCAAATAATTATGCAAATGTTTCATATTGATACATATAGATCCCTTATTCATCTTGTTAAATGCATCCTAATATCATATTTTATGGCTGTACCATAACTAATTTAGACAGTCTCTCCCTTACATATTTAGTTTGTATATTATTTATGATAAAGTCTAGCTTTACTCAAGATAGCAGTGTCTTAAACAGGATAAAATTATCTTTCTTTATTACCAAAAGGTTTGGAAGTCAGTATGACAGGGCTGTTCTGGTACTCTACAATGTCAGACACCCATGTCTCTCCCTTCTTATTTTTCTACCAAGCATGGCCTCATTCCAGGTTCACCACATAGCTTCAACTCCAGCTACTATGTCCACACTCCAGTCAACAACCAGAAGGAAAAGAAAGGAGAAAGGCATGCCCTCCCTTTAAGTGTACTTTCCAGAAATTATACATACTATTGCACTTACAACGTAGTGTAATGTAGTAGTGACATGGTCATACTCTGTTCCAAAGGCTAAGGAATATAGTCTTTACTCCAGGCAGCCATGTGCCCATCCTAAACTAAGAACTCTTTTATGGGAATTCACGTAAGAGTTGGAAATAACAGTCTCTACCACTGGTTTCTTCCAATCTTCTGCATATCAAACAAAACAGCAAATAACATCCTACAACCCTGCCTTTGAACACTTATATGAGAGTATCTTTGTAGAAATTAAAAGTAATATGAGAGGTTTTAGAGATCCTATTCCAATTCTCTCATTTTACAGATGAGGATTAAGACTCAAAGAGGTGAAGTAACTTGCTAAAAATGACATAACTATCTCCCAGCAGAGTAGGGTTGCCAGATAAAATATAGGACACACAATAAACTTGAATTTCAGGTAAACAATTTTTTAGCATAAGTATGTAACAGGTAATATTTGCGACATACTTACACTGAAAAATTATCCCTTGTTTATCTGAAATTCAAATTTAACTAGACGTCCTATATTTTTCCTTGCTAATTCTAGCAACTCTACAGCAGAGCTTTAGAATTTAAATCTCTTGACTTTGATCCCACCATTTTTCTTATGTACAATGTGGTCATGTCAAATGGACACTCAGTTAATAAATGAAGTAGAGCACACCAATAATCCACAAAGAACATAACTTTCCACCAAAGATTAGCTTTTATAAAGGTGCAGACATCATACTATCCATGCCATATGCTTAAAACTGTTTTTCTATGTCATAAATACATGGGTAACAAACCAACTGTTCCATGGAGGTTACAGTAAATCCATCAGCCATTAGAGCCTACATGCTCCTATTCAAAATAAAATTAGCCTTAACTTAATGCAGATTTCCAGAGGCTGAAAGTAGGCAAATCTTGCCAGAGTTCTGCTTTATTATACATGCAGAGAAGAACACAAGGATTGAATACAGACATGCTATAGCATTCAGAACTCCTTTGAAATTCAGTAGTCACTTCATAGTAGTAACAATGTCTGGGAATGGGAAACCAAGCTGAAAATTTCAACTATGCCAACAAATATATTTCATTTCATTCTCTATATATAGGTTTAAAAATTTTAAACCTAACAAATTAAGACCTTTTCATATCCCCTCTTCCTGATTACAAAAAAACAGCTCTGCAAAGTTCTTCATATCACAAGATTTTATAGGCACACACATTTTATAACAAAGAAATCAAGAACTGAGCTCTGAGCACATTTTTCATGCTAAGTTATGTACATTATTTCCCTAAAAGAGAAACACCTGAAAACTTAACTTTCCAAAATTTAGCAAACTGGTTTAAAAAAAAAAAAAAGGAACCTGGTTGTTATCCAGGCTCTAAATTCAGCTACCAATTTCCAAAAAAAACACAAAGGACAGAGCAACATTTTAAACTCTGCAGGGATGCAATCAACAAAATCCAGGCCACAGTTAACTCTACAGAACAAACAACTTGGTCTCTTCAATATCTAAATAACAAATAGGAAAAAAAAAAAAGTAAATGAGACTTAAAAAGCATTATCCAATCACAATGTGTGATCCTTATTTAAACCCTGATTCAAACTGTTCTAAAAAACAAAAACTGTGGCACCATTGAGAAGCTTAAAAATTTGAACACTGCCTGAATATTTGGTATTAAAAAAGTATTATTAATTTTTCAGTGCATGTGATAATAGGATTATATTTAGAACTTGTCCGAAGATCCTTCTGTTTTAGAGATAAAGACTAAAATATTTATGGATGAACTGATAGAATGTCTGTGCTCTGCTTCAAACCAATAGAAGGGTAGGAAGTAGTTGGATGAGGATAAGACAGGAGTGGCCATTTGATGAATTGGGAAAAGGTTCTAAGAACACAGGGAGTCATTACACTACTTTCTGTTTATATTTCTGCATGTTTGAGATTCTCCACAATTTTTTAAAAATTTCTAGTACATGCCAAAAAAATTAAACTAAAATCTAAGGATAGTTGCAAATATCTGAAATATGATAATATTCCATTAGAAAAAATGATTTAAACAATCCCACTATTTCAGATCAAATGGTGAATAATGCATTAATTCAGATAAAACCTTTTGTCTTGAATATTTTCCAGAAGGGTTTGGCTCACTCACTATGAATTAAATGAGGAAAAATACAAGTTAAGGTAATTTCAAACACATTTAAATTTCCTACAAGCCAGAAAAATCAAGACTTCTCTCCTAAAAAGCAATTATTATTTTCCATCTAAAAACTGTAAATAAAACCCTAACAAATGATTTTTCTCACAGTTGTTTTTACTATGTTCAATACTCTGTGATCCAGTTTTTAGTCTGATATATAATTGGAACATCAACCAAATATCAGAAGAGAAAGATAATTTAGTCTGATTTTAATAGAAGCTAAGAAACTGAAGCTCCTTCTTTAAAAAAAAGTTTGTTCGTGAAAAACATCAACAGCTGTACCTTGAAATAATTATTATCAGCCTTATCAGCCATAATCTTGCAAAAAAAAAAAAAAAGCTGCCCTACTCCTGCATTCTCCTCCAGTTTGTTTTCTCTCCCCAGCAATTACCTGAAAAGAGGAAAGAAAGCAAGTCCCAAGGTTGTATACCCTAAACAATGCCTGGGGGAAACAGCCTGTGAATTCTTCTGGCTCCCTTAAACTTTTATACCACAAAAGTTCAAATAATTTTAAATTAGGCCAGTGCCAACCTGGAGGCATTAAACACAGAGTGTCTTTTTGCAAACAAAGCATCAATTTCACCCTAGGCATCCTGTAAAATTACTGCTCAGGAATTATTCTCCTTTTACACATGAAGAAACTGTGACTCTGAATTAACAGATTTATCAAATGAGAAGAGTCAAGGAGTAGTTGACTTGAACTCAAATCTCCTGACAACTAATCCTAATATTTGCCCATTCCCCCTGAATGAAAATACATGGTCATGTGTACAAATCTTTTTCAACATAAATTACTATTTTGTAAACTGATCGACATTTTTTCTACTACTAAAATCCTTCCATTTTTCAAGGTCCACCTTATTATGCAAACAGCTGCAGAATAGTCCATGGCAGAAATATACCATAATTTATTTATTTAGCCAATCCTTTAAGTTGGACATTTGGGTTCTCTCCAATCTTTGCCAAAATAAACGATATAACGCATATCCAAATATGCATATCTATGTGAATCTGGCCCATTATTTTTCCAGGATAAATTCTTAGAAGTAGAATAGCTGGTGGGCAAAGGGTATACCTGTTTAAAATATAGAAAAACAACAAATTGCTCCCAGGAGGGCTGGGGCGATTTAGAGCCCCACTAGCCATGATTAAGGTCCATCTCACCACTCTGCCCACTACAGTGTGTTAGCTTTCCCTTTAAACTTTAGCAGTATGATAGCTGAAAATAATCTCATTATCTTAACCTACACATATTTTTATCAAAATAATAAGGTTACTATTTTTCCCTCAACCTTTTTCCTCCCTGGGAATTGCCTGTCCATGTTTTTCACTAATTTCTCTACTCCACTGTTAATCTTGTTATTACTAACTTATAAAAACTCTGTATATATTAAAGCAACGTTCCTCCCCCTCATCATGACTGACATTTTGGGCTGGATAATTCTTTGTTGCAGGGGATTGCCCTGTTCTGCATGATGAATGCTATCGCAGCATCCCTGGCCTATACCCACTAAATGCCAGAAGCATTCCCTCTAGTTGTGACAACCAAAAGTGTCTCCAAGCATTGCCACATGTCCTATGGAGAGCAAAATAGTCCCTGGCTGAGAACTACAGTGTTAAGTTGATTAACCCTCTGTTCCAATTACATGCTACAGCCTCTTGGATACTAGTACCCCCCACTCCCCATTCAATAGGAGTGTCCTTTCTTCAATATTCTCTAAAGATTCTTTACAGACTTGATTACTATACTAATTTTCTAGGCAACTCCCTCAATCCTGAATGGCTACAGTTGTTCCAAAACTCATACAACTAAAATGAAGTCTAAATCCCTTTAAGTTCCAAGCATTAATTTTAATTATACCGTCTAGAACTGCACTGTTCAATACAGTAGCTGCTGGCCACATGGGACTATTTAAATTTAAATTAAGTGAAATTAAATGAAATTTAAAATTTGGTTCCTCGGTCACACTAGCCACATTTCAAGTGTTCAGTAGCCACATGTGGCAGGTGGTTGCCCTAGTGGATAGCACAGATATTGAACATCCCCATCATCACAGAGTGTTCCACTGTACAGAGCTGCTCTAGGACCTTGCCACCCAAAGTGTGGTTCCAACACCAGCAGCACTGGCACCGTCCAAATGCTTGTTAGAAATACAGAATCTTGGGCCCCACCCGAGACCTACTATATATCAGGATCTTCATTTTAACAAGATCCCCAAGTGATTTACGTGCACTCGGAAGTTTGAGATACATTGCACTGGGTGACTGAAACATCTAAAGTATGTTATCAAATGTGCCCTAATTCCAAAAGTCCTTACTTCTCCAGACTAAAACATCCTAAGCTTTTCATCATATGACCTAGTTTCCAAATCTCCACTGATCCAACTCTTCACTGCCCTTTATCATCTTCCAGTCTGTAAAGGACAGAAAGTGAGGCTGTGCTTCAGGAGAGGTCTGAAATTGAGACCATCACGTTCCTTGAGCGGATTATCACATTTCTTTTGATGTAGGCTCAGTTTGCACTAGATTTGTCATTATTTAGTAATTTCTCATCAGCCAGATCACACTAGAGGCACATAATAAATTTGTGGTCAATAGGTTCTTTGTTCCTTCTTCATGGAACTGCAGTGAAGTCACACATTCCATAAACTTTTGCAGACACTTGCTTAAACCGTTGTTCAGAAGTGTACAATTATCTCTATTAAATTTAACCTTCTTGGCTTCTGTCTTTTGGCTTCATCTACCAAATCCCTAATGCGTCCCAATTCTTTCACCCAACTTTGAAAACTTGACGAGCATGCCTATTTGTTCTTCCAAACACTCAAAATTGTTAATTAAACAAGGAAATCAAGAACAGTGACCTAGAGTTCCACAGAATCTTTTTCCCCCTGCCTATGTGAATCTACTGAGACTCTTAGATGTATTTCTAACCCAGTTATTAAGCCCTAACTGTTGTACTGATACTTGAAATCACTTCCTAACTCCAAAATGTGTTGTTATCAGAAACCAATAGAATTTTTCTAGCAAAAAAAAAAATATATATATGCAATTAAATTTCTATTGTTTTACAGATTGAAGCCCAGCTAATTTTTTCCAAATCCTTTCTCACTACTAATACTTTATAACAAAAGCATGACACTCTCTTTTATATCCAGTCCCCAAATTAGGTCAACCAAGATGACTGCCTTTTCATTAAGATATAGTCATCTACATCGAAACAATATTTTAATTAATCTATTTTAAGTATTAACAAAACATGGGAACTAACCTAAATATCCAAAGTAAAATATTATATTACTAAATACCATCCAGACATTTAAAAACTGAAGAATATTCAATGACATGGATGTTGCTGTACCTTATGCTGTATATTAAAATATTAAAATATTAAATATTAAATATTAAAATAGATTAATACAAAAGTAGTCTGTACCAACACTTAACCTGTATCTGTGATGGGATCAACTCTCCATTGTACAAAGGTGGTATACCCACAGAATATCTTATTACTTACACCAATGACTCAGTTGTCTTTAAGTCTTATAATGTTCTCCTCCTTATTTTTATAAGTACATTTCACATAAATAAATGAGGTACCCAGTGAAGAAAAACACTAGACAATGACAACACCTGTGAGATGGCCTCTTATTTTAAAATTTCTTTTATTCTTCCACTAAACTATTTCCAGACCTTAAAATTTTTTACAGTCCGTCTTATCCTTTTCTCATTTTGCTCTAACTTTTCTGTGTCATGCCTAGAAATTTCCTATTCATGTTGCCCTCATCAAACATATTAATTGAACATATGCACTAGGAAACTAATACATCAAGTGACTCTTAGGAGGGAGATGACTTACGTGAATCAAAGATATGCAATACCTCCTCCTTGAAGGGCTAATAATAATATGGTAAAAAAAAAAAAAAAGACTTGAACACAAATAACTGTGATAGAAAGCAATATACAAAGCATGCTATATAAGTAACACAATCAACATGCTGTAAAAAAACATCAGAGGAAGAACTACTCAATTTCTAGCTGGGATAATTAGGGGGAAAAAAAACTTCTCAGAGGGAACAGAATTTGTAATGGTTTGAAAGATGGATAGGATTTTAACATGTAGGTGGGCAGATCTGTAGACTAGTCCTGGCTAACCAAGCAAAGATGCAGAACAAGGGAGGTGCAAATATAAATGCATCTACTTTGGCCAAAGTAATGGATGCATGGTGGGAAAAGAGGCAGAAAAGGCCAGAGCACAAGTGGTGGACACATTTGATATTAGGAAAGAATGAATTGATCTTGATTGGGCCAGTGGCCTTGAGCAAAGCACTGTCCCTACAATATCTAAGTGTGTTTATTATCAAGGCTGACTGAAGGGGAAGTATCAATGATTGTTTATTCATAATATACAGCATAAGATACAGCAACATCCATGTCATTGAATATTCTTCAGTTTTTAAATGTCTGGATGGTGTTTAGTAATATAATATTTTACTTTGGATATTTAGGTTAGTTCCCATGTTTTGTTAATACTTAAAATAGAACAATCTTGATGAACACCTTTTTACTTTGTGTGCATATAATTCCTAGAAGAGGAATTACTGGTGAAAGGATATAAATACTTTTAAGACTCTCTGGGGTGCCTGAGTGGCTCAGTCTATTAAGTGTCTGACTCTTGATTTCGACTCAGGTCATGATCTCACAATTGCTGCCCCAAGTCCAACTCTGTGCTAACAGTGCAGAGCCGGTTTGGAATTTTCTCTCTCCCAAGCTCTCTGCCCCTCCCCCATTTGTGTGCACATGAGTGCACTCTCTTTCTCCCTCAAAATAAATAAACTTTTTGAAAAAAGAATATTTTAAGACTCTCCATATACATTTACCAATTTCATATCACAAAGCAGATTCCCACTTAAACCTCCAACATTGGTACGTATGTTCGCTCCTTCTTTGTGATTGTACCCTTCTCACCAAAAGAATGTGCGCTTCCGGATACTCTACCCTCTTCCTCCGCAGTGTGAGGAACCGGACCAGAGAGATCTACCACCCTAGGAGGTGCCAAGGTACGTCTGATTCTTATCTCTCCGTATGACTGTGACTCCTCATACGCCAGGACCTCACCCCCATGCTGACTACATGGGTGTGACCTGTGGAGCATCATGGGGCCCCAGGCTTAGAAGAGTGCCAAGTTGGTTTAATGTCTATTGTCCAAAAATGTTTTAACAAGGGCCCTGCGTTTTCCTTTTGCAGTGAGTCCCCAAAATTAGCCAGTCTTGCTTATACCCCATAGTGCTTAGAAGGATGTGTTGCACAGTAAGAGACATTAAAAACTTCCCCCAAATAGCACAATATTATTGTGTTTATAGGAAAGGGGGAGGAGAAAAATCAAACTAAAAATCCATATTAATTGTATCTTTAAAGAGTATGCATTTTTCAAAAAAGTCACTATCAAATTACCTTTTAATTTCATTAGTTACACAGTTCAGGGGAACAATGAAGTTAAATCAAAGTCACTGAAATTCAGAGGAGTCATGAAAAGAAAAAAGTAAACAAAGTTTTAAAAAACCTAGAGAGACAATAATTCAGAAAAACATTAAATTCAAAGTCAATGAGAATTTGGCTTTTCTATGACTATATCATCTTCCCAGTAGGTTCTTGAACTAAATAAATGTGATTTCTGCTTGGAAATTTTCCTGGAGGCCATCTGGAAAATTAAGACAGACAGGATAAGTGTCTTTTTATTATTCTGAGCCACATAAAACAATTGGTCTCAGGAGCCTATAAAAACTATTCCAGAGGAACCCAGACCACAAATCTTGCTACCCTCAACAACTTTCATCAACCCCCAAATTTAATAGTATCCCTAGTGTGAACACTGCCCTTTTCCCAAGTTTTATTTAAAGCTTAGATGATCAAAAAGCATTTGAATTCTGCAGATGGATTCATAGGAGAGAGGCCCCAGACATTATCAGACCAGAAGCATTTTCAGGTTTAAGTTCAAGTCCATATCCTTCTCACATCCTAACTCTCAACCCAACATTCTCCAGAGCATGTTCTTAATTCTGGTCTTGGATCAATTGCTTCTGAACTACATTCTTAAGAATGCTGATTTCTGGGCCCTATATTGGACCTTCTGAATCAACATATCTGAGGAGAGGACACAGAAATTGACTGATTCTTTTGACCAATGTTGGGTGAGTCTATATGCAAACCAGAGCTTCTCCCGCTTCTCCCTTCACTCTGCACACACATCACCTGGCGATCTTGTTAAAATGCAGGTTCTGATTCATTCTGGGTAGGGGGTTGAGAGTCTGCATTTCTAACAAACCGAGAGCATTAGTTCCAACCCCAGCTGCACACTGGAGTGTGCAGCCCAATTCTGATTCCCAACTGAGCCTCAGTTTCCCTCTCTACAAAATGAGAATAGTACCCACATGAGATACCATTCATCGCTATTCATCTTCCAAACTCCCTGGTCTCCCATCAGGCTGACTTCACTTTGGAGTCTTTGCATACACAATTCCTCCACTACCAGCTACCCCCTCGTTCTTGGCCTCATTAAACCCTACTCTCCGTCTTCACATTGTGTCCCAATATCACCTCTACAGGGAAGACTTCCTGACCAGCCTCCAATGTGAATCCAAATGAGGTCCCTGCATTTATACTGTTCATAGCACCCTGAACACCCTTCAGAGCATCACATATTTTACAATGATATAGTTTTGTACACATAAAGAAATAATGCCCACCTCACCCCACTAGCCTTGGTGGGCCACAGATCCCAATCCTCCCCTCACCACTGTAACCTCAAAAGTTACACTCACTTCCCACTAACAAATGCTCTTGGGGGTTGAGCTACCGGACTCTGTGCCAGCCTCTGCTCTCCGTATTTTATAAGGTTCAATTAATTTCATCTTCACACAATCCTATGAGATGGGTGCGATTTTATGGATGAAAAAGTGAAGCACAGAGAGACTAAGTTGCATGCCAAAGGAGTCATGGCTGGAGGCCCCTAATGGAGGAAGCAGGACTTGGACCCAAGTAATTTAGGTTAAGAAAGGGAGATAGAGGGGCACCTAGATGGCTCAGTCGGTTAAGCGTCCGACTTTGGCTCAGGTCATGATCTCACAGTTCCTGAGTTCCAGCCCCACCGTCAGGCTCTGTGCTGCTTAAGAGCCTGTAGCGTGCTTTGGCTGTGTTTCTCTCTCTCTCTCTCTCTCTGCCCGTCCCCTGCTCATGCTCGCTCTCGAGCGCTCTCTCTCTCTCTCAAGAATAAGTAAACATTAAAAAATTAAAAAAAAAAAAAAGAAAGGGAGATAGGAACAATGAGGAACTACAGAAGCAGTCCCTGAAGACCCATTTTTCCTTCCTTCCTTCCTTAAGCTTTCTTTCATTCTTTCCTTTCTTCCTTCCTTTTTCCTTTTTCCTTTCTTCCTTTTTCCTTTCTTTTCCTTCTCTTCCTTTCTTCCCTTTTTCTTTTCTTTCTGCCTCTTCTCTCTCTCTCTCTCTCTCTCTCTCACACACACACACACACACACTTCATAATGGTCACAAAGCCAGGGCAGCAACAGCTCAGTTATTGTATTTGCATGGTAGACACATCAGTTCATGCTCATCCGGTGAAAACAAATGTATTACCCAGTCCCTGCTCCGTTGGAGGCATTTTGGAAATATGTGAGTAACAGACTCTACTGATCTATTACCAGACAGATAACCGGAATAAGCAAACAAGGAAACTGGTTAAACGCACGACGGAACTGAACGAGGCAGTGAAGCAGGATCTGCAGGCTCCTTCACACACCTTCAGGAAGGCGGACCTCCCTGCGGAGTATGCAGGTAAGGCTGGAACCTGGAGGAGAAGGAAGCCAGCTCTTCCCTCGAGAGGAGCGGGCAAGGCGGGAGAAGCAAAGCAGCCAGAGGCCTCGCAGGCAAAGGCCCGGAAGCACCGCCCTGCAGCCACGCCCGAGAAGCGAGAGCCGTCGTCGTCGTCTGGGCGGCCTTCGCTGAGGGAAGGAAGGAACAGGAACACGATAAAGCGGGCCGGCCAGCCGGCCGGGGCCACATCTTATCTCCAGATTCACGCGCTTTTCCACCCATGTGACCACCAATCCAGTCACCAAAATCTTTCCCAGCGGGTTCACCTACCCTTCTCAGGGTTCTGGCTCCTGTCAGCGGAGAGCAGGCGCTCGTAGCCTGCAGGCTGTGCCCTCAGGACCCACCCGCTTTCGCTCATTGGCCCAGAGGTTAGCACGTGACCCCGGCACACTCAATCCGGGGCCCGCCCACCTCGTGCTAGCCTTATACTCAACCAGCAGGGCGTGGTATCGAGAGGCGCCCATCAGCTTAACCCCGGAGAATGAAAATAAACCAGTTAGAGGTGAGAAAAGTGGGCAGGGAGAGAAATGTAATTGTGGACAAGATATGTTAATAACAGAACTCGAGTAAAAATTTAAAACTCCTCTACTCCTCTGCCTCTAGTGTGGCCCATGTAGTCATAACTCCAAGCCCCAGCTGTATCTTGGTTCTTATCATCAGATTTCTGGAAGATTCTAGCCATCTTAATACCATTTGAGTAATAATATTATATATCGAACACTTACTCTGTGCTTTGCGTTAGGGACTTTTCATGTTGTGTCGTGTAGTCTTCACTAGTATGTATTGAAGCAAGAATCACTATCCCCGCGTTTATACCTAAAAAGACATCTCCAAGAAGGTGAGTTACTCACTGAGAGTCATAAAGCTGTAAGGGGTAGACCTGGGACTCCAAAGGTCTCTACTATTAACCACTATGATTAACTGATTCTTATTTTCTTAAAATAGAGCCTCGATACTGGAGTTGGTCTGAGTGAGGCTCTGTTTCTTATAGATGGAACAGAATATCCTTTTCAAGTGTCTTAAGTATCAGTGTCTGTAACTATAGAGTGATGGCTTTTTTTTTTTTATAAATTATATGCAAAGCTGTATCCAAAATGTCAAATTTCAGGATATAGAGAGAGCAAACTGATTTTAATTTATGTCCATGTGATACAGAATATAAATTTGGTAAATGAACTTTGGAGAAAGATATAAAGACAGGTAATAAAGCATGCACTCATTTAATGTACCATGTAATGTGATACATAAATATCAAGCCATATGAATCAATTAACAAAATTACTCCATAGACAGCTCTTCCCATAACACTTTATTCGATAGAGAATAACTAACATTTACTGGGCATTTCCTATGCGCCAAGCTTCATGCTAAGCACTCTGCATATATTGTCTCATTTAAACCTCACTATTGGGAAAATGGTAAAATAACCCTAGTTAAAGCCATGAAAATGGAAACCCAAAGCGAGACTAACTAGCTGATTTGGTTTTAGGCGCAAATTTTAAATGCAGGTATATCTGACTCCCAAAGCCTTGTCTTAACCACTTCAAGCATCTCAAGTAGAGCACCTATCATATACTGTGTTGTGATGGTTTATTTGAAGGCCTGGCCTCCACTATGAATCTACCTTTGAAGAGTTTATGGCTCTCCTATTCACCTCTGTCTCCTCCTTGCCTAAGATAGAATAGGAATACAATATTAATACAAAGCAATTAGCTCATCTATTTCTGAAATAAAACTTAGGCCAATAATCACTCCTGCTGACTCTAGGCTATTGGATGAATTTTGCAAGGCAATGAATTATCACACACAAAAAAAATCAGGACTCATAAAACTAAACTTCATTTTAGAAACAAAATTCGAACTGCAGTCAGTCCCCACAAAGGAGACTGCTAAATTCTTTAGCTTTGTGTTAACAGATTGATCTATGACAACTCTGTGCCACTCAGAGAAAAGGGAAAAAACTGAGCATCTCTGAAAATCTCTCATAAAAATTATCTGTAAATAACAAGAAAGATGTTGAAATATTAACGCCTCCTCCACGAGCACATCAAAATGCTCCCTCAGCCACCTTCCATCTGCTTGCCCGTCTCTTCCAATGTGAGCCCCAGCCTCGCTCTGTTTTCGGCTTATTTGATGTCTAAAAAGATTAAGCCAAAAATTGTTTCAGCACGCTGGAAAGTATAATCCTCACATTTCAGACACATTTGGACATCCTAATTTAAAATATGGTGGAAAAATAGCATAGCTGTGGGTTGTTCCTTGCCATATTTTAAATGCAGCCCTATAGAATTTATTTTTTTATCAAAATCATAGGCATAAACTTAACTTCTAAATGAAAGTAGCAACAGCAACAGTAATAGCAGCTAATGTTAACATAACATTGTTCTAAGCACTTTACGGACATCCACTTAATAATCCTGTAATGTTACTATTACTAGCTCCATTTTACAGAGTAGAAAACTGAGGTCCGGGGAGGGGGGCATTCAGTGATTTATGCAAGGTCACAGGGCTGAAGGTAGCAGACCCTTTGCTTGAAACCAGGGATCTGGACTCCACATACTATGTTCTTACACACTGCACCAATATGCCCGGGAGATTTTAGCCAATACCTATCTTTAATTCTTTCTCTTCCAGTATCTGTTGTCATTGTCATATTGCAGCAGAAAAAAAGCTGGATTATGAGTGTAGTGGGTTGAATAGTGGCCTCAAAAAATATATGTCTATTTCCTTACCCCCTGAATCTGTGACTGTGAACTCATTTGGATTAAGAGTCTTTGCAAATGTAATTAAAGTTATAGATCTTGAGATGAGATCTTCCTGAATTTAGGGGAAGCCCTAAATCCAAAGACAAGTGTCCTAATAAGAGGAAGAGAGAGAGAGATTTGGGACACAGAGACACAGGGGAGAAGGTGTTGCAAAGACAGAGGCAGAGACTGAAGTGATGTGTCTACAAACCAAGGAATGCCAACGGTTATGGACAGCCAACAGAAGCTCAGAGAAAGGTGTGTAATGTATCCTCCCTCAGAACCTCCAGAAGGAACCAACTCTGAAGACACCTAGATTTCAGACTTCTGGCTTCTACAGCTGTAGATAATAAATTTCTTGTGTGAAATTGAGCCACCAAGTTAATGGTAATTTATTATGAAAGCCCCAAGAAGCTAATACAGTGAGTCATGGGTCCAAAAACCCTGAACGGAAATCACATCCTCACTTTACAGATCAGAAAACTGAGGTTCAGAATGAGGAATTCTTTAGCATGCTGTCAATCACACAACAGGTTTATAGCAGGGCCAAGCCAGGCTCTAGGCTGCGTGCTGGTCTTCCAATTCCTGGGCCAGCCCCCTCTTCTTAACCCACCTCTAAGAGAGACAGAATTAAACATGCATTTTAGAACCTGACCACCTATACTGGTGTCCTTGTTATGCCATTTGCTAGCTTGTGTACCCGTTTTCTCATCTGCAAAATGGAAACCGAAATGACACCTACCTCACAGTGTTATTTTGGGAAACAAGTTAATCAATATATATGACTAGTATGCAGTAGCTCTCAATAAATGTTAGTTATCATGATTATTTCATTCCAATATCTAGTAAGCTGTTGATAAAGGGCAAATTATAAAATCAGGAATATGGCAATGCCTAGAAAAAAATCTAATAGACACATTAGCATGGCTTATCTTTATGTGTGGAAATTTGTGACGAACCTGATTTCCCAATTTCTTATGAGGGTGTTGAACCTCAAAAGGTAATGTCCACCATCCTTGAGTTACACCTCTTTGACAGTCTTCACTGGCCCCACTCCCAAAAAGGAATACCAATATGATTGGCCAGGACATTGACTGAGATGTGCATGCTAGCAAAAGGAACACAGCCATGCCCCACATCCTCTTTCCCAACTGTGTAGCCCCAACAGAGCAAGTAGCCCCATGCCTCCCATCTGCTTCCTGCTCTCCCATGGTGACCACTCCTGAGAACATTGCTTTCTTAGGCAGTTCTGCCATCCACCCAAGCTTCTAACTATGGGGACCAGTAAAGTAGACAGGGACAGGGCCCTGCCCACCCTCCTTTACTCTTTCTTTTCTGGGTATCCATGTGGTAAGCAAAGAAGAACCTCCTCCTCTTGCTAACCTTGATATCCCCCCGA
This sequence comes from Cryptoprocta ferox, assembly GCA_028646485.1. Lineage (NCBI taxonomy): Eukaryota > Metazoa > Chordata > Mammalia > Carnivora > Eupleridae > Cryptoprocta > Cryptoprocta ferox. The sequence continues at coordinate 22,744,727 of CM053574.1, forward strand.
GCATGATGGCTACATGGAGTCAACATGCAGAAGGTAAGACCATCTGCGGGTCTGATGGCAACGGAATAACAAGCTGTCTCACCTAGTCAAAAAATCCCTGCATGAAGGGATACTGTGCCCATCCTCAGGGATTAATATAGTCATACTGTTTCCCTTATGACTGCTGGTCTTTAGGTGTATATCCCTTTTGGTCAGAGCCTGGAGTGGGGCAGAAAGAGCAGTAGCATTCAGACACCAAAACCCTATCCAAACTCCTAACAACCTTATATTATCTTCTGATGGAAAATGTGTCCAATAAGCTACTTTTTCAAAGAATAATGCTCATTATAAAGTGTCCTCCAATGTATTGAATTTCCTATTAGTCATCTGAATGATAATGCACACTTGAAGAATACCAAGAAAATGAAATACTTGGGGAAATTAAAGCCATTTCTCCCTGAAACCAAATAACCATCAACTTTTTATAATGTTACCTGCCCTAATTATAGCACCAGATCTAACCACACACACACACACACACACACACACACACAAGCACACACGAATACAGACTACACCCCTTGTGACATCTATCCCAATATAAAATCCAAGCCATCTGCTAGAATTAAGCTAAGTACTATTGGAATCAACAGTGTCCTTAGGAAACATAGGGCTGGGATGCTGATTTCATCACAATTCTATCTGCCTGTACTTTCTCCAGGAAGTTCAAGAACCATAAGCAGCTGTAGAAATCTAAGTCATCAGAAAAGCAAACAAAGGCAGCTCCTCTCCTGCAAAGCAAATTCCCTAAAAGGGCCTCAGCATCTGCCTTCTTAGCATAAAGGGTCAGACCTTAATCTATGGTGAATTTCTACTACTTCTCTCTTCCTTTTTGTACCACTCATTTGGGAAACATGATCCCTTTAACTCCAGGCCAGGCACCAGACCTCCACCATCACCCATAATCATGTCAGTTGTCTTGACTTTTAAGAATTAACCAATGCCTGATATACCTTACCCATTTCTCCTTCCCTATATATCAAAAGGAGGTCCTTTCCCATTTCCAAATCTGAGTGGGTGGCTCTTAAACTCCTAGAGGTCAAGAGAATTAAGATGATACCACTACCCCTCTCACGGGTCGGGTCAGGATTTTCATCCAAGACTCTGAGGCCCAAAGATACTCATATCTTATTAACACCTTGAATTTGAAGATATTCTCCATTTTGCCTTCAAACTAAGAATGTATATCTGTCAATCAAGGAGTGTACTAAAGGAACCTGAAGAGACAACATCTGAGCTAAGGCAAGCAATACCTGTTTAGCTCCAACACACCAGATTCAAGGCTACCAGACCTTCAGGGCAGCTATTATTCAGGGATATTATTTTAATAAGTGGAAAAATGGATGGATGGATGGATGGATGGATGGATGGACAGCCAGATATTTATTAAGGAACTAAAGAAAGCAAAACATAATTCTCAAATTTACAACATATCTTTTTTAAAAACGGACCCACACACATACAAACAAAACTGAGACACAAATTTAATCCATAGCCATCATTTTCCTTCCTACAATAACTTTATTTGCAATTGAATTTGGATATGAAATCTAAAAGTAAGGCACACACAGAAATTCTGTTTACACCAGAGCATCTTCCACTAAGAAAACCATAACTAAGGAAGCATTGTAGCTTTAATCCACAGGTAAAACCTCTTCTTGGATTATTTAAGAACAACCTCTTTACTCCTCTGCACTCTTGGGAGCACAGGGTATATTTCTGCAGTGTTTCTATTAGGATGGTAATTAGTATAGCTGAGAAATGCCATCAACAGCAAAAGTAAAATTAGCCTTTACTTGTGAAATGTCTCTTGGGAAAAGCCGGTGGCTCCTGTCTCCACCAAGCAGAGAATTGGGCTTGCTGTGTCATCACACAGCAAGCAAATTGCCCCATCAGCAGCACCTGAATAAAACCACCAACACATCAAACTGACCACCAACACATCTATCTTTGCCTGTTTCAACCACAACTGCCTCATCCTAGCCACATGTCCCCCATCATATTGCATACACGACTCTTTTGCCATCAGGGCACTCTTAATTTTCCTGAAAATTTAGCTTATACCTGTGGCATGTTTTAGCCACATGAGCCTTTGAGACCATTTTATTCAGCACAGTGATGCAATAGGGAAAACTGGGGCTCAAGAAGAGGAGGTGATTTGGCCCACATCACATCCTGTTTGGCATCAAAGTGAAATCTAAGTTAATTCCTAGTCTAGAGCTTTATCTTTTCATTACACCAACCAGTCTCCTTAGGTTTAATCTTCTTTTATTCCACACCTACTGTCTCTTTATCTGGACCTTTCCTGAACACCTCCTCTCTGGGTTTGAGGAAACCTCACCACCTGCTAACAGCTGATCTCCTCTTCACCCTTCCCTTTCAGACTTTGTTTCAGCAATAACCCTCCCTCTACAGACCCATTCCCTGCCTAGTAAGAATATGGTCAAGTGTGTCACATATTGGTGGCAGGAGCTTCTCCAAACTCTGTACCTCCCCACGTACCACTTTTCAAAGCCAAGTTCCTTGCAGGAAGAATATAATCATCAACATTACCACTTCTACCCCACTGCAGCCCAATATCCACTCTCACCACCTCCATGATGTTCTAGCAAAGGCCATAAGACAGCCAATTCCACCAGATCCACATCACTACTTAGCATCACCATTTGGATAAATGAGGCTTTGCAACAAAACATGATCAAAGAACCAAACTCCTTATCTCCCCACATCCTAAACCTGTTTTGCCCTCAGTCTTCCCCAGTGGCTCAAGCCCAAAACTTTTGACTCCTTTTCCCCCATGGGAATAGAACCTCCATAGAGGAAGGAATTTTTGTCTATTACTATACCCCTCAGCACCTAGCCCAGCCCATATTTGTTGACTTGACCCATTTCAGCCATTCAGTCCTCATCTTGCTTTACCCTCTTGAGGGAAACCAGTGTCATCTCCAGTGGAAAGTGAGTAAATACATCTAAGGCCAGTGGAGAGATTTGGGTTAGAGAACTATTGAGAGACCACTCCTTTGGCACAAACTGTTAAAGTGTCATTATAAGAGTTTTAGTTGGCCAAAGATTATGCAGCAGATGGATTCAGTAGACAAAGATTAGCAAAACAGGCCAAAGTTTACAAAAATCAATCAGTCAAACACCTCCTGTGAGTCCTCAAGTTTCTAGCTGGTTGGATTAATGTGTGAAGCAATGTAGACTTGGAAGCCATGTTACCTTTTTTGGGCAACTTGAGAGTTTGCCTTTCCTGAGAGCTCAGACAACAGCATTTACTGGGAAGTCATCCTCATCTTTTTTTCTCTATTACTCCCTATAGTGATATAAAAATTTACAGTTTCCATCTCATACCGCAGAAAATATTTCAATTCAGCCTACTAGAAAAATGTAATGTGATTCTTACTTTTTTTTTAAAGCATGAGAAAGGTCTGGCTATGGCCCAGAATTTTCCAGAGCAGCCATCTGCAAAACATGAACTGGCTTGGATTCAGCTAAAGGGGTCAATACCTTGGTCATGGAAACTCTCCTAGCCACCCCTAAGAACAACAGGACAACAACAACAAAACTGTTCTCAAAATTGTAATATGGTATCTCTTTGGCATATAACAATACTTATGCATCCAACAATCCTCTCTCTCTCTCAGACACACACACACACACACACACACATAATAGAAAAGGGATGTCAAAGAATTAAGCCAAGGAAAATTAAGGCATTCTCAACTCAACAGACCCAGAGCTTCTGCTGGATTCCTAAGCACCTTTCCCCTTTGACCTTCAGCATATTGACAGAGGAGCTCTTAAAGTCATCCTTCTGCTGTACCATGGCAGTCCCAGAGGAGTTCACAGGGCTAGGAACACACAGGAAAAATCATAGAAGCAAAATACGGTTTGTCCCAACATATGCCTCCCTATATATTAAGCACCATACTAACATCTCTTAATTCAGAAAAATTAAAAAAGGTTATCTCCAAGGGTTAATTTCTCTTCCTACTCTTTAGATATAAGTGCAATACTTGGACCACTTCTTTTGCTCTAACTTCACATCTATGCTTTATGAAATAAATCTCTAGTCATCTAGTTTCTCTTGGCCATTCCCTCCATTGAGAACTTCAACTCCCCACCACTGACCCCTGCTCCAACCTACTATCTTGAATAGTTGTCCACCCTCAGGGACTATCTCTAATTCCACCTTCTCTATATAAAGTCTTCCTTCATCTCTTCCTTCTTTGAGCTCCTAAATCAAATTATATCTTTTAATGGCAGGGACAAATTTCTTCTCTTTGTTTATAATTCTTTTTTATGGGTTTTTGGATACAGCATTTTTTCTGCTAGACTAGGTTCTCAAGGCAGGAGCTGGGACCTACTCATTTTTGTAACCATAAAGCTTCTAAACAGAGAGCCCTGAATATTCATGGCTCTATCAAGATGCATTGGGCTATTAGTAATAAAGCCTCTACTCAAATCAGCTTATACAAAATGCAGAATAATCAGAGATGGGACAATCTTCAGTATGGCTCTACCATACCATTTCTCTGCCACTCTTTTAGCACTTTACTCCCCCATGTGATACCTTTGTCTTCAGTTTTCCCTCATGATTATCATCGTCTATTACCTTGATATTTACTCAGGTGTTCATGATGCTAAATATTGTTACATGAACTCCCTCATTTAATCCAATTAAACTTAAATCCTATTAAATTTACTCCACTAGTGGTAAATTTACCCCTAAAGCAGGTACTATCATTAAACCTACTTTACAGGTGAGGAAACAATTTCAAAGAGAGAAGGTGCCTGAAGTCCCACAGCTGGAAATGGAACCCAAGCAATCCACCTCCAAAGCTGATGCTCTCAACCACTGTCAAAGACAGTCAAGCAAGACCTGAGAAGGCAGGCCACACTAAGTCCACATTACCAGTCTGCTCACAGAAACTCTGAATGGACAGCATATCAGATACAAAGGGTAAAACTGGGGATGCCAGATTACAATACAAGCATTGTTTAGGAATGTCACTCCATATACTACAGTAAGGGTGGGAAACACCTAATAGATGTTAAGAAGGTGGTCAAAACTCGTACCAAGTTGAGACTTTCTCATTGAAGTTCATTAGAAGTATTGGATAAGACCTGGAAAGGCAATGACTTTCTCATTGGAAAGCCATGGCTTGGGCTTCCAAGTTGTGTAATGCAGACTCCATGCCTGTCCTAAGATCAACTTGTGTACACAGGAATGGCCAGTCTATACCATAGTTAGGGCTGACTGACTGAAGACCAACTTTGGGCATAGTCTGCCTGGGCTCAACTCCAGCTCTACCACTTGCTAACTGTAACCTTGGACAAGTGATCTCTCCTCTAGCCTTACCTTACTCGCATATGAAATAGTGATATTATTAATAATACCTACTTCACAGGGTCATCGTGAGGATTAAATGAGATACCATATGTGAGCCCATCAGCACAGTGTTTGAAATATCACTATCTCATTTAGGGTATACGTAGGAAGTGCTTTATGAGCTATACTGATCATTTTTATTCTTATCAAGGGAACATATTGTAGTCAGGTGGGTGTTCTAGATGGGAAAGTGATTCACAGACTCACATGCTTGCCTGAGAAAGGCAAGAGCCCAGACTTTCTCTAACTCCCCCTCCCCAATCCCTTCAAGAAACCTTACACTATCTGGCTTTTGGGAGGATACTGAGCCCACTCTCCTGGACTCTGGCTAGGCTTCCACAGAAAAGAAAGAAAACTCCTATCAAGGGTTCTTCTCGGAAAGATAAGTAAATTGAGCAAGAAGCTTTCTTCCCTAGCCCAAATTTCATGCTCAAGTTCCAAGGTAGAGTAAACTGTCCATCAAAAGCAAGGTACATGACTGCTATGTTCCTTAGTTACATTCCACATAGAAAAAAATAGGTCTCTAATGATTTTCACAAGATAGTAAATGTGTCTTACACTTTAGAGTCTTCTCCAGCCCTTAGCCTGTTACTGGGAACACAGTAGGTACCCAATTACCCTTACTTAGTAACTTCCAAAAATCTTTTGTTCCTTACACTATCACAAATGCCTACAGCATAATTTGGTTTGCAGTGTTCTATTTTATTTGCAATCACAAAAAAGTGAAATAGAATTATCTGTGGTCAACTAGGAATTTTGGCATCCCAAGACAAATGTAATGAAGCAAACAAAAATCTCTAATGAAAATATTTTAAAATATACTTAAGTATGACACCAAACACCATGCAAACTCTTCTGGGATAACTTATTCCTGAGGATGGACTAAAATCTATCACCTTTAGCATACTGTATTTGAATATGTGTAGTGAATGGGTACTGCCCATCTATCAGTTTCCACCATACCAATGTACATACTTTCAACTATCACCAAAATCCTGGCACATGTCCCCTATTTCTCAGCAACAATTGAGGAACAGTGAGCTGAAGACATGTCTTACATTACCTAGAGCTCATTCATATCATTAACTGCCAGGAACTACCTACTCTTAATACATGTGCAATATGTAATATTAAATGGAAATATCCAGACAGAGGTTTTACCTAAATATCCTCAGATACCCTTGGGGTTTAGAGCAGAGATAAGGAAGTGAAATGTTGTGCACAATTCAGGTTATGCACATTTTTCTGGGGAAAATGTAAAAGTTTTCATTGGCTTCTAAAAAAGTACATGGCTCCCCAAAGTTGAAAACCACAAACATAAGTTTAAAAAAATTTGAGAATGCAAACTTTATTATTCGCTACATTTCTAAATTTAAGCAATTTCTAAATGTGGCCATCATGTGCACTGTCCAACTTTCCATCTCATATATTTACTTATTCCTCTGGTTTCAGGATTCTTTGGGAACTTTTATATTACTTTACATGGATATTTCAGAAAGCTTATCCAAGGGACGAATTTTAATTTTTTTCAATTCCTTTTTAGATAATATACACCCAGGAGACAAAACTTTTTAGAACTCAAGCTAACTGCTGTAACTTAAAATAGAAGATGCCAGATTATAAAATGCCTAGTTCTAAAAGTTTGTAACTGGCACCATAATCTCATCCACTTTGGAGACCCAATTTTCCAATGAGACTAAGGAAGCTTACAAAAAGTGGAGAATTTTTTAAAGTTCCATAGAGGATGCAATCTGACATTATACAAAGAAACCACACAGATCCACTGAGATAAGAGAGCATGAACTGATCCTTATGTCAGTTAATACCACTTCTGGAATTTCTTCAGAAAAAAAAATCAGAGGTAGGGATTGACAACATGGATGAGAAGGCCCAGAGATCCCAAAAGGCTACTAAAGTTGCTGTTGAAATAGCTATCTAGAGACAGGTGATAGTAGGTAACTTTCTTTGGTCATGGTCTTCTTAAAAATTGAAATAAGGCAAGCTCCCATTTATGTGTTGCACAAATGTATTTCCCAGCAAGGTCTGTCCTTTCCACCTTACCACCTTACCCACATGTTCCCTTGTTAGAGAATCTACCCATCATACCCCTTTTTCAGCAGTCTTTTTATAGCCCTGTTGAGAGACTGTGGATCTCATGATTCCCTTAGCCACGGCTGACTGGACCTAGCACAAACTCTGGATTCAAGCTGGGCCAATCAGATTTTTGTTTCTCTGAATTTGAAATTGAAACCAACCAACTCTAGGCAGTCTCTATTAAGCACTTGAATGGAGAAGATGCTTTCCTTGAGTGGCCACTTTTTCAGAAGCACCATATAAAAACAAATCAAGAGAGAAAATAAGAGACATGAGAGAGAAAGAGTGAAAAACTGACTTTGTCCTTATTCCTGATTATTTTCCAACTAACTTGATTCTAGCCCCCCAGAACTCCTGGCTGCCCTGTATACACTGAGGGTCGGAAAAGAACTCTTACATGTTCCTAGTAAATCCCTTTCTTTTCCCCTTCAACATGTTTGAATGGGTTTCTGCTAGTTGCAACTACATTTTCCCTCAAATAAGTGGTGACTAAATCAATTAGTAAATAAATGAGCTGGATTCTTAAAAAGGACAAAGAAGAGGTTTCATAGGGGAAAGCTGCTGGGAAAAGTGGAAATGAGGAATGCTGGGACCCAAGAGGGGAAGATCTGACTTTGAGACATAAGATTTGGAACAATTCAAAAGACAAATCCTAAGTAGGTGTGACCACCCCAGTGAGGCCAGAAATCACCTGAAAAGGACAGTGAGAGCTCCAGCTGAGGGACTCATGAACCAGGAAGCTGTCCATGTATCTTTAAGTTCCTGTAGATAGAGGCAAGTTTGGGAAGAATTCTAACTGGATTAATGAGACCACCCTTGTTGGAGTATGATAATGCATAATAAAGAACTTCCCCATTCCTGAAGCCCTGCTCTTATAGATCCAGTCAATTTGTCAAACCCATAACCACCTGAATGGATCTGCCAGACCTTTAATGAACATCCTGAGAGATAATCTCTCATTCTTCTGCCACCTGCAGTTTTACTTTTCCAGCCAGTTCTTAGGAGTTGCTTCCTCCCATCCTTCTCGGTGGGTTTCCAAGATGGTTTTCCTTTGGCATCCTCCTCTGATTATGTACCTGACAAGAATGCATTTGCTCCTTCCTGCTTGCCCTCTCTCCTCTGTTGCTCCTGACAACATGCTCCTTTCCTCATTCTGGCTTTCTGTCCTTTCTATATAACTCCTTGGCAGCAACCTCAAGCAGCACATTCCTACTTCCACGCTATATTAGGGCTTCCATTCCCACACCAAATTCCCTGGTTTTCAAGAAAATCTGTTGTTTTCCCCTTTAAGACAATAGAAAGATCATACCTTTCAAGCTAAGCATACCTGAGATTCAAATTCCAGCTCTACCTAATGGTGAGACCTCAGGCCATGTAATCTCCATGTTTTGTTTCGCATCTATAAAATGAAGGTGCCATGTGTTTTGCTGGACTGTTGAGCTCACACACATGGAAAGTAACTAGTAAATTCCTGGTACAAAGTAAGAGCTCAAAAATACTCCTTTCTTTTCCAAAATCAATGTCAGACATAGTCAAAAAACACCATAAAAATCCACTAAAGGTGTAAAGAAACGATGGTTTAAAAAATAGGTTTCATTTTTTTAAAAGGGTTGTCTCTTTCCTTAAAAGATTAATCTCTATCTGGGCGCCTGGGTGGCTCTGTCAGTTGAGCGTCTGACTCTTGATTTGAGCTCAGGTCATGATCTCATGGCTTCATGAGTTCGAGCCCCATGTTTGGCTCGGTGCTGCCCATGTGAAACCTGTTTGGGATTTTCTCTCTCCCTCTCTCTACCCCTCCCCTACTTGTGCTGTCTTTGTTTCTCTCAAAATAAATAAATAAATAAACTTAAAAAAATGAATCTCTATTTACCAAATGTCTACCTCTAAAAGAATCAAAGCATTTGAAGATTCATGGTTACTAGTCCATGTCAAGATTAAAAAAAAAAAAAGACATCATTCATAATTAATCCTTTTCCACAAAATGATGGAAATGATGAATCAAGTTTACCTTTTATATGAATATTTTTACATAAATACATACATTTTGGTCATCACAAAGTGAAAGAATTGAGTGTAGGCAAAGCATTAAGAAAATGAAGATATAGGGGCGACTGGATGGCTCAGCTGGTTAAGTGTCTAACTTCAGCTTAGGTCATGATCTCACAATTCATGGGTTCCAGTCCCATGTGGGCTCTGTGCTGACAGCTCAGAGCCTGGAGCCTGCTTCAGATTCTCTGTCTCCTTGTCTCTCTGCCCCTCTCCTACTCACACTCTGTTGCGCTCTGTCTTGCTCTGTCTCTGTCTCTCAAAAATAAACGTAAATAAATAAATAAATAAATAAAATGAATAGATAGTAATCTTCCAATTGACTCAGGGTTTCTCATCATTGTAGCTATTGACATTCTTGGCCAGACAATGTAGGAGGCAGTTCTACGCACTTTGAGCTGTTCAGCAGCATCCCTGGCCTCTACCCACTGCATATCATCCCATCCTGTAGTGACAACCAAAAATGTCTTCAGACATTGCCAAACGTCCCGTGGGAGGCAAATTGCCCTCACTTGAGAACAAGTAAGTTAACTTGATCAATGTATATAGCCAAACCAGACAGTACAAGCCAAGCTATGGGATTATAAGACGGGAAGTAGCTGTACTTTTTCTCTCCAGAATGTTCCCACTAAAAAACAAAATGGCTGCACATCAGTTCCAAGATACAATCAAATGCTGGCTTCACGGAGAAACAGAGATGAAATTGCACGTGCCAGAATTCTGTTTGTCAAGCTGCCCTAGCTCTTGGCTGCATGCCCACACTCTGCCTAAAACCTACTTCCCAAACTTTTGAAAATGCTTTCCACAGCTTTCAGAACCTGACCTTTTGAGCAGCTTTATCTATGTGTGTGTGAAATAGATTTACAATTTTCTATATTCCTGCAAAGCCAAAACCACTTATTGAGTCCAAATGCCAACTGGGGGTGGTGGGAATTTGCACACAGATGTCAGTGGACGCCAAAACAACAACACAAGAGCTCCACCTGCAACTAATTATAGAAACTGAAATTGCACTCTGGCCAGAAGAGGCCAGGTTCAGAACCCACCCCATCTGCTTTGGCCGATAAAATCACTGTTACTTTTCTCCTGTCAACATACACTTGCTTCTTAAAATCCTCTGAGGATGTTTTCTATAGGGAATTTTATTAGGCAGTGTTTTGGGGGTGACCTCTCCCTCTTCCTTCCCCGACTTGGAGCTTGGTTTCAAAAAGTGCCGTTGGCACAAATGAGATTAAAATAATCTATTCATTGAAATATTCCAAAGCATTTTCTTTAGTTGCTTTTGTGTTGTTGCTATCCCATCGCCAAAATAAAGTGATCCAGAGAGAAAATGTAAAATGGAAGTCATTTAGTTCACCCAGGGTCCAGCATACAGGAATGTTTATATTCCTGCCCCCATTAGCCAAGTCTTTCATAAAATAAAACCTGGGAATAAAAATCTTTAGGGCTACTAATGCAGTGCACATGGCTGATCTTAGGGCTGACTGCAAGAGATTACGGAGGCAAAAACCAGCTGACATCTGTGACAAAGATGTGTGTAGTTCACTTCAAATCATTCTCCTACATTCTAGCAAACAAAGAAATCAACTGTTGACTCTGTGCCATCTCATCTATCTTCAGAACCAAAGGAAGTTTTCACCTACCCATGAAAGCCACTTAAAATTGTGGTTTCAGTCTAAGTAGGTCATTGCCTAAATCTGGACCAAAGGTTTTCCATCTTGCTGGAAAGGTAGACAAAAGCTACAGTTCTCTGAAGAGCTAAGGAAGACTATTTCAAGATGAGGAAGGTAGACTTTTAGTTGTTGTCCTTCTAAAATTAAGCATTCCAAATTATACTGTGGTGCTAAACTGGTTTATATTACTCAGTTCTAAATCTGTTCACCTATGTAACATTGGGGAAGGCATACATAAACACTCACACTTTAAATCAAAGTTATAATGAAATAAAGTTATACATCTATATGATATTTGATTGACTTAATCTCTCAGGGTTCTTGATATGACTATAACCCCTTAAAATATTTGAAGAAAGAGGGTAACTAAGGACAGCTCAAGTCAGTGCAGTGAACATCTGTTTTTGTCCTACAGCATCCCTTTGCCCTTCATCTCAGTTTTTTTAAAGACCTGCCCCTCGGGGCGCCTGGGTGGCTCAGTCAGTTAAGAATCCTACTCTTGATCTCAGCTCAGGTCTTGATCTAAGGGTCATGAGTTCAAGCCACTCATCAGGCCCCACACTGGGCATAAAGCCTACTTAAAAAAAAAAAAAAGGAAGAAGAACTGCCCCCTCCCTAAAGTCTAACAGACTCACCAGTCATAGTAACCCCTTCTCACATACCTGCCTCTTGCCCCAGCAATATACACTCACCAAGTCCTGGAGACAGGATATGACCAAGGCAGGACAAAAATCCTTCTATAAATTTTCCAAATGGGAAGTGAAGACAGGGATCTCTTAACCCTTCAGTTATGACCCTGGGGTACTGGCAGACAAGACCACCTACCACATGAAAGACAAAAATGAGGCTTACACACAGACAGAGGCAGAGATCAAGGACCAGAGATGAAACAATGAGGAGAGACAAAATCCTGTTACAGTTTGAGGCACTGGATCCAGTCAATCCCAAGCTCAACATCTGATCCTCTCTGCAATTTCATTATAAGAACTAATAAATCCCCCTTTTTTGCTTGCATAGTCTTTGAGGAGCTTTTGTGTCACTACTTTGTAGTGTTGCCCAATACAATTAGTAAGTGGGTTTCTTCAATATAATGTGTAAGGTCCTTTAAGGTCTCATTTCAGCTCACTGAAATACATCTGTTTTTATGGTTATCATGACTGATAATTATTATGAATAATAGTTATCAACTAGTAACTTTCTATTTTATCAGTTAGGAAGGTATTGAGCTGCAAGTAATAGAATACCCAACCAACAGTGACTTAAACCATGAGGGGCTATTTTCTCACGTGACTAACGGTCTGGACTAGTGCTCAGAGATGGCAGGTCTTATGTTTCCGTGCTTGGCTTGGCCTTTCTCTCATGGTTACTATACAACTGACACGGCTCCAGGCAACATATCAACACTCAAGACAGGAAGAAGTGGGAAGAAGGATCACTGGTGATATACATTTACTCTTTTTATCAGGAAAGCAAAAGCTTTCCCAGAATCTTCCAGATACCCACTTGGGTTTCATTGCCCAGTTACATGAGACAGAAAGGGAGGAGCCTGATACTCAGCCATTAAACAAGCATCATTAGGACACTCTGGAAGGCCCAGCCACTAAAGGAGCCTTTGACCACACTGAAAGTGCTCATTTACCTTCACAGGTCTCAAACTTTAATATATTGCTTCCAGAGCTACTCCTAAAGCAGACTTTCTCCAAGTGTGGCCTTTAGTTCTAGGAATATTTACAGTTTATGACAAATAGGATTATTTAAAATACATAAACAAAATATCTATAATAATAACATATATAACAGAATAACAGATATATACATATATATACATACACATATACATATATATGTGATTTGGCAGGAAGTATAATCCCCTGACCCCACTGACTTTGGGCTTGACCACATAACATGCTTTAGGCAACAGAATGTTAGTGGACTTGATATAAACATAGGTTTTAAATGTGTTTATGTGGTTTGGTTGGACACTTGGCATCTGTGACCCACCATAAGATGAATTCCTGAATAGCTTCTGTTCCAAGGAGAATGTGAATACATGTAGAATATATTTGAACTGGACTTTCAACCTAGAGCTTGATGTCCTGAGTCCAGCCCTGTTCAACTAAGTTGCAACCAACCTGCAGATAGGTGAGGGAGAGGTAAATACTTGTTTTTTTTAGACAGTAGGTTTTGGAATGGCTTGTTACACAGCATTACTGCAGCAATAGCTGCTTAATACATAGATGCTTGGTTTCAGATAAAGTTTCATGGACTTTTGGGGGTTAAGCAAACAATTTTTTTAACTGTAAGAGTTAGAGCATTTCATTTCACATGGGGATATATTGTATTAGTTTGCTAGGGCTGCCACAACAAAATAGCACAAACTGGATGGCTTACACAACAGAAATTTATTGTCTCACAGTTCTGGAGGCTAGAAGTTCAAGATCAAGGTGTTACCAGGGTTACTTCCTTCTAAGGACTGTAAATGAAGAATCCAGGCCTCCTTCCTTAGCTTGTAGATGACGATCTTCTCCCTGTCTCTTCACATGGTCTTCCCTCTGTGCATATTTATGTCTGTGTCCAAATTTCCCCCTTTTGTTTTTTTTTAATGTTTCTTTATTTATTTTGAGAGAGAGCACGAGTGGAAGAGGGGCAGAGAGAGGGAGGGAGAAAGAGAATCTGCTGTCAGTGCAGAGCCCAACATGGGGCTCGATCTCATGAACTGTGGGATCATGATCTGAGCTGAAATCAAGAGTCAGATGCTTAACCAACTGAGCCACCATGTGCCCTACATATTTCCCCTTTTGGTAAGGACATCAGACATAATGGATTAGGGCCCACCCAAATGACCTCATTTTAACTTGATTACCTCTATCCCCAAGTAAAATCACATTATGAGCTACAGGGGATTAAGATTCCAACATATCTCTTTGGGGAGAACATAATTCAATCCATTACATAAGCATTATTAATTTCCAGGATAGAACTATCTAGTATATCATGACTCAAGTTTATTTGACCAGAAAATCCCATCTGCAAAGTGTTGTTTCCCTGGATACACTTTGGAAAACTGGCTTTCAGGGATTGATGGATCTCAGACTTAGAGTAACAGAAGGAAAAAAAGGCACAGGGATAATACAGGTCTGAGTAGAGAATATATTTAAGTCCCATCCACAAACTGGATGGATCTGGACACTCCACAGCTGACCCCTTAATCTCACGAACACCCAGTACTCAAGGTGACTGCAGCTGCATTTAACTGTTAGTGGATACCCCCTCACAATGCAGCTGCCTCGCCACCTTCCCAATAGGAGATAGAATTCATTCTATCACCCACTTTTCATATCTGGACATGCCCAATGAAATGAGCATTTTATTTTTTTTTAATTTTTTAATTTATTGTTGAGAGAAGAGAGACAGAATGCGAGTGGGTGAGGGGCAGAAAGAGAGGGAGACACAGAATCCCAAGCAGGTTCCAGGCTCTGAGCTGTCAGCACAGAGCCTGACAAGGGGTTCGAACCCACGAACCATGAGTTCATGACCTGAGCTGAAGTCGGCACGCTTAACTGACTGAGCCACCCAGGCATCCCTGAAATGAGCATTTTAAAACATGACCCTGTTCAAATGGCCCTACAGTTATACAAACAAAACAAAATGATAAAAGAAACACGGAAATGTGATCCATCTCGACCTTTTCAAGTTACAGGCTCAAAATGAGAACCAATAAATCGTATGTTAAAACTAGCTCAAAAACTCATCAAAAAACCCATACTAATATTGATTTAGAGTACTGTATTAAGCCAGAAATAGAAATTATCACATAACCATTGCTTAAAAGCTCTGAAACTCCCCAGGCAGGTTTACTTATACTTCTTAGGTTACGTTTCCCAATGACCTTGTCCCACTTCTGCATTCACAAGATGGGTAAATATTAGATCTAGTACCATCTCCCAGCATGTGATGCTATTTATATTCATGCAGATCCTTAGCCAGCCATGTGCAAGTTAGGAAAATGCTCAAAATTGTTTAATATACATCTAATTTGGAAAAAAGTAATCTATTAAAAATATAAAGTTAATTATTGTAAAAAATCCAGGAATATGACAAGTCAATAACTTAATGCATCAAACTGTAAGACATAAGTCCTTATGAACTTTCTGAAAATTTCTCTTTTACCATGTTTTCCCTTTGTGATCTCTATTACACAGGTAAATAGAAAGGGGCTGTAAAGAAAAGACAATCATGTAACCTTTTAGAGAAAATTAGGTCACTTTACTTTCCAAGAGTTGCATTCTCCTGCCCCCTAAATCCACCCCCAACCCCCTTAGGAATTAAAAATAACAAGGGGGCTGCCTCAAGTGGCAGCCAAACATCCACTCCAAATCTTTTCTTCCACCTCTCCCCAAATCATTCTACAGGTTTGACATTGAGTTCACACCATTCCAAAGATTAACTGTCTGTAGATTAACTGTCTGTAATACTCTACCACCCTCTTCTTCCATTCAAGACAGTACATCATGAAGTAAAAAGTGCAAGTAATAACATAAGAGTAACTATGCATCCATGCACTCCAGTTTATACAAACGTGCCAATAATGCCAACTGCCAATACTGTAACTCTTAGAAATAAAATATATTTCTATTCATGCAGCTCTGTGTGGCTGAGAACTAGGGCCTGGGAGAGAACCCGGGGGATAGGAGTGGGGAGGGAGTCTGAGATGAAATATCCATCCAGAAACCTGAGTATCTACTCTTTGCACATAAGAAATTTGGTCACAGCCACCTACTCATTGTCTCCAAGGTTCCAACAGTCATGTGCTTCCTGTAACACAGAAAGGATGCTCAACATCCTCCCTTTGATCTGCAGTTGAGTTCAGCTCCCTTGGACAGAGCCACTAGAACTTCAAAATATACTGCAAAAGAATTCATGAGTGGGAGCCCTCTTCAACACTGCACATAAAGGTGAAAGGTTTGCATTAGTGAGCATTAAATTCACAGAACCATGAATTTCATATATGAGAGCACTTGGAGCTGCCTCACCTCCACCCTATGATGGACCTGCTTCCCATTTGTATTCACATAGTATAGTTCAAATGGTTTTAGATCACCTCAATTTTGGTTAGTGAAATTCTAATTATCTGGATACCTTCTGGTAGAACTACATTTGTAGATGCAGTCTCTGGTTGTTATGCATACAAAACCACAAGCAAGTGTCCCTTATCTCTCTCCTTTACATTCTTTTCTTCCATACAGAAAGTTTCCATGGTTTTTTCCTCTGAAGGGAAATTATAGTCAATTATGGTAAATGACAGAAACTCTAAACAGCACAAAAAAACACTTCTGGGAAAAAGAAATAAATTCCTAATTAAGAATAAAAATCCCAATTAAACTAAATCACATTCTTAATCATTTTATCAGAACTAGTCATTTTTTTCATCTAACACATATGATGATAAGATTACATTCACAGCTCAGTGATCCTCTAAGGAGTTAGTGAACCTAAAGTCTTAGACATTGGCATAAACTATACCAAAGCCTTAAAGCCCAGCTCTCTCATTTACTAGCTTGGGCAAACTGCTTATTCTCCCTACTTATTTTTCATCTGTAAAATGAGAAAAAGTCTAGCACCTACATCAGGTGACTGATGCAAACACTAAATAAGATAATGTACACAAAGCTCTAAGAACAATACCTGGCACATAGTAAGGCCCCAACAGATGTCTATTGGTAGCAGTAGCAGTAATAATGAAACAGCAGCAACAGCAGGAATCTGGATTGTTCCCCAAACTTTATTTCATCTAGCTTCCACTTTTTGACAAACATAAAACCCCACTGGTAGAAATTTCTAGTGTTCCTTCATATCTGACTCTCCTTCCTGGAAAGAGGAGAGGACTATACCTCCCAACCCCTTGCAATCGTGTCACTTCCAGTCCAAGGAATTGTGAAGCCAAAGTGCCATCTCCAGACACTCCCTTCCTCTGGTGTAGCAACTCTTGAAGCCATGTGCCAAGATGCAGAAAGCCTGGATCCTGAGTCACTGCCTGGAGGAGGGCTGCCCTGAAGAGTCACTTGACCTACTTCATACTTCAGGTGAATAGAAAAGGAATCTTGATGTGTTAAGCCACTCAGATTTGAGGTTTGTTGATTACTGCAGCAGGATCTACCCTGTCCTGACCAACAGGTATTCATATACCTCTAAAAGGGATCCTGACATAATTCCCAGAGGAGAAAGAGAGGTGCTTCGATTGTTAAAAAATAACTTGCTTTTTGTAAATATTTATATTCTTTACTTTGTAATACTACCTCATATTGCAAGCAAATTGACTTTTCAAACTCTCCATGCTTCTTCCTCCTTTAACATTTTTAACCTAAAAAAGAAAATAATTACATTTTACTTATATTTAATACACAGATTAATATTGGGGCTCTTACTGGATCATATGTCACATGGTCATATGGCACCCATAGTACCCAACATAGCCTGTGATCATAGTAGTTTCCAGAACTAGGAAGGGGTACTGGGAGCACCCGCAAGTATTCAATTGTTTCTGGCTTAAGGCAACATGGGACAGTTAAGTAGAACTATGGATATTTTCTACTTTAAACTAAGCTAACCCTTATGAAATAAACAAAGGATTTAAAATGTTTTTACAATAGCAAAAAGGTTTTGTGTGTCATTAAAATGTACCTCAATATATTATTTATTTTATGTTGTCACTTCCATATTTACATCTGTGTGAATGTCAGAATAGACACATAATATATTGGCATAATAGCACATCATGTAATTTATAAATAAATATACATGTATAAGTTGGTGTCTGTGCTCAAAAAAATTTAATGATAGAGCATAGGATAAAAGTAACTTTGGAGCTGACAGGGTTTTTTTTTAAATTTTTTTAAATGTTTTTATTTATTTTTTTGAGAGAGCGTGAGCAGGGGAGGGTCAGAGAGAGAGGGAGACACAGAATCTGAAGACAGACTCCAGGCTCTGAGCTAGCTGTCAGCACAGAGCCTGACATGGGGCTTGAACCCATGAACCGTGAGATCATGACCTCAGCTGAAGTTGGACGCTTAACCGACTGAGCCACCCAGGCTCCCCTAGAGCTGACAGTTTAAAGAACGGCTTTCATACTTTTTGTCACTGCTTGCATCCATTCCTAAACTGGTATAACCATTTTCCAAAGCAACTAAAAAAGAAGAAAACCAGTACAGAACTAGGGAAATCCACATAGGAGTAAGAGGTTCACAAGGACATCATGAACCAGCAAAGTCAGGAAAAAAAAAAAAACAGAAATGATAGTGAAGAGCATCAGTTTGATTTAGGATTGAAGAGCAAAACTTTCAGTTCTAACTAAAAATCACGTTTCCACATCTAAAAACCAGCAAAGGCTCTGTCAGATAGTCAAAAGGATAAGGTGATTGCTTTCTACACATAGAAGCAGGACAAAGAGCAGATTCTCATACAGATCAGCAATGCTTCTAAAGATACTTGGACTCCAAAGGGTGGTATCCAGGGAAACAGAAGGGCCAGCAGATAACCCCAAGAAAGGCAGAGAGCTTTGTTAGGCCAACATCCAAACCAATTATTGAAGAATCACTAGTTCAGCCAAGTTAGAATTATCTCAAATTTCTACAGAAAGTTAAATGATATCTGGGAATTTTTCAGCCAAATGGCACAGGGCTCTCTATTCCCCATCTCATAGCACTTACCTCACTACTAGTAAGATGTGAGGCTGGGATTTAACCCCAGGCATGTCAGACTCCAAAGGCCTTATGAAAATAGCAGCAGATAAATGAGCCTCACAGAATAGGTAGGATTTGGAAATGGAGTCTGGCTGGCACTGAAAGGGAAGAGGAAGGGAGAGGAGGTGCTGAGAAGGCCATTAGTGAAAGGGAACAGAAAGAGAAAAGGAACAGAGGTGGAAAACCCTGAATATGTGCAGAAATTACCAAGTATAGTGCAGGTAGCATAGGAAATGTGCCGAGAGGACGTATGAGATAAGGCTGGAAAGGCTGGCTCGGGCCTTCCAGCTGATGGTGCTGTCGGCTCAGCCAAAGAGGCAGACTGTACTCTGAAGGCAATAAGTAATTATTGAGAGCTTTAAAGCAGAGAAATGGCATATAATGCAAGTAGACACTGGGAAAACTAATCTTGCTGTGACATAGTAGCTCGGAGAAGAGTAAGATGGTGCCTCGCACATAGTATATGCTTATTTAATACGAATGGAGAAAAGAAAGACTAGGTAAAACTTATTGTGTTTCTCCAACATGATACCAACCCCATTCCACCCAGTGCTATTTAATGTCTGGTTTGCTATTTAGAGAATAAATTCCACTCATTCTAGAAAGAAATAAAGCTGCTGTGGCTTCAAAAATAAATCAATTCACCAGTCAAATGTGGCTCTCTAAATGTTGCTGTTAAAGTGTCTACTCTTGCAAAAATTAACATTTTCCTCTTCTCTGCAGAGGGAAGTACATCTGAGCTGCTGTTGTTACTGCTGAAAAAGAAAAAACAATTAACCAAGTACAAAAGTTAGGCAATGAAGAATGATTCCTCCCCTTTAGTGACAGGGTGAAAAGGGTTATTGCAAAATAAGATCACAAGCTATAATTTCATATTTCTTATGCCCTTTTGTGGTCTCCAGGTCAAACACGTACTAAACCATAGCTTTCTTGATGATGCCAAACTTCCTTCTGCACAGGTCGTGGTGCCATCTGCAAAGCATCCATTACTCAGTGAGAATCCAAGGCTGAAAAACCCTGAGATGAGTCATAACCTACCTGATTTTCTTCATGGGAAACCCTCATCTGCTCCTTGAGGACAGACATTCGGGCTGCCTCTTCCTTCCTCAAGACTCTCTCCTTCTTGAGCTCGGGACTCCAGAAGGTCTTGATACTGTTCATGGAAGATCCCAACTTGCTGTCCTTGATGTCTAGCTCTTTCCGGAGGAGGTCATTCTCTCTCTGAAGTTCCTTGAGCTGGGCTTGAAGGTCTAACATTGTGCTATCCCTTACCTGCCTCAACATGGAGGGGACCTGGTGGTGGTGATGATGAGATGAGCTAGTCAGACCGCCGTGTTGATCCGTGTATGAAAGAACATCTGTGTGGGAAAGTCCAGCAGAAGCAATATTGGGACTACTGCCCATGGCTGTGACTCGGCCTCCATATACAGCTCGATTTGTGGCCCTTCCCAGAGTCATGGTGCCCTTTGGGTAAGTTGTCGAAGCCACCCCCTCATGATCACTCAGATACATGGGGCCAGACGTAGCATAGGCTGCATTAAGGGACTGGATATTCTCCATGGACAGTGTCTTGCCTGTTCCTCCACCTCCCCCACTGCTTGTTCTTCTGTGGCCCAAACGAGGAGACCTTGGCAAACGAGGAGATCTGGAAGGGCTACCTTCCAGATTGGTGATTGTTCTTGCACTTCCATACATTTTGCTTCTATTATGAGGTGCTATTGAAGAGAAGGAATGCTATACTAAGTTGGGAGGTAAGCCAGTATTTCCACTATTGGCCAGAATTTTCACTGCATATTTTTCACCATCTGTACCAGAAAAGGACTCCAAACAGAGATCTGAAAAATAAGAAAAAAAGATAATCAAAAACAAGCTGTATTATATTTTTAAAAATATATTGATAGATCAATGATGATAATGATAGATACATGAACAACAGATAGTCACACCCATATTCACTTTTTAAAAAAAATGACCCCAAACTTTACTTACTACATGCAAACATTTTGTATATTTCTCCCACCCTGCTCCCAAGCAAGGTCAAAAGTTCTCAGAGCAAAAAAGAAACTTGTTTTTCCTTAGGAAAATGAATCTTTGCATTTCGGTTTGTGCTAAGTGACGGTTGGGACCTCCAGAAAATTCACCATAGAATTCCTCATCATAGAGAACTTAGCTATAAAATACCCCATCCTAGGGGCATGACCCCTCCCCCCACACACAAGTGGCTTGGCAGTGACTCTGAGAAGCTTTTGCTTCCTAGGATATCAAATAACAGTCAAGCATGTTTTTACCCTCCCAGTCTGTACCCATTCCAGACATCACTAATCCATCACAGTCCTCGTTTCCACTAAGATTGGAACTCTTCTCAATATAACATTCTAGATGGTTTACCACCAATCAACTGGCATCAACTCAGGAGTTTGAACTTACTGGCCATTTTGGAGCTAGAAGAATAAGAGGTGGCTCAACTATGAAGACTCCTATATATCTAGCCAGATCCTAAATGCTATTACCAGAGAAAATGGCAATCCTGTCTTTTTCTCCTTTCATACACATCTTTCAGGCTGGTGTTTTGGGACTGCTTTTCCATTTTGGTTGACCTAAATATTTACTTCACACTACCCCACACTGTACAGAAATGGTGCAAGAACAGTATACCATGTTAGATTTTGGTTCCATACCCCCTAGAGAAAAGTAGTTGAAGTTCCCTGTCATGGTTACTCAAGCACTTTGGTACACAATTTTATATAACTGGGCTACACAGTTGTGATTATCCCCTCAATGTTACGACCCAAGTGGCCTTACTGGGGTGCATGATGGCCTCCTGCTCTTCCTCTTAGGGTATGTGTAATGTACTTTATTTTTCTTCAGTCTTTTTAGACATTAAGACCACAGATTTTGGAGAGGGGCAAACCAAGATTCAGATCTCCACTCTAACACTGGCTAGCTGAATGACCTTAGGATAGGGGTGGGCATGTGACCCACATTGGTCCAAAAAATTTATACCATACTTTAGCTGGAACAATTGTAAAAGATCAGCTCTTTTTCAGCTAGAATTTACTTGCTTTGAGGTGGAGCTTCTTAGTACTACCATGTGGAAATGGCTTCTCTGAGAGTGAAGCTAATGAAAAGCAAAGCAAAGCCAAACTTTAGATAGTTTGAAATCAAATCAAGTGACATCACTTGATATCCTGGATCCAGCAGTCACTGAAGGTATATCTGCCTCAGGCCATTTTAGTTACACATGCCAGGTAGAGTGACTGCATTAAAGGCCCCAATTCTTTACCCATTCCTGCATCTGTATCCTTGGCAGTGCCCTCCCATCTGACTCTGAGTTCAGTCATATGATTTGCTTTGGCCAATAAGGTGGTAGCAAATTCAAAGGAAGCAGAGGCTGAGTAGCACTTGTGTATTTATTCTCTTGCTCATTTTCCTCTGCGGTACTAATTAGAATATGCCCAATGTAGCTTGCTGGAAGATGAGAAAAATAAAATAGAACCAGGGTGTCATAGCCAATAGCCAACCAACCCCAAGACATTTGAGCAAGCCCAGCCAAGATCAGCAGAGCTGCCTAGCCAACCACTAGCTGACCACAGATGCACGAGCAAGTCCAGCTGACATCCAATGAACCCCATACACTCATGGACTAAAAAAATACTTCTTAGTATGTCACTGATGTTTTGAAGTTAGATGTTCTGCAGCACTTCTGGAGCAACAGACAATGGATACATTCACTCGTAAGTTTCTTTTTTTATTCCATTTGATTCTAGTTGGGGTATCTGTCATTTATACACTAAAGAGTCCTTATATATATTATGAAAAATATTTTCTGTAAAGCCTCCTCCTTTCCCTAAAAAGTCCCTAAAAATTTAGAATTAAACTCCTGTTTAAAAAGAATGAAAAAGAAATATGTTTATGATGCTCAGAACTTTATTTTGTTTTACTTGAAATAATACACAAATCATTTTGGGGGCTCCTGGGTGGCTCAGTCAGTTAAGCAGCTGACTTCTGCTCATGATCTCATGGTTCACGGGTTCAAGACCCATGTCTGGTTCCATGCTGACCACTCAGAGCCTGGACCTTGCTTCGAATTCTGTGTCTCTCTCTGTCTGCCCCTCCCCTCACTTGCGCTCTCTCTCTCTCTCTCTCTCTCTCTCTCTCAAAAATAAATAAATATTAAAAAAATCATTTTGTATCTGAGATTTTTTTCATGATAATGAAATGATAATCTGTTAATGATAATCTGTTCTGTAGGAAAAGTGAATCAACAGTTCCAATGATAGTAGTTACATATATAATAAGAGAGAAAGATCCTAGAATAATGTGACCATAATATGAATAGTTAATGAGATGGAAAGATGTTCATGACACACTAATCAGGTCAGGCGTGGGGGAGCAGACTACAAAACATGTTTATGGTTTAATCACATTGTAAAACATGCATACATATACACTAACCTACAGAGAAGACTGGAACAACATGCATCAAAATGTTAACAGGGGTGTCTGGGTGGCTCAGTCAGTTAAGCATCTGACTCTTGATTTCAGCTTAGGTCTTGATCTTACAGTTTGTGAAATCAAGCCTCAAGTCAGGCTCTGCATTGACAGCATGGAGCCTGCGTGGGATTCTCTTTCTCCCTCTCTCTCTGCCTACCCACTCTCAAAATAACTAAGCATTAAAAAAAATGTTAACAGTGGTGGAATTCCAAGTGGTTTTCACTTTCTTCCTTTTATTTGTATGTGTTAAATTTTCTATAATAAAGATCTTTTCTATTGTCTTTTTTAGTCTCTATTTCATTTATTTCTGCTCTGATCTTACTAACTTTGGGTTTAGTTTATTCTTTCTCTAGTTCCTTAAGGTATAAAGTCAGGTTGCTTATGTGAGATCTTCCTTTTTTTCTTAATGTAGGTGTTCATCACTATGAATTTAAGAAAATATTTTTTCCTTCTAAAAATTCCAACAGTTAAATGAACATGTTATTTTTGCTATGCTTAGAATCTAGGAATCTAGGTTCTAGCTGAGTCACCACTTATAGAGTTATCTTCCTAGAAGTGATAAAATCTAACTTGTTCTTTCCCTGTCTTCTCCTCTTGTGTCTAGAGACAGATATTTCTGAGGTCTCTAGCTAGGCTGGAGGTCCCAATCCAAATTCAATAAAATTTATACCCACACAGATTTCATCTGTGGTGATTTTAGCCCAGCTGGCCCAGGCTTTGGAGAATTGCAATAACCAACAAAAGTAGATCTGATCATTTGCAAACACACATACACATAACACACCTATAACATACCATATGCAGAGATACTGTAACTTATTTGAAACAAAGTTTCCTTATTTAAAGAGCAATACATGTTGACAATGCCTCCCAGTTTCCTTGGGTTCTCTTTTTTTTTTTTGGTTTAGTATCAGGTTTATGTAGTGTCATGGTATGGATTGAGAAGCTTTCCATTTTCCGCATTTTCTAGAACAGTTAGCATAATAAGAGACTATTCCAGCCTTGAAATGTTGGGCAGAATACACCCATAAAAGTGAATGGCCTTTGTTGTTGATTACCTTTTTATTTTTTACTATGTTTAGTGATCTATTCAGGTATGTTACCTATTTTGTACCAATGATCATTAAAATGTTTCTTAAGGAACAGTCCACTCCATACAGATTTTTCAGCCTTACTGGTATTGCTTTGTGTAACTTTTCCTTAAAGTTTTTAAAATCTCCTCTAGTTATGTCCCCATCTCATTCCTATGTTGTTTTTTTATTTCTCTTGATGACCATATGACAAATGTATGTCTACTTTTTTAGTGTTTTAAAGATAGTTTTTGTTTTGTAGATATATTCTAAAATATACTCTCTTCCATTTTATCAGTATCTCTTTATCCTTAATAATAATTTCTACTTTTTTCTGTTTACTTTGCCTTTTTGCATTAAATGTTCATTTATCTTTAATCATATTTTCTGATGAATGCATGTAAGATTACACTCATTGGCTGCATATTCCAGGATTTTATGTATAGAACCCTTGTCATTTGTAAATAGCTCGTTATTTTTCTTTTTATTTTTTTTCTATCCCAGGGATTATTCAGAAAGATATATTTAAATGCAAAGTGGTTAGAAGTTTTTGGTTAATTGGTTCTAATTTTGGCTAGTGGTTCTAATTTTTGGCATTGGGATCATAGAATATAACATATATGTTTCTAATCTTTGAAATTTGTCAAAGGCTTTCTAACAAAGGCTTTCTAATTGGCCCAATAAATAATCAGTTTTCTTAATAGTTAAAGCAACTAATAGATGATTATAGAAAAATTTTAAAATAGAGATATGCATACAGAAGAAAATGAAAACACTCCCAATCCTGGCACTGATAGGCAGTATTTGTTAATAAGTTGATGTTGTTGCTTCCAATTCCTTTCAAGTGTGTGTGTGTATGTGTAATTTTAGAAAAATTAATTATTAGAGTCTATATAAAGTCTTTTACTCTCCTTTTTCTCAATGTTTATCTCAATATCATTTCCTTCTTTCCTCTTAACATTTATACCCAAATATCTTAATAAAACATGATTTTTAATGTCCACCAGGAGTCTCCAAGATGGCCACCAATTCCTCCCCTTCCTGTACATCTTTGTCTCACCTTCCACAAAGAAGTGAATTCTATTTTCCTTCTACCTTAATCTAGGCTGGCCTTGTGACTGCTTGGCTAGCAGATGCTGCAGAAGTAACACTATTACAGCTCTGAGCCTAGGTCTAAAGAGGCCTAGTAGCCTCTGCTTTTGCTCCCTTAAAAAACAGAGGTTTAAGGTCTGAGCTACCTTACTGGAAAGACAAGTCACACAGAAAGACCCTAAAAAGATGAGACACCACATGAAGAGAAGCTACAAGAAGAAGAACCAAAGTATCCCAGCTAATAGCCAGCATCAAGACACCTTAGAGACATGGCATCTTAGACCTTCCAGCCCAGCTGCCATCTGAAATTAGGTGCATGAGTGACAGCTAACATTATGTGTAAGAGAAGGACCACTCAATCAACCCGAAGAGTGATAGGAAATAATGAATTATTGTTGGGTTTTTTTGTTTGTTTATTTATTTATTATTGTGATAGAAACAGAGCGTGAGTGGGGGAGGGGCAGAGAGAGAGGGAGACACAGAATCTGAAGCAGGCTCCAGGTTCTGAGCTATCAGCACAGAGCCCGACGTGGGGCTCGAACCCACAAACCGTAAGATCATGACCTGAGCCGAAGTAGGATACTTAACTGACTGAGCCACCCAGGCACCCCAATGAATCACTGTTTAAAGGCTCCAAAGCTTGAGGCAGGAGGAGGGGGGTGTTGTTATGCAACAAAAGAACTGAAACAGTCACTTAATGTTTCATTGAATGGTTATCTAATCATTTACTTAACCAATCACCTATATGGGGACACTTAGGTAATTTCTTTTTAAAATGGAAATATCATAGGGACACGTGGGTGGCTCAGTTGGTTAAGTATCCGACTCTTGATTTTGGCTTAGGTCATGATCTCATGATTGTGAGACAGAGCCACACTGGGTGTGGAGCCTACTTAATATTCTCTCTCTCCCTCTCTCTCTGCCCCTCCCCCACTTACACTCTCCCTTTCTCTCTCAAAAAACAAAAATCAAAAAAATTAAAAATGGAAATATCATAATTAATATTCTGATTGATAAAACTTTGTATACATCTCTTATCATTTCCCTAAGATAAAGTTCTGGAAGTAGAATTACAAGATTTGATACCCACTATCAAAATTCCCCCCAGAAATGTTGAAATAATTTACACTCCCACCCTTACCTTTACTTTGCCTCCATAGCTCTACTCTTTACTCTCAATATATCCTAGAAGCCATCATCTTTTCTCAAGGTTACCAAAATTCCTTGAATTATCCAACTCAGGATCATAGTTCTACATATTCAGTAAATACACATTAAGAAGTATTTAAGGAAACAACATCAAAACCAAAAGACAACTGACAGAATGGGAAAAGATATTTGCAAATGACATATCAGATAAAGGGTTAGTATCCAAAATCTATAAAGAACGCACCAAACTCAACACCTGAAAAACAAATAATTCAGTGAAGAAATGGGCAGAAGCCATGAATAGACATTTTTCCAAAGAAGACATCCGGATGGCCAACAGACACATGAAAAGATGCTCAACATCACTCATCATCAGGGAAATACAAATCAAAACCACACTGAGTTACCACATCACACTGGTCAGAGTGGATAAAATGAACAATCAGGAAACCATAGATGCTGCCAAGGATGTGGAGAAATGGGAACCTTCCTGCACTGTTGGTGGGAATGCAAACTGGTGCAGCCACTCTGGAAAACAGTGTGGAGGTTCCTCAAAAAATTAAAAATAAACTACCCTATGACCCAGCAATAGCACTGCTAGGAATTTATCCAAGGGATACAGGAGTGCTGATTCATAGGGGCACATGTACCCTAATGTTTATATCAGCACTTTCAACAATAGCCAAATTATGGAAAGAGCCTAAATGTCCATCAACTGATGAATGGATCAAGAAGACGTGGTTTATATATACAATGGAATACTACTTGGCAATGAGAAAGAATGAAATCCTGCCATTTGCAGCAACGTGGATGGAACTGGAAGGTATTATGCTAAGTGAAATAAGTCAGAGAAAGACAGATACCATATGTTTTAACTCATATGTGGATCTTGGAAAACTTAACAGAACACCATGGGGGAAGGGAAGGGAGAAAAAATAGTTACAGAGAGGGAGGGAGGCAAACCATAAGAGACTCTTACATACAGAGAACAAACTGAGGGTGGATGGGTGGGGGAGACGGGAAAATGGGTGATGGGCACTGAGGAGGGCACTTGTTGGGATGAGCACTGGGTGTTGTATGTAAGCGATGAACCACGGGAATCAACCCCAAAAACCGAGAGCATACTTTACACACTTTATGTTAGCCAATTTGATAATAAATTATATTTTAAAAATAAAAATAATAAAAATAAAAATAAGGAAGTATTTAAGTACCAATAGTGTGCTACACCAGTTCTGTTTTATGCCATTGCTTCCTCAACAGTTTGGTAAATGTTCAGATAAGCAAGGCTAACAGGGTTTTGATTTTACACCAAGATGTCTCACAGACTTTAGAACACAAATGTTTATTGTGACTCTTCCAGTAGTGAGTATATAATGTAGCTTTTCCCAAATTTATTTGACAAGAGAACCTTTTTTCCCTTCAGAAGACCTGAAAAATGTTTCACTGAACATTTTTATTTATTCATATAATAAATATTTTTTAAGCATCAGCCTAATTCCCAGTGTTGAATGCTGAGACACAGCTTCTATGAAAATTTTATCCTCTAGATTAGACTTTCTTCGAGTTTTCTTCCTCTCAGATCTAACCAGTTTTGAGGAGCATATGGTTACAGGCAGTAGGCACTGCTTTACGGGCAAGGACATGAAAGTGACCCAAAAGAAGTGACCTTTCAGAGGGAAATAAAAAAGATCAAAATAACTGGTTAGAGTTTTGACCCTACTAGAACAAGAAATAAATACAATTCTGTATTTATTTTTCAAACACTCAACAGAAAAGCCAAAGGGTCAAAAGGAATACAGGTCCATCATCATCAGTCTGTGTGTCTAAGAAGTGAGGAAACAGGTGGATATTGCCTACTCCAAGATTATACCAAACAAGAAGCATTATGTGCAATTCCACAGAACTTATTAAATCAAATAGGAATTTCAAAGACCATCAAAATGGTAACAATAATTTCTTCATCAGTATACATCTGCTTCTTAACAATAAATTATAATTAGCAACCAAGGCCCAACACTTTCTTTGGGAATTACTCTCTTCCTCCAGATTTACAAAGAGCAGAATGGTTTCCTGGAACAATTTTACCCTTATAGCTAGCTGCAGCACATAGTGTGATGTTCATTTCACAGATGAGGTAGGCCCAATTGAAAGGTAAGCCAAGGCAAGTTCCCATGGCTGTCATGTCCTCCTAGGCCTCATGATTCCTTCTTGTTCTACTGAGTCACCCACAACCCCCACCCCCACCCCCAGCTGTGTTTAAATCTCCTGAAATATTTTTAGGTACTTGTTTTGACACTCGGGTTTTTTTTGGGTTGTACTCTCCTAATTCTTGTCTATCCTGATTTTTTTTTTTAGTTCTGTAAAATGAATCCCTGAGAAAGAGCAAAAAGATCAACTTTATTCAGCAATCAATAATGCAATAATGCTTTCTACTTCCCATGACTGACTTCAAGAAAACCATTTCTAAGCTTTTCCACCTACCTATAAATGCATTATAGGAAATAAGGCCAACGTTAAGATCTTACTGTTTTAAATACTATTATGAAGCCAAGATAGGCTAAATCATTGAGCTTTCTTGTAAACTCCTAAAAACACCTGCTTTCTTATATAGTTGTGATATACAATCCTAAGGATAAATTATTAATTAGATTAAACTGAGCACAGAAACATACAAATGTTGATGACTATAACACCAAAGAAATAATTGCATGACACTTTTCACTTCAAAAGCACTTCACGAATAAAATTCAAAGTTTGGGGGTAAGTTCCATTTAAGGTTCGCACACAAAATCAAATCAAAGATGCTGTTATGAACCTGTAAGAATACATTTTCTAATTGCATATGGATTCATAAATAAAATATACACTCATCCACTCATTCTTTAAAAGGTTTATGGACCCTTGAACTGTAAGCTCAGGGGAGAAAAAGGTAGAGAGAGTCTTGATTTCTGTCTACCTCAAGTGTCTCAGACTATCATGGTCTGGAATGGTCTATTTTAAGACGAAAGCACTTCCTGCTATCTCCTCTAAATTAGGTTAAGTTTATTTCCACAGATCTCAGCCTCAGCCCATCACCTGAGCCCTGCTGACAGACCGTGTGAGCTGAGATCATCAGTATCTCCTAAGATTTAGCCCAAATTAAAATATCCTTTTTTTCTTCTTGGCATCCCTAACTTTTAAAAAATTTTGCCTCACAGGACTATGGTTAATTCTGAAATCCTTCTAGAAGACAGAATGTAGAACAAACCTCAAGCAAGAAGCAGCTGCTCAAGGGCCAGATGCTGCCCACAGATGTGTTATATATGGCTAGCATAGTGTTCTTTAGAATTTTGGTCTAGTTGCCAACATAGAAATACAGACATTTCATATTAAAATACAGATTTCAGCTTCTCCTAAAAAATCCAAAAATCTGGCAATGTCAAACCCATTTCCCTACATGACAACAACTGGCTAGAGCCAACCAGCAGCCACCCCTTCAAGAGAGAGCATGCCCCCTCTGGTATGCCACAGTCCCCTTCTCTCCCTATTACTTTATATTCAGTCTGATTCCCTTTTTTCATGCTTGCCCCTATAGGCATTTAAATTTTACCACTCCTATTCATATATCTTCAAAAAGAATTCATTCTCCTTCACCATCCAATTGAAGTTGGTTATCAAATCGTATCAATTCTGCCTCCAAAATCAATCTTGATCTGCTCTTTGGTTTCCACTTCTACCGTCATCACCCTATTGCACTGACATGACTTGCTTCAGCTCTCCCCTACCATCTGAAAGCATCTCACCTTTTCTAATCCTCCCCCTTCTGTCTTACAAATTGTATTCTAAAGTATACTTCTGATCACAAAATATCTCCCCTGACCCACTTAAAACCCTTTCCAAAATCCTTTCCATGGCCTGAGGCTGTATACAATTTGGCCCCTGCCAACAGTTCCAGCCTCCTCTCTTGCCATTCTCGTCACTGACTCTGCCTGAGTCTTCTTTCTGATGCTCAGTAGTATCAAGTCCCATCCTGACTCAGAGCTTCAACTGTGCTATTCTCTCTGCAGGGCTCACTCCTAGTCATCACTTAGATCAGAACATCCAATAGCATACCCTCTACATGGTCTATCCCATCCAAATCAGGTCTCTTGGCTATGTTCTCTTAAAGCCTGATGTTCTTTTTTCATGGTATGAAAGAACCAATCAGGCCCTTGGTTTGCAAAATAGAAAACCGTAAGGGAGAGCGTTCACTATACAGAAAGAATTTTGGAGCCCTCAGGGAGGAAAGTCACTGACACTCCAGTCACAAAACCCAGGATTCAGAGTAAGTGAGCTCTGTGGGAGGAGATGAACATGGTTACAAACAACACTACAGCTGCCAAAAACAAAATAATTCCTTTAAGATAAGAGAGTATCCAGGCTGGTGATTGGGACTAAAAACAAGTGACCCAGAAGCCATGGAGAAGCTTGTATGGACAAAGCATGTGGGTGAGGTGGGAAACTCCTAGAGACCACTCCATGCTGTTTGGAGCCTGGGCCATGGGGCACAAATGCTGTATACAAGGATATGACTCATAAGGAGGCCCATGTGTCCCAGGAAGGGTTGCCCACAATCAAACACTGAGATAACGATTTGGGTACAGGTGGTTCATTTAGAAGGTAATCCCAGGAAGCACTCAGGAGGGAATTAAGCACTAAGACATGGAAGTGAAGGAAGTTAATATAGGGTACATTTTCGAGGAGAGTTCTGCTAGGAAACTGGGTTGAGTCCTGCTGAAGGAGCTCTGAAACACAGTGAAGAGCCTGCCTCAGAATTATGTCTCCATATAGGTAAGGTAGCCATTCACGATTTGCAGACATCTGCTCCCCTGGTACTTCCAGCCTGCACTACATGGAGGCCACGAGAAAACCTTCATGTTCCAAATATAGTCCATGAGTGCTGAGATGTGGTTGAGACACCAGTGGCATATGCCGCACCATGCATGACACATCATTGGCTGAGCTGGCCACTAGGAAACTGGGTTGGCCTTCCCGTACAGGACCAGATAGTGGGGACCACAGCATCTTTCTGTCTGAGGAAGACCAGTCTCAATAGCAACACCTTGTGGCACAAAGATGCAATCATATGGCAGAAGAGTTGGACAGAAGCCATCTCTGGGTTTGGGTGTGGGATTTATATCCATATTCCCCTCACTTTGGGGCAGTGTAATTATGGGGTAAGGGTCAGGGAAGGAGACAGGGAGCGTGGAGAGTGGTAGGGGAGCCCTAAGGAAAGACCTAGAACATCCAGCTATGTTGGCAGGTGGGTTCTAGTATTTTTGGTTTAATTTGGACAAATGAAACTTGGAGCAAGGTTTCTGAACAATCCACATATGACCCAAAAGCCTTCTTCACTTTATAATTCCATATTAATTTGTGTGATTATTTATTGGGGCCTTTCTGGCCTCCTACTTTAAACCCTTACACTATACCCCAGGGTTTAACCTTTGTTCTAACATTTCTGGGGCCCAAAGCAAGACAACAAATAGAGGCTAAAGTACCACATATCCATACATTTTACAGTTATAAATCAAGCCAACAAACTGGTAAACAAAATGCATTCTATCTTCCTATCTTGGCAAATATAAAAATGTGAAAGGTGCCTGGGTGGCTCAGTCGGTTAAGTGTCCAACTTCGGCTCAGGTCATGATCTCACTGTTTGTGAGCTTGAGCCCTGCATTGGGCTCTGTGCTGACAGCTCCAAGCCTGCTTCAGATTCTCTGTCTCCCTCTCTTTCTCGGTCCCTCCCCTGCATATGTGTACATACTTTCTCTCATTCTCTCTCTCTCAAAAAAAAAATTTAAGAAAAACATGAAAGTTAAAGTTTGAATGTTAAACTAAGAATCCTTGGATTCTTCAAAGTTCTGGCCATAACATGGTACCAAGAAGCAGTCCTGTTCCCAGTCAACATCCCTCTCTCCCCATCCTTAGCTCAGCCACAACCCAGGGGGTCTCACACACTTGAACTCTGCAGCCTGCACACTAGGCTAGCTCTGTCTAGATCAGGGGACAGCAAACTTTTTCTATAAAAAAAACAGGTAGTAAATATTTTAGATTTTGTGGGCCATTTGGTCTTTGTCACAACTACTCAACTCTGCATTTCAGCACAAAAGCAGCCATAGACAATCTGTAACCAGATGAGTGTGGATGTGTTCCAATAAAACTTTATTTATAGAAACAAGCATTAGCTGAATGTAGCGCACAGGCAGTAGTCTGCTGACACCTGGTCTATACTTTTACAAACAGATGCCCCTCGGCAACTTCAGGCCTAAGGGTATACACACTGGTAGCATTTTTCCTCAGAAAGACAGACCTGGCAAAAAAAGCCCAGACCCTGAAAGACCACTCAGGGTCATTTAGGAAGGGAGGTCCCAGGCCTGTGGGTACCCAAAGTGGACCCTGGAATGCCAGCATACGCTCCAGTTGGGCACCTCCACTTGACCCTGCAGACTCCTCCCCCCATGGGGAAGACGAAGTCAGACAAGGGCCAGAGTGGGCCTTCTAGAGCCTGAGGTGCAGGGACTCTTCCTGACCAGAGCTAAGGGTACACAGAAGATATGCAAAACAGTTTTGAATATTTGAAAGAATATATTTAATATTATAACATTTTCATCATATCACTGAAATCACTTCCATCACAGTTAATGCAACAATTTTGTAATTGTAACCAGGAAGGTGAGACATAATGTTTTAAAAAGCAAAAAAAAAGGGGGGTGCCTGGGTGGCTCAGTTGGTTGAGAGTCTGACTTCAGCTCAGGTCAGGATCTCATGGTTTGTGAGTTTGAGTCCCACATTGGGCTCTTTGCTTTCAGTGCAGAGCCCATTTCAGATCCTCTGTCTCCCTCTCTCTCTGCCCCTCCCCAGTTTGCGCTCTCTCTCTCTCCCTCTCTCCCTCTCTCTCTCTCTCTCTCTGTCAAAAATAAATAAACAACAAAAAGATTAATAAAAAAATAAAACATTTTAAAAAAGGATAGAAAGGATCTGGTTGGAGACACATCTTTAATTTCTTGGTGTGTAGCGTGAAGCAAATTACTTCGCTTCTCTGATCCTCACTTTTCTCAGCTGTAAATGACTTTTCATAGTGATTTGGGAAAGCTTAAATAAGGTAATAAAAGAAAAGTAATTAGCACAATGCCCAGCACACAGCTAATGGTCAAAGACAGTTAACTGTGATAAGCTCCAAGCTACCAGAATAAGACACACCGGTTTTGAAATTTCAAGTTGTCTTAGAGTTCTTCTAGTCCATGGAACTTGCCTTATCAGACACTCCTGAGTCAAACTCAGCCTGCTCTTCAAAACTGCTCAAGATAGCAACCATTTTTTAAAACTGGAAAGAAAAAATGGCCATTTTCCCATCATCCTCAGGCTACAATATTACACATCTGTAGGTACTGAAAGTCCCAATAATAAACCATTTTATTTTTAAATTCCACAATGACATGAATTGGGGGGAAAAAAAGTCAAGCTTCATGTAGCAGAGATTTTAAAAAATGCTTTCCCATCATTCTCCAAGAAGCATTCTGCAACTCAAACACATTCATCCACACATCACTACTCTCTCTCTCCTCTAGTTTCCTCAAACTCGCTTTATAATGACTGTTTTCCGTGTGCAGATTTAGCATGATTACATGTTCAGCTGCATTGGCTCTTTTTTATGGTAAGGTGCTTAAGTGAAGAGGCTGACTATATTCTGTACTACAAGGTAAGGACTCTGTATATCCAAGTATGAGTTAACTGCACTTTCCGTTAACCATTTCTGCAGCTTTAGTATCAAACTCTAACAATTTATTCTAAAGGTTAAATTTAAAACCTGAAACACCTAAAAACTTTTGTTAAAGGAACAGACCATTATCTAGTACATGGGTAGATACACAAGTTAAAAATATAGCAAATCCTCAAACAATAAATAGTAAAAATAGAAAATCTGAGATGCTAAATAAAAAATGAACGATAATTATGATTAATATAATAAACTGACTATAACAACAATATTCATTGCCTCATAAAGTTTCATAAATGTAACAAATTAAGCTGGTTGCACTGAAGAGATAAATAAGGTTTTTAGATTCATTTTTAAAACATCTCTGCATTTTCCTTAATCTGCAAATGTAAAATGTCAGTTGGCAAAGCTTTAGCTATAGTGTACTTACAAAAAAGAATATTTGGGAATTACTGGGTCTTGTACTAAAAATTCCTCAATCTGTCAACTAACAGATGTTTCAGAGAAAGCGGTAGAAAGGTAGAAGAATAATAACCCTACCCCTATACCCTTCAAAATTCAATCACACAAAATTTTTCTACATTAAAATCAACATGAAGAATTATGTCTAAATAGCCTTTTGCTAGAAAAGAATATACACATAATCATGTACACAAGGAAAAATTTTAGCAAAATTTTAAGCTATTCCAAAAAAGAAGAAGGGGAAAAAAGGACCACCATCAATAGCAAGAGATGGGAAACGGCTTAAATGTGCACATTTTAGAGACAAGCATTTATCTATATGTTCTGCAAAGAAGAGAATGAATAAATGCTATATCTTAACTCTGGGGTCTCTCAAAAATATGACTGATGACCATGGAGGAGTCACATGAGCCTTTAGCAAGGGCCAAATTCAGGGAGCTGAATGGTACTCAGAAACCCCTCTAGGGGTGCCTGGCTGGCTCAGCAGGTGGAACATGTGACTCTTAATCTTGGGGTTTTGAGTTCAAGCCCCACCTTGGGTATAGAAATTACTTAAAAATAAAATCTTAAAAAAAAAAGAAACCCCTCTAAAAACTGAAATTATAGTTAATGAGAGTTAATAACTGTACTAAGTCATCAAGAAACTCAGTTAAATCTCTTAGTGCATGGATAAGAGTAAGCTTACCTAATATAAAAATATATTAAAAGGAAAATTATAGCACACTATTCAAACCTCTTCAACAATATTTCTAGAAAACAAATCTGTAATATGGTTTCTGACCTCCCAGAGACCCAAAGCTCTCCATATCAAAAGGGAGCCACAGCCCCTTTATTCGAGTTTACATGAGCAATATCTCTAATTACTGTGCAAGGCTGCCAGGTGTTATGAACATTGTAAATAGATGAGAACCTTTCCAGAAGTACAGGGTGTGGTCTCAGATGGAGAGAGTCCTATGAAAGAAAGGCAGAGTAGTACTAGAGAGAGAAAATCCAGTTTTATAACCTGGGCAAGAACCAAGGAGGGGGCAGATCCATAGCTGTGTATAAGGAATTTACAAATCTCATGAGAACATAAGGTTGTTTTTATTTCAATACTCTGAAAACAAATAATGTAAGGATATCCTTGATCATCACAGCAGCCATGCCCATAGTGTTTGAGCAAAAAGCCCTGCCCTCAGGAATCACCTTGGGTCAATGAAAAAGGAAAACAGATGGACTTGGGAATCTAAATGATGTGTTCTCACCCAGTGAAAGGTAAGGAAGGTCAAGTTCCTCAGCATGAATCAAAGTTTCGCAGAAGTTGACTATGGTAAATATGGTGGGAGAATTGAGTCACCATCCACTATGCAGCAGGATAGACCAGCTGACTGCCAAAGAATCCACCCAGAATAGTCAGCATCATATTTGTTAAAGCAGCAATTTAGCTAATGTGCTTAAATTAATATAGTTAATTTGAATTAGTAATAAGGAAATGTACTTAATTTCTTTTTAAGTTTATTTATTTATTTTTACTAATCTCTACACCCAGAGTGGGGCTCACACCCACATCCCGAGATGGAGAGTTACATGTTCCTCCAACTGAGCACAGCCAGGCACCCTGGAGTGTACTTAATTTCTAAATTGATTTAGGTTTCATAAAGGTACAAGAGCTAAAAACAAAACAAAACCAAAAAACCCAAAACAAACAAAAAAAAATACACAAAAACTCACCTGCAATTAAACGTGTCATTACAATAATAATGATTTAAGTCAACCCTGGGGTTCTATAAATTATTTAATTTTTTATGTTTATTTATTTATTTTGAGAGAGACAGAGACAGTACGAGCAGGAGAGGAGTAGAGAGAGAGGGAGAGAGAGAGAATCCCTGCACTGTCAGTGCAGAGCCCGACACAGGATTCGAACTCACGAAACAGTGAGATCATGACCTGAGCCAAAACTGAGAGTCAGACGCTTAACCGACTGAGCCACCCAGGAGCCCCAAATTATTTACTTTAAAAGGTATCTCATCCAACTTTGAGAAACTCTGGTTAAGTCCTGAATCCCCACATTTATTATCTGTTTAACCTTAAGCAAGTTCACAAAACTCTCTGAGTCTCAGTAAGAAACAATGGCCTCCAAAGTAACAACGGCTACTTCACAAAACTAAGGTCAGTCCTAATGAAATCAGAGAACATGCAAGTACTCAGCACAGTGCCTGAGGCTTAGTAAACACCCAGTACAACAACACTCATCATGATCAATATTAACTACAGACACATTGTGTTGTTTTCTTAAAGGATGATCATCTTGTTGTTAAAATTAGTTTTTTGCTCTCTATTCATTTCACATATGACTACAAAAAGCATTCAAATTCTGAGCCTATGTTCCCTTCAATCTCTATGATCAGTTCTTGAAAGAAAGTAAATTGATTGAATTATTAGGAATAATAATACAACCTATGTGGCTGGTTTTACATGTATCCCAGGAAGAGAACTAGACCCTTAGGCACAATATGTTTCTTTCTTATGTATTAAAGAGGAATAACAATATTAAACATGTTGAAATGGCTCTACAAAGATTGGCTGATTTAAAAAGTTGCTAAGCAATTTACACATGAGGGTAAAGTTTTCACTAGTGCAGCAAATTGCATCATTTGTTCAAAATATTCACTATCTCTCTCTAGTCAGCTCATTCCTACATTCTCCTTCCCATAAAAGGAAAATCCTTCCTGCTCCTCTGACATCAGGCTTGGCCATGTGACTTGTTTTGACGAATTCAATGCAAGCTGAAGTAACACATGCCATATCCAAACAGAAGGTGTAGGAGCCATCTTATGAGTAATCCATTGGTTTTTTTCTTCTTTACGGTGAGACCAGCTCATCCAAGAAAGGGACCATTCCTTCAGTCTGAGAACCAGAATAAAGACAAGGTAGGGCAGCACTACAGACAACCCCTGAGAGATAAATAAACCAGAGATTTGGAGGTTGTTACCTCAGCATAACCTAGCAGTATCTGACAAATACACTCAGATCCCACAAATGCAGTACTAACACAAAATATTTAACACTTAGGTTAAAATATAGAGGAGCATTTTCTCACTGATTCATCTCTCCCATTTCTTTCCTCCTTTTGCCACAATACTAATTTGGCAATGTTACTCTTTCAGGGATAAAATATCTCATGTTAGGTCTCTAAGTAAATACAAATCACTTGTAAGTGATGTCTTTTAAGGCAAGATACACATAACTAACCATTTTAACTGCATACCAATGTATTCTCTTTATCATTCCTGGGCCCTGATTTCTTTCCTAACAAATAGCAGCTACAAATGCTTGTACATCAAGAGGAAGGCAATCATTGGAGCACTTAAAGGAGGATAAACCCTACTGAGATAATATAGTTACGCAAACAGCTCAAGCGAAGGGCAGGAAACATCAATGTTTACCACGTGTGTGAGTGCCTGCCCTGGAGCACAGTCCCATGAAGAGTCCAATCATGTCTGGCCCGAGCATGCCTCATCACAGGATGTCAAGAGAAAAGAGCCCCATACACCTGCTATCTGTGAGTCCATCTTACAATGAATGGCTCTGTGAGTTCCAGATTGCACCAAGTGATGCCACTGTCTTCCCATGAGCCTTGTGCAAGACAGATGATTCAACACTAACAGATCCTTAAAGGCAATAACCATGTCTCATTCATCTTTGTATCCCAGTACTATTACACTTGTAATTAAAGGCAGCTTAGTGCAGAGCAGTTAAAAGCATGGGCTTTGAGTCAAGAGTTCAAGATTCAAATACCAGCTTCTCCACTTACTTGTGTAACATCCTTATGAATAGATGCTGTTAAGTGCCTTTCTAATGTCCCTCTGACTTGAACATTTTAGAGCAAAGGACTTTATACCAACAATATCAGCATCCCTGATGAAGACTTCTTTTGAGCCCTGGAAAACTGCTCTGCTCTTGTAGGGTTCAAGATACAAGTTCAAGGAAATTAACCACCCTCAAAAATAACTGGTAGAGATGTTTATACATCAGTGCTCACCAAAACATCATTCACAATATCCAAAAGGTAGAAACAAACCAAATGTCCATCGACAGATAAATGGATAAACAAAATGTGGTATGTAATACACTGGAATATTATTCATCCTTAAAAAGGAATGAAATTCTCATTCATGCTACATCAAGAATGAGCCCTGAAAATATTATGCTAAATGAATTAAGCCAGATACAAAGAGACAAATATTGTATGATTCCACTCGCATGAGGTCCCCAGGATAGTCAAATTCATAGAGACAGAAAGTATAATAATGGTTGCCAAGAGACTGGGGCAGGAGGGAATGGGAAGTCACTGTTTAATGCGTAGACAGTTTCCTTTTGGGATGATGCAAAAATTCTGAAGGTGGATGGTGGAATGGTTTCACAACATTGTGAATGTACTTAAAACCACAAAGTTGTACATCTAAAAATGGTTAAAATGGTAAATGTTGTTACATGTATTTTACCACAGTAAAAAATAAAGATAATAAAAATATATTTTAAAAAAGAAAAGAAAAAAAACTGACAGAAGCTGGTGGTTACACATCCCTCCTCCCTTACCCCTCATGTGAGACCATCCATATCCAGACTTTCCTTGTGAGATTAAACTCCAGTCACCACTGGAGTAGCTTACCGAATAATGTCCCACCTCTTGCCTGCCTTCTCCTCTCTATCTCATACCCTTGTTCATCTACTGGTGATACCTGTATGTCCCAAATAATTACCTTCACAAGAATACTTGTCTCAGGGTTTGCTACTGAAGGCAAGTTTCTTAACTTCTCTAAACACTAATTTCCTCATCATGAGAAATAATACTTGGATCATGGACTTATTGTAAAAATTAAATGAGATAATTCTTGAACATGCTTAGCAAAGTGCCTGTCACATAGTTAGTAGTTACCTATTAGCTTCTTTAACTTCTAGTCCAATAGTCACCTGACTTTTTGATTGAAGATAAACTAAGTCTCTCAGTTTCAGGAAGAGATTAAAAATCAAAGAGCTATCGTTTCTCATCTTCCACCTGATTAACACCTCCCATGATTTACTATTTGCCATTTAACCACAAGAGACATCAAAAGGAACTAGAATTTTGCATCCAATTCAATCCTTCACTTAGAAGTGGGCTAAGCCCACAGAAGAAGTTAGATAAGCTCCCAGATATCAACAGATTTTCCAAGACAGACAGATCACCACTATACCCTCCTGACTTGGAGAATTAGGGAGCTGTTGGGTTAACTATACACAAACATTAATTCCTATCCTTTCTCTTTGCCCCCAAATGTACCATCTTAGCATCATTAAGGCTTATGATGAAGACTAAATATGCATTTAGTCTTTTTCTGCTTGACAGTGCACCAAATGAAACCATAGCATCACAAAAATCCACTGAGGTGTACCCTTTGCTGAGTACCATTTTATTTGCTTTGGTTTCTCTTTATTTGCTTGCCAAAATATGCAGAGAATTTTGTTTTTAGCACAGTGATCACCTATGCCAATTAGCAAACCAGAAGAATAGGTTACTGACTCTGGTGGACTCTTGTAAATAAGACCTATGAGAAATTCAGGGTGCGTAGTGGCTCAGTTAAGCATCCAACTCTTGATTTCGGCTCAGGTCATGATCTCAGGGTCATGAAATCAAGCCCGGTGTGGTTGGGCTCTGCACTGGACAAGGAGCCTACTTAAGATTCTCTCTCTCCTTCTCCCTCTGCTCCTCCCCTGCTCTCTCTCTCTCTCGCTCTCGCTCTCTCTGTCTCTCTCAAATAAATAAATAAATAAATAAATAAATGTTTAAAAAAGGACTGATGAGAAATTCGATTTCTATCCCCTACTTTTATAGAAAAATGGCTTTCTGAATACGTTTTTTTAAGCCAAACAAAAGTTGACTAGACTTATGTGTTAAAAAGGGAAACTCGTTACCAAAACAAATAAATAATAAAATCCCAAATCACATCTTGTCTTTTACCATAATCCCCCAAAGTTTTTTTCTAACACCTCATCTATCCATAGCCTTTAATTTTGTTCTCATCCCTCACAATTATATACAGGTGGCTTAAATCCTGTATATGGACTTAAGTCCAAAGCATCTGACTGAAGGTAAACACCATCCATACTGGACATGTCTAATGGTTTCCATCTTTGTCTCAATTACATTAAGTTTATGAGGCTCATACTTCTCCCTACATCACTGCCTATATTTTTCCATTTCCATTTACTTTTTGTAAAATAATGACAAGATTCCAGAAATATTCAAATGATCACACAAACTCTGCTATACAAATATGGTAAGTGCTGCTGAAATAAAACTACTTCTTAAGAGTTAAGATCAGGGGCACCTGG
Source organism: Cryptoprocta ferox (assembly GCA_028646485.1). Lineage (NCBI taxonomy): Eukaryota > Metazoa > Chordata > Mammalia > Carnivora > Eupleridae > Cryptoprocta > Cryptoprocta ferox. The sequence goes on from CM053574.1 coordinate 22,786,072, forward strand.
GTGGCTCAGTCAGTTAAGCGTCTGGCTTTGGCTCAGGTCATGATCTCATGGTTTGTGAGTTCAAGCCCTGCGTTGGGCTCTATGCTGACAGCTCAGAACCTGGAGCCTGCTTTGGATTCCGTGTCTCTCTCTCTCTCTCTCTGCCCCTGCCCTGCTCATACTCTGTCTCTCTCTCCAAAATAACTAAACATAAAAAATTTTTTAAAAAGAGTTAAGATCATGATTATGATAGCTCAAAACATTGGTTCAGAAGTTGAAGCACGGAAGTCAAGATAAATGTATGAAAGGGACTTTAGCAATGTTACTATCTAATGTACAAAGTGGTATAAGTCATACAAAAGTAAAGTTGTAGGCAACTGGTATGCATAGGGCATTGCATGGGGTTCCAGCACATAACTCTCAATCTTTTACAATTTAGGGAATAAACCATTTCCATTTGTGAACTTTCTCACACCACTTTTAGAAGCTGTATACTATGAATTTCCTTCTAGTATAACAAAGTCAGTTTAATGCCATCCACTAACTGTAAACATTTTCAAAGATTTTAAAACAAGAGCCATACTCTCTGTGTTCTGCTCAAAACTCACTGAAAAGAACTTGGTCCCTGATGACATTTGGAGAGATTCTCAAAACCAGCAAGCAGTATGGAGTCCCATTATAGAACAGGAGCATCCTCACTTGGAAAGTGGTCTTTTAAAGGTATTAAAACTGCATAAATTGGGGGCACCTGGGTGGCTCAGTCAGTTGGGTGTCCAACTTCAGCTCAGGTCACGATCTCACGGTTTGTGGGTTCGAGCCCCGCGTCAGGCTTTGTGCTGACAGCTCAGAGCCTGGAGCCTGCTTTGGATTCTGTGTCTCCCTCTCTCCCTGCCCCTCCTCCACTCACACTCTGTCTCTCTCTGTCTCTCAAAAGTGAATAAATGTTTTAAAAAAAATTTTTTTTAACTGTATAAATTGTGTTTGGTCAATGGAATCATAATGGGCAGTGCTAGGATTCCCAAGGCCATATTCATAATCTTTCTATTGCTTTCCAGGTCATTCTGCTACTCGCTCACACCAATTTCAAACCCTGTACTCCCACAAACACCAAAAGCAGGTAGTTATTGCCATGAAAGTGGAATGAAAGAAGAATAAAGAGAATTCAGCATCTCTGGTTGTGTCAGAGATGAAACCCCTTAACAGTTAAGCTTGATCCTCATTTCCTTAGTAGATCACAGGGTCTTCATGCCGTCACTCTGTCTGGCCTCTTTCATCATCCCCCATCCCCAGCTAAGCTAATCTCCAGCTCCACAGGTCTACTTTCACTGCCCCAAATCCCAAATCTCCCATTCTCTTGCTTATCTTTGGACCTAGACTGTTCCTTCTGTTACTTGTACCATCAAAACCAACCGCACCCCAGCTAACTCACTTTAGTGTTCCACCTCACCCTAGGTGTCAACTTCTTCAAGAAGCCCTCTTCAGCCTTCATGCATGAATCTCTTAGCCCTCCATGACACCCTGGGTGTTCCTCCATAATAGTTCCCATTACTATTACAAATAGCCTGCTTATTTGTCTAGTGCCTCACTAAAGGCTACAATCCCCAAACCCCTAAATATCACTTGCTCTATTTACAGTTGCACACCTTGTGCCCAGCAGGGTTTTCCAGGTTATTCTTGTTTTCCAGGATAAAATAGCTAATAAAGTGACAATTACTGGGGCACTAGGGTGGCTCAGTTGGTTGAGCATCCAGCTTTGGCTCAGGTCATGATCTCACAGTTTGTGGGTTCAAGCACCACATTAGGCTATTTGCTGTTAGCACAGAGCCACTTTGGATCCTCTGTCCCTCTCTCTCTCTGCCCCTCCCCCATTCTCTCTCTCTCTCTCTCTCTCTCTCTCTCAAAAATAAACATTTAAAAAATGGCAATCACTTAATTCTTTGCATGAAAAATCTATTGTAAAAAAAATATCATTTTAGATCTGAAAAGAGACCAGATGATTTTGACACATACCAAGAGATCCCCAAATAAGGACAAAACTAGCAGCAAAGCCAAAAATGCAACTTAGGTCGTTTGACCCACAGGTCAGTACTCACATCTATATATCCAAAAGGACCTGCTCTGAAGTTATTCTAAGCAAGTATTCATGTTACTGAATTCAAGGTGGGCTGTCAAAATATTTGAAGCCTGTGTATGAAAAGATAGTCTTTACTTGGACTTAACAAAAAAGGTAAAGAATTTCCCTTGTGTGCCCCTGCTAACTGTTCTGTGCTTACAACCCTGACGAACAGCAGCCACTGAAACTCAGTTGCCTTTGTATCTACCCCGCATCAAACAAGATCTATTTTCAACGGGTTCCTAAGAATGCCAAGCTATCATCCCATTCACAACCAAACCTCCTGCTTCCCCCCATGGGGAAGTTCTAGGAACAAGATGGGTAAAGGGCAAAAATGCAAAACAAAGAAGGCATAGGAGGGAACTTTACCCAGAAGGAAAACACACACACACACACACACACACACACACACACATCACAGGAAAGAAAAGAGATCCATCAAAAGCCCTCTCCTGAGAGCCAAATGTGAAAGAATCAACAACATTGCTCCCAGGATCCTGCCCTTTGAACCACAATGTTGCTCATCCAGGTGATGACAGTTAATTTGGAGCTGGCTGGAAGGAAGGCAGCAAGGCTAAACTACATCAACCAGGCATAAGAAAGCCATCTTGGTAGGAGTTTGGCAGCCACCAGTGTCACCAAGAAAATAACCAGGGATCATGGTACCAATCTAACCACATATCTTGCAGATCAGCTCAAACCTCCACCTTCAGACCAGAGTTCACCAACAGAGCAACTCCAAGACCCCATACCCACTTCAGTCACCTTGGACCCAAAAAGGATGAACTCCCCACCCTGACCACACCCACCTTGTTTTAGAGAAACTCACTACATGTAACTACAGTGCATAACTAGATTTAGTTTCTTATATAAAACCCTGCCCTTTCTTATTATAATTAGCACAGTGCTTTAGTGGAAAGCCTCTCACAGTCTATATAAGGATCTGAGAGTATTCCTACAGAAGAGTCACATTGCTCAATTTCCATTCAAGCTCTCGTCTTCTGAGCCAACTAAGAAGTTGCCTTGAATTAATAGTTTGCTCTTAATACATTTACGGGGAATGCACTTTGCTGCCTGCAATTCATTCATACTCTGAAATCATTAATGACAACTACCTTTAGGGGTGGAAAGCTGTAAAGCAGAGAAGGAAAAAAATGGAACAGGAACACTATCAGAACCCGCACGCACACACATGCACACGTGCTAACATACTACACACATACAAGAAAATCAAGTGAGCAAAATGTAGAATCTAAGAAATAAACCATGGCAAGTAAAGCTGCTTGTATAAGGCATCTTTGATCACTGTCATTGGCCTTTCCTCTACAGGTGTATTCCAGAAATGCCCTCCAACCCTACCCATCTGCTGGGGCCACAATCTCACTATTGACTTCCAGGAAAAAGTAATCACTTAGTTCCTTCCTGAAAGTGCTGGCTGCCTTTCTTTCTCTTCTTTCTCTTTTTAATTTTGTTGAGTGCCCACTAGGTGCCAGCAACTAGAGATTTCCTGGAACTTCAGAGCAATAAATCTGAAAGATGGAAGTGGAAAAGGAATGCCCAAAAGTTAAAAGCACAACTTGAGGCACAACGCTGGGGAAAAAAAAGCCAGCAAGGGCCACAGAAATCTGACAATGGCAAAAGTTGAACTGGCCCAAGAGAAGAGTGACCAATTATATGAGCAATTAAGTCAGTGAGGCTTGTAGCCTTGAGCTTCCCCAGCTGAGGCACAGTGAGTAGCAAACCAGGCAGAGGACTCAGCCCTAGCTGTGAAAAAAAGATAGCCTGGCTCTTCCTGATGCCTATGCACTGACACTGGGGCTCAGTTGTTGTTTCTGTTGTAATCATGGGGCCACACACTACCCCTATGATAGCAAGGGATAATTTAGGAACCTTGAGGGTCAGGCAGATGCAGGTTCAATTTCTAGATCTGCCACATCATTAACTTTGAGCAAATTCTTCTGTTCATTTACTCAATCAACAGATATTTATTTGAGCATCTAGTATGTGTTAAAGACTCTTCTAGGCATCGGGGATACAGCAAAAGGCAAAGCTCTTGCCTTCACAGGGCTTAGAAAATTCTTTGAGCCTCAGTTTCCTCATCTACAAAATGGGAATAATATACCTACCATTATAGGTAGTTTGAAATGAGAAGTATAAAGTACCTAGCACAGAATGGTATCCTTCACAGAGCAGACCTAACTTAGCTAAAACTTCCAACTAGAGTGTAAACTCCAAATGAAGAACTACCTCTCGTTCACCTCTATACCCCCCCAGTACCTATCACATAGTAGATGCTCAATGAGTATTTCACAGATCAATGAATGAGTATTCAATAGTAGCCATTATTATGGTAACCGATAATCATTATTCTTCCCCAAGCCACTGAGGTTCTATTACCTAATAAAGCAACAGGGCATAGGGCACCTGGGCGGCTCAGTCAGCTGAATTTCCAACTCTTGATTTCAACTCAAGTAATGATCCCAGGGTCCTAGGATCGAGCCCCAAGTCAGGCTCTGCGTTGAGCATGGAGCCTGCTTAAGATTCTATTTCTTTCTCCCTCTGCCCCTCTCCCTTGCTCACCCTCTAGCTTTCTCTCTCTCTCTAAAAAGAAAAAAAAGTAACAAGGCATTAAATTAAAGCCTTTTTTTAAGACAAGGAAGGTACACTACACGATATATCTTCAGACTTTTTTTTACATAAAAGTGAATGTTTCTAAACATAAGTATTCCAATTCAAGAAACCTGTTAGTACGAAGACCAGCGTAGGCAGCTGAGACAGATGCCTGCCCACTGCTTTCCTAACCCCAAAGTAAGGACAAGTTGGCCAGGTTTCAGGTTGATCCAGAAGACACTTAAAAAGTTAAATGATGGGGTGCCTGGCTGGCTCAGTCAATGGAGCATGTGACTCTTGATCTTGGGGTCCAGGTTCAAGCCCCATGTCATGTATAGAGATTACTTTAAAATAAAATCTTGAAAAAAAGAAAATAAATGAAGTTTGGCACATGTACTAAAAGATCATCTATCAGAAAGGTTAAGCTTTAAAAAGAGTGCCACATCAACAAACAATCACAAAATCTCAATGGCTTAAAACAATGAAGGTGTACTTCTTGGTCTCATTATATGTCCAATGCCAGTTGCTCATTTAGTGACTAAGGGACTGAGGCAGATGAAGGCTCCATCTCAACACTTGCTTCCATGACCATCACAGCAGAAGCAAGCACTGTATGGTCTCACACTGGAAATTAAATATTCTAGCATAGAAGTGACGCCAGTCACTTCCAACATACACCTGGAAGGAGAGAAAAGTAGCTAGGGTGAACATAATCTCTACCAAAGGTGATGCTAAGACCAACAAGCTGTGGAATAACAGAGGGATTTGTTACAGAGGATGCTCCAGTAAGACAACTGGACAGCTCTAAGGTTCTCAAATTCTAGACCTCGGAGGGTGTGTTTTAGAGCAGTGGCCTCAACATGAAGACATCTCAAACAACACAAACCTGGAATTTTCAGAGCAACTCTGCTTTTTTTCTATAACTACACTGAAAGTCCAGATAAGCTTTTATTTAGGAAACACACGAAAAAAGTTTCTACAGCTGAAAAACATTAGAAAAACTAATGTAAACCAAATCCTTTGTTTTACAGATTTAAAAAGTGGGGGTGGGGGGGATAGAAGCCCAGGAAGTTACAGTGACCCCACCCCACCCCCAGGAAAGCTCCAGAATGTTTACCAGATGTAGAAATAAGTCCATTGACAGATTTGTTGTACGGCTGCACCACCCTCTGGCCCTACTCTTCATCTCTGCTCTCTTTAACTGGCACAATAGAGCCAGACCCAGACCAAAATCATGTCACAAAATAAATGGTATGGACGATAAGTAGTCCCCACCCTCCTGCACTAAATAATGATTCACATCCCATTAGCACTTCTCTACATTACTCATTCCCTACTTCCTGGCAAATGTGAAGCCATTAGTAGAAGTTAATACTAACCTTCAGGACACTTTCGTTTTGTTCTCAGAAGACTACAGGTGAACAGCCAGCTAGGATGTGAGTTCACTCAATTCCATTCTCTTCTCATGTTCCCAGCTTTGCATCGTGCCCAGATTTTCCTCCACCTTCATTCACACTAAAACACTGGGTGCCACATACTTAAGCCTCAATGGTCTTCTAACCCCCAATCTTTCTTTTTCAAATCATCTTATAACTTTCTAGCCCGTGAAATAAAGCTCAAAGTTTTCAACAACCTGGAATGCAGTTACCTCAATTTTACTCCAACCTACTTTTCCAACATTATCTCTGCTGTAGTACTGATCCTGCCAAGCCAAAGGCAAGATGATGGGCCTGGAAGTCAAAATGACATAGTAATAAATCCTAGATCTTGTACAAATTCCTTAATCTGAGTGTCAATGTTCTCACCTGTAAAATAGATATGATGGCATCTACTTTGAGAGGCTCTTGAGAGAGTGTAACAGTGAGGATTATGTTTGACTACAAGCCACAAACAGTGGCTTGCAAGTAAGGAGATAATTTGTTTTACGCAATAAGAAGTATCGGAGGAGTCATTCTAGGCTGGTACAATGGCTCAACGACATCATCGAGATCAAGATCCTCCCAGGTTCCATTTTTATGGAACTGTCATTAAAATGGAACCATAGAACCAGTAAAAATGGTTCTGCCATTTTTAATATCTTTATTGCTATAGTTTGCTGCTACTCTTTCAGGCACTGCACCTATGTTCCCAGGAACAAGAAGCAGAAAGGAGCCAAAGCTGTCGTGGTATACTAGCTATGTGTGTCCTCACTAAGTTTTAGGAAAGCCCTCATCCAACAACATCCACTTACATCATTTTAAGACCTGAGTCTCATAGCCACACTAGGCTGTAAGAGAACCTTGGAAAATGAGATGGGCATATTTCCATCTCAAAATTGAGGTTCCTTTAGTTTTCAGAAAGGAGAGAATGAATATTGGATAGGCCATCAGTAATGTCCATCCCAATGTTAAATAATATATTTTAGGTAAAGTGCTAAGCACAGTAGTTAACAGCTCAATAAAAGCTGAGCTGTAATTACTGCTACTATAAATATTGTTATTGTTATTATTCACCTATCTTACCCTCTGACCAAATGGAATAGCTCATTATATCTAGATGTTCTCCTTACATTTCTACTATATATGTATCTATATGCTCTATATGTATCTCCAACACTATCTCTGCTTCAAGGTCCAGGAAAGTGCCATTTCATCCAAGGAGTCTTTCCTGACACCCTAATAATAAGTTCTATGGTGGCAGAACCCGTATCAGACAATAACTCCTGTGTTCATTACTCCATTGAGCATAGTCTCTTGGAACACGATAGGCTCTAATAAACAATGCCTTGACAACCTAAGTAATTCATGTACATGTTCATACCCACATTTACAGCCAGTCCTCTAGAATCAAACATGGTATATTCCTGTAATGTTAAAGTTAAGCATTAGGTTTATATGTCATAAAGCTAGTTGTGGGAGGGAGAGGATGAAGACTGTATTCCCCAAGAATAAGAAGAAAAAATTATAAAATTTTCTAAAACACCTTACTTTTTATATGCTGTGGGAGTTCAGATTATAGTTCGTCAAATATTCCCTCCTCTACTATAGGCAGCATCTACTTTTACCCATGGATGTTGATCTTCACCATGTGACCTGCTATGTCCAAAAGGGTTGTTAGTGAAGATGACATTTGCTTGTGCAATTTGACTTGGCTCTCAAATCCAGTTACCTGCCACAAGAGGGGTATGCCTTCTTAAGTAGCTGCCATCCCTTCTGCTTGGGCCCCAGAACACATGAGCAACAGACCAGAACCCATTAGGTAGCCTACAGGAGAGCCACCCCAAGAGCCCAGCCTAGATCAGCCAAATCACAGTCAACTTAAAATGTCAGGAGTGTGAGAATTAATACCTGTTGCTGTAAGTCAAGATGTTTTGATACAGAGCAAAAGTTTACTAATATAACTTCTATCAATTGGTATATTTTATCATTTCTTACATATTGATTCATTTTGTTCCTTTTCTTCACATAAGAAAGAACGAACTGAAGAATATCTGTCTTTGGTACATCCAATGATGTCTGTCTTTAGATCAACTGTTTTAGATTTATGAGACCTACATTCCCATTAATATCTGTGTTTTTCCATTTTCCATTTGTTTATTTTTCTAAAATAAGGAAAGTCACAACAAAGTATCAAGGAATAATATAAACATTGCTGAAACTGAACTGTTGGCTAGCACGTAGGTCTCCCATATAACAGCCAAAATGTTAACTTCTTAGTTGATGAAAGGGATTTAAGGGTGTCTGCAGAAAAACGAACAAAAATGTAGATTATACAAACTCAACCTCACCAAAGTCAAAGACTATCTGTTGAGGTGAATTTATGGATTCCATTCATTTAAACTCATATTTGAGGATATATGTTTTGGCAAACCATGACCACTGAGTTTCACCAATGTGAAGACACTGATAAGGCTTAAGTCTTGTGGCCTTGCCAAATTAATAAAATAAGAGGGCCATACTATTTTAATAGAATAATTTTAAATACAATTATATTTACTCACTAATGAAAAAGAGTCTCTTTGTAAGTGAAAGAGAAAAAAAAAATTCCAATCCCTTAGCAAATGGGAAAAAAAAAAGCCAACTGAATGATAAGATCATGTATTCAACCAATACCTATTCAAAATACCAAATGGAAATTTAAGGTATCAATAAAAATAGAAGAATGTGGATTTTGTTTTGTTTTACCTTCTTTTTAACAATCATCATTACATTTGGAACCAAATTTCCACTTAGCCAAAGCTGACCTACTAGAAATATATAATACACGAAGTTACTAAATTTGCCTATTGATGGCCTTCGGAGTAGCAAGACACATAGGACAGTGCAAGGGCCATTAACATTGCAACGGCCTCTTAACAGAACAGGCCCTATGTATGCAGGGAGTGTCCACACTTCAGAACAGACACATATAGACGGCACAACCCAAATTCAAATTCAAGGCCATAGCCAAGGTCACAGGCTCTGGGTCAGAGAAACCTAGACTCAAGTGATCACTCTTAAACTAAACTCTGACAAGATACAAACCTCCTTTTAGCTTCCTTATCTATAATTTGGGGGTAATAATAACATCTACCTCATAGGAGCTCTGAAAGTTTTAAAAAAGATAATGTATGTAAAATACTTCAAAAAGTGTTAGCATATGCAATAGCAATAATAATAGTAATAGTAATAACACTACCTTAACAAACCTGGCTCCTACATGAAAACCACCCTAATCAGTGTACTCTGACTCACCATCTGTTCATGGAACACTGAATGCACAGCTTTATACTCACATCCAGATACAGCTTCTATAAGGTAACAGCTCTCTGATCAACCAGTAATTTTTCTAGAGAATTCAGGAAAAGGGCACTGAAAAAAATAAGGCTTTCACTTATAGAGAATTGAGACCACACTCCCTCCACCCATGAAAATCTTGCTGGTGAAACCATGCTTCCATCACCATCCACACACCACCCTCCCAAACTGTGCAAGGCTTTTATTCAAGCACAGAGGCAGACAAGATGGCTCACCTTGGAAGCAAACTCACCTTAAAAGCAAACTCTTCTACTCTCCAGAAATGATCTGGCTTGACCCCACTGCCAACTCCAAACTGACAGCCAAACTGTAAGTGAAGAAGGCAAGCCCTCACTTCCAGAAGTTGAGTTACACTGTCGGAAACTAAAGGAATACCTTCCATTCGTGGTCATCCTAATAAGGCATGCTTGTCTGCTTCAAAAATATCTTATAAATCCATTAATAGAGCCAAGAGCCAAGTACAATATACTGAGAAACAATGTGACTTTACAAGGACAAGAGTGACCATAGGAGACAAAGTGCCACACCCTTTTTCCAGATAGCTCAACGGTAGATGGTGTCTCTTAGAAAGAAGTCTGCAATTCTAGAGAAATAGGTGGACTATTCTAACCCCCAACACCCACCCCCCAACACCACTGCATTATTTTTTACACAGATCCATTTCATTTTCTTTTTTAAGCCAATGGCCTGAGCATCCCCAACTACTGCAACTAGTGAGGGGAGGAAGAGGAAGAGAAGAAAAAACACAAGTCAAGCATACTTGCTTCTAAGCCCATTTTCGAAGTTTCCTTCCCGCTTGTCTGCCTCTCACTGCTGGAGCCTCATACCTGGTGGAAACCAATGGTTAAGTAAAACCACTGATTTAAAAAGCCAACCAGGAAACTAACCATGACAAGTGGGAGCTGCCCTCCTCTCCCGAGCGTTGATTGGCTGTTGAGGTTTTACCGGTCCCCGTTATGCCCACATAAGTGGCAGGTGTGACTGTCAATCACAGAGGGACCTGACAATTCACCACTCTGGGAGTAAATTGCCTTTCATCCAGCAAAGGCAGGTAGCCGCCTAAAATCGATCCGCTCATAACAGAGCAGACCCTCCCTCTCTGGCAAGGAGAACAGTGAGTGACCCGTAAGTACAAAATAAAGAAGACCGGGCCGATCCGAGAGTTTATGAGCGCTGTTTTATTATCCCGCACCAAAGCAGCCCTTAATCTTCACTGTCCTAAGATGATCTTTCAAAGGCTCGGATGAAATTTAAAATATATATAGAAATAAAAAATAAGGTACAACCTTCTAAGTACCCCTTGTCTTGTATAATTCGGAGATGGGGAGGCGAGGAAAAGAATACCGTTCAGTTTAATTTCACAGCGTATTCGTTTTCATACATCACCACCCTCTACCCCTCCCCAGTAAAGCCAGCTTCATTTGCCCTGACATGGGTTTTTTTGTTTTGTTTTGTTTTGTTTTTGTTTTTTGTTTTTTAACACGCTCCCCTAGGAGCCCACCAAGGCAGTCAGGCACCCCACCCCCCTGGGCTAGGGCTCCACCTTTCTCCACTTTGTTCTGCTTGGGGTTCCCCCAGACCCTTGCCCCTGCGCACACCCCACCCCTAGAGGCAAGGGGGGGAAAGCCAGGCGAAAGAGGGGAGCTGGAGAGAAGAAAGGCGATGGCAGTGAGGGTGGCTGCCGGAGAGGGACTGCGGGAGGTGGCCCGGGCCGCCGGGGCGAGCGAGCGGCGCCCGCGCGCCAGTGCAAGCCGTGCACTTGTTCCAATCCGGGGGTTTCTACATCAAGGCAAATCCGCCCTTAGGCCGCCCCCGCCCCAGAAAGCCCCCGTGGAGGCGGATGGTTCACCCCTCGGTTCCCCCTGATAACGCAATGCAGCTCCCCACTAGTGAGGGGAACCCGGCACGAGGGATGCCCGGCATGGGCGCCCCAAGGGAGCCGGGTGCCCAGCGGCCCCGGCTCCGGCGTCGACGTCTCACCTTTCCGATGCTCGCCCCGGGGCCGTCCCACATGGATTTTTACAACCTCACGTCGCCCTGGCCCCGGGCGGCCGGGAGGAGCTGGAGCCGGCGCCGGCGCCGGAGCCCGAGCGAGCTGGAGCTGGAGGAGGAGGTGGAGGAGGAGCGGGGCGTGGAGGGAGGGAGGGCACGTCTCGCAGAGCCTGGGCCGGGCGCGGGGCCGGGCGGGGCTGACGGCCTAGGGGGCGGCACCCGCCGCAGTCCCGAGACGCGCGCTCGCGCGGCGCTGCCAGGGCTGCGCTCCGCCGGGCCCCCCGCCCGGCCGCTCCGCGCGCTCGCCGGCTCGCCGCGGCCCTGACTCACATTCCCAGCATTCCCGAGGAGCGGCTGGGGGGGCCAGGGCTGGGACGCAGGCGCCTCCGCGGGGGGCAGCAGAGAGCGACTGGCCCCGGCTGGTGGGGGTCTTCGAAGCGCCTCCTCTCGGGAGGCAGTCTCTACGCACCTGGCCCTCATTTTCCTCTCCCCGACGCCCCTTCCCAGGTACCCCCCTTCAAAAGCTGCCAGGCACTCTTGGGACTAGTCAAGTGACTTTGGCGACAGGGGCAGGGATGGCACTTGGTAGCGGGGATTGCAACTGTCTTTTAAGTTAAGCTTTAGAGTGGGGGGGTCGAGGTTCCCATGACCTGGCACCCTATTAACTTAATCGTCTTTAGGAGGGTGAAGGGATTTCATAAGATTTTTAAGTTCTTGTTCTCCTAAGGAGAAGAGAGAATGGAAGATGAAAAAGGAAGCAAGAAAAATCATCATCATCATCATCATCATCATCGTCATACTTGCCATTCATTGAATGCCTTCTCTGTGCCCTGCAATGTGTGTGCATCGTCCCATTTATAGAAAGATGGCGTCTGAGTTCATTCACACACACATATACACACCTCAAGATAAATTGCAGCAGGAGTTGGACACGTTTTTCATTGGAGAAAGCTTCCAGCCAACAAGTCTGGAGCCCCAGCCACTACCATTTTGTATTAGGGAGGGGACTCCAAACCTCACTGGAATCTCTAGATTTGGTCTCTCATGGAGTTGTCAATTTGCAGGACTGGAGCAGTGATTTCCTTTCTATCCTGATGAGTCTGCTGCCAGCAATTTCAGTGGCCTGATCTAAATGTTTCCTGCTGGGAAGCTTGGGCAAATAAAGCTAAATCCAGCCATGGGATGTCTGGATGAGCAGAGGTATGGAATCAGCATAATGACTATGGATGACTCCTTCCTTCCTCCCACAATGGGAATTCAAATATTAAATGGAGGAAGTAGACTTTACCCAAATGCCCTGTTCCTTAAGCCTTCCTTTTACACCTCTGGTGTTGATAGTTTTTCACAGACTCATGTTTGTTCCCTGAGACATCTTTGCCCTTGCCCTCTTCTTTCTATCAGTCACAAGAAATCCACACTCATTTGATTGACCCAGATGCTCCAAGGTGAAACCAAGCGACACCTGTTGTGTTTAGTTCCCCATGTACCTCCTTGACAGCCTCTGCTAAAAGGCATGGCAGATAGATAGATAGATAGATAGATAGATAGATAGATAGATAGAGATAGGCAGGCAGATAGGTGATAGATACACATTGTTGAGGGTCCTTTGAGAAATCCTAAAATCCCTTATCTTTTGAAATATGACCAATATTTATTGACTACCTCCTATGTGTACCACTCACATTTTTTCCACAACTCTCACAAAAACTCTGTAAGATGTTTCTGTCTTTCAGAAAAGTCAGATAACATACCCCGCGGGGAATACATTTAAATCTATACCTAAAACTCACTATTCTTGGCCACCTATTCTCTTTTCCTTTGATCCATGGTTCTAAACAGGAATCATTGGACTTCATAGTGACAACTTCTTGTTTATATGCCTATGTACATTTTCCCCCAGAGAGAAGATCTATGGTTCTCAACAGATTTCTTTTACGTTGGATACTTGAAAAAGTTCAGAATAATCACTTTAAATAGAAAGCAGCTTTATGTAGCAAAACAAGGACTGGAAGTTTTAGGGATCTTAAGTTGTCTTTATCCTCTCTGGGGCTTAGTTTTCTTATCTGAAAAATTAAAAAGCTGACCTAAAGGATTTGTTTTAAATCTTTATTTATTTTGGGGGCCCCTGAGTGGCTCACTTGGTTAAGCATCCGACTTTGGCGCACGTCATGATCTCGCAGTTTGTCGGTTCGAGCCCCGCGTCGGGCTCTGTGGTGACCGCTCAGAGCCTGGTGCCTCCTTCAGATTCTGTGTCTCCCCCTCTCTCTGTCCCTCCCATGCTCATTCTCTGTCTCTCCCTGTCTCTCAATATAAATAAAAATGTTAAAAAAAATTAAAAATGTTTATTTATTTTGAACAAGAGAGAGCATGAGTCAGGAGGGGCAGAGAGTGAGGAGAGAGAGAATCCCAAGCAGGGCTCTGCACTGTCAGGGCAGAACCCGACATGGGCCTGGAACTCACAAACTGTGAGATCATGACCCGAGCAAAAATAAAGACTAGATGCTTAACTGACTGAGCCACCAAGGTGCCCCTGACCTAAAGGACCTTAAGGTACAGTGCAACAAGGGAGACAGGCAAGAAAACAGGCCATTACAATACCACTTATGAAGGAACAAAGCTCTGGGTATGATAGGAGCATATAAGAAGGACAGCCAATCTTTTCCCTGGAGTTCAGAAATGGCTTCCCAAGGAAATGTCATCAAATTTCCACCTTTCCTGCCCTACCCTCAGCCCAAAGCAGCAGCATGTATACTCTGTGAATCCAACCGTAGGAGATCAAATCTTTGGAGAACACCTGCCCCTAGGTGGGCTGTCATAAGCTCTCTCCACAGTATTTGAAACTGGGCCATTGGAATGAGTCAGCCAGTGGATACTGAATGGTGAGCTTGTAGCCCAAATCAGAACAAGGGCACCAAAACCATGATGCTAAAGTCACTGAGAAATGAGCTCTAAGACCTTTGCTGGTCTGCAGAAAGGAGAATAGACAGCTGTGTAGACAGAAACTCAGATTCCCAAAAGTCTAAAATATCTGAATATCTAACTGCTTACTTGATAACCCCAATGTGGGGATCTAAGTGGCCTCTCAACTTGATTGTTCTAAACAGGACTCTGGGTTTTTATGTTCAAAGTCTCTTCTCTCCCAAGGTCACTGATCAGATTAATGGCACCACCCTTTATCCAGTTGCTCAGGTCCAAACCTAGAAGCATCTCTGATTCCCCCTTTTGCTTATACCACACATCTACTCCATCAGCCAGTTTTGCCAGCTCTTCCCAGTGCCATATTAGAGCCTGAAGCAAAAAGAAAACTGTAGACTCCTATATATTTTTTGAACCAAGTAGAAAAATTTATACAATCTCTACAATGAAAAAACACAACTATATCTAAAGCCCCATGTTCCCCAATATGTTCAGTCACCACTGCCAATCCTCATAATCCTGCCCAGTAGATAGACACAATGGCCAAATGGCCCAGGAACTGAGCACTGGTTAGAAACAACTGTTCTTGTTGCACAATGATATAGGGTCATAATACACAACAACAACCACATCTCTCTCTTTTATACATATATACAGCCAAGAAATTTCAGGACTGAGATTCAAACCCATATGTTGGTTCACAAACTGGCCCCCTTATGTGGAGGGCAAGGAGAGGCCAAAGAAAGAGGCAGACCACTCCAGATTTGTTGGTGGCAGGTTTAGTAAGCAAGGGACCTTACATACAAGGCTTTTCTCCAGTGACTGCAAGATGAGTAAATCTCTGCACCTGCCCATCAGAATCTTAAAAGTTTATGTAGAGGCCTTAACTGCACTCAGTCATGTATACTGTCCAAATGGTCTCAACACCTTTACTCTCTCAAGGCTAAAGCCTTGAAACAGCTCCCACTGTGGGAACAGTGGGCAGAATGTACATTCTAAGGACTGGGAAGCAGATAAAGAGCCTCAAATTTCCCAGGTCCATCTTATGGGTCAAATGGTGATCACATCCTCTCAATCACTTCCTCCAACATGAGGCAATCTGGCTGCAGAATCAACGAGGCAAAATCAAATGAATTTGTTGAGTGATTGGATATGGGACAAGAGGGAGGAAACAAGAATTCTCTCAGGAGTCTGGTTTGGGCAACTGGATAATGTGCCATTCACTAAGACTGAAAATAAAGGTGGGGGTGGGTGATACAGGTTTATGGAAAATTTATGAATAATTTATGGGTTCAGTTGGAGCTTTGTAAATTTGCAGCGCCAAGGACCTCATGGAAATATCCAGAAGGTGACTCTCTCTGTGTGCTTTGAAGTCAGATGAGAGAAATATGAAGACAGTGCGTGGAAGTCATCACATGTGGTAATTAGAGCCATGGGCATGGCTGAGTAACCCAGAACAGTCATTAGCCATGGGAAGAATTTAGTTAGATGAGAAACAAAATCCCTAAACAACTCGAAATTATTTGTCTTTAGGCATGAGGCCATTTGTACATGTCTCTTAACAGGGTAGGTTTAATTCAAGAGAAACATCATTGGGCTGCCATAAAAGAAAAAAGGTGCAATTAACTGACTCACTAGCACCACCACCACTAAAGTTAATTGGATCAGAAATAATCACCTGACCCTTAGGAAGCCAACCTATTGGCTTAGCTAAGGTAATCTAAGTCAATTCTCTTTGCTAGGAATGCTTTAAGACCTTTGTAGCCCTAAGCATCATAGCAAGCATATCAAAATCCAGCACCATCAAAATGGTTTTTATCCCTGTGGAAATTTTTGAAAGGTTTTTAGCTTTCCTTTTAAAATTATTTGGGTAATTCATTATATTTACTTGTGACTATGATTTGTCCATAATCATAGAGCATACTCAAGAATTATTGTGAGATGAGAATGAAATCTAACCTACAATTATTTTCAAATGGAATGAAATGTTTGTAAATATGAAAAACCATAAAGTTATATTTTGTAGACATTTATAATTAAGCATTTATTAATTCCTCACTTAGAGTTTCCTATGAATCTGTAATCTCAAGGTATGCAAGTCTTTCAGGGGCTTGTAAAAATGTTGGTTCACTGTTCATATAATGTAAAATTACATCAATTGCTTTAGTTCTTTGGTTTCCAATAACTTTCCATTTCTACAGTTCTGACCACTCATAAAGTCTGGCCACCCTTGCTGTCCTTGGGTTCCATGAGGCCCCTGTGTCCTTCCAATAGATGCATACCTTTCTTTTTTCTGCCTCAGGTAGCTTGAGCAAGTTTCTCTTCCTTGCAGCCACAATGACTCCCTGATTGGGAAAGACATCTTCTTTAGGCTTAAACAATGCCCTTCATTCCAGTCCACTAGAATCCAAAGGTTGAATCTGGCCTAGCTACAGATAGCCCAAAGAAAACAAACCTGGGGGAAACTTCATAAGTAAATATTGTTATAGTTATTGGGTATTCCTTACTCTGCTTCTGGAAAGATGTGGCAGATGGCTATGCCAAGCCCTGAGCCTGACCTGTGTCTGTTTCTTTATGGTATTTTCCATGATCTACTGCCCATCCCTTAGACCTCCCCTTCTTTCTGCATTCCCTGGCTTGGCTATTTAAAGGTAATTCATTGGCACATTTTAAATTATGCTAAAAGCTGTAAAGTTAAAAGGACTTTTTATCATGCCCATTTTTCAAGAACAACTTCAAGGTGGAAAGTCGTCTTAGAAGCCCCTAAGAAGAGAATTAACTACAGATACAGGGTTTAAAACCTTCAAAATGCTCCAGGCTGAAATATTGTTTTGGCTTCACTCAAACCCTGACTCCTTTAGACTAGTACTTTTTGCTACCAAAGCAGTTACTTTCAAACACCACCATGTTCTCTTTCTAAAAAGCTAAAGGCATAATGGAGAGTTAAGCTATTCTAGAAACCCATGAAAAGTTCTTACCTTGAATCCTATCCACATTTCCATCCATGCAGATGCTGAAAAGACCCAGCAAAACTTTTAAGGGAGTTAATAATGAGATTCATTACATGAGAGACAAATAATTTTAAAAATGGGGAGGAGGGTGTTGAAACATGAAAGATGTTAAAATATCAATAACATAGCAAAGCCAACCTTTTTTCTCTTTTCTTCCATAGTGGCAAAAGTTCAGCATTTAATAGTAATGTGTCTTCAGAAAAGTTACTTACTTTGAGATTCAGTCTCCTTATTTACACAATGGGAGTAGTTCACAGTTTCTTCTGAATGTGGCTATGATAAGGATAAAATAAAACCATCCAGGAAAAATCCTTAGAAGACTCAAGGAATGGTGTTTTCTGTGCCCATAATGCTGATTGCATTAAGGAAAAGAATAAAACTTACATTAACATTGTTAGGAGTTTTAAAGAAATCTGTGAAACTCTACACTAAATGGTCAGGACTTAAATAAGGCAAGTGAGACACTAGCCTTGGGTGCAAAATTTAAGGAGGCACCAAAATCTCAGCACTCAAGGTAAATCATATCTTAATATAATATTTTTGGAAAACAAATCAGCAAACTACAGCCCATGGCTGACTGCCTATTTTTGTAAATAAAGTTTTATTAGAACTTTTAGGAACAAAAAAAAACTGTAAAGGAAACAAAGAGAAAAAGAGGCTGGAGCTTCAATTATAAAGATTTTATACCCTGGCGTTCCAAAAAAGAATTTCTTACACTAGGACCTTTAACTAACAACCAACTTCCTGATGTCTTTCAGCACATCATTCCTGTGCTGTGAGAATGTCTGTGTTCATCTATCATCCTTACAGCCTGGAATCTCTCTGGGAAGCAGAATAAAACATCTCCCCTAAAGGTGGGTTCTTGTGGAGAGAAAGGGTAACTTAGACACCTTGGGACCAAAATGGACTTGTTTACCCAACCTAACCAAGGACCTGAGGTCTACAAAATAAGGGCTTTAGGCTACATATTTGAAAAGTTACTGACAGAAATGTCTGAATAAACACTCTGAGAACTCCATAAACATGAGTTGTTTTTTAGTAATAGGAGAATTGTTAATGTAATATGAAGAGTGGAATCCGCAGTTATACTGCAGAGATATAAGTGATGGGCCCATTAATCAGCCTGCCTCAGGGCAGGGGCTGATGCTAGATAAAGGTAGAACAGGGCCTGGACCCAGAAAACAGGAGAAGGTGCTAGTTTTCCTTCCAACCATTAGGTATATATTCTACCACCTACAAAAATGGCTCAGATTACTGAATGTTCTATCGCCAAGCAATTCTTATAGACAGTAAAAAGCTTCATAACTTATGTTGCCAAAATTCATCCATTTCTTAAAAGAGGCTTTGGATCAGCTCTGAGAAACAGAGTTCTTTTCCAAACAAAAGCTTTACCTACACAATTAAATGAAAGGGAACTAATTTGCTTGGAGGGGAATAATAAAAGAAAACAAGCTATTTTGAATGATAAAAATATGTACCAAATTGGCAACAGCTTCAGAATGATGCTCCAGGGTTTGATTAATGAGATATATTATCAAGTGAACAAACGAAAAGCATACTGGTTTAGGACCTTTTCTGCTTACCTTTGTAATGAAAATCCTAAAACATAAAAAAATTTAAAAATTTAGCTTACAAAAGTAAGAGAAGTAGGTTGTAAAATAAAATTCAAACATTCCAGGAAAAGTGAAACACTACCCTCAGAGACAACCAACCACATTTAAGAGCCTGGTATATATTCCCTTGGATTTTTTAAATGTATGTTTTAACAAAAATTGGGCCCAATTGTGTGTGTGTGTTTTTTTTTCTTTCAGTATCCCTTATCTTTTCCTTTTAGCTTTAGACCTTGTCTTTCTGGCTTCAGAGATTTCCACATCACCTTTCCCCACTGGCCACAGTGATCGCTCCAAGGGCTAGACACATGACCTAGACACATGACCACAGCCAGGCCAAGTGGAATCCTTCCCTGCGATTTTTCAACTGGCACTCTGTTCTTTAATGAAGGAGCTTGATGAAGGTAATTACAGAGTTGGTAGCATCCATGCCTCCACTCATAGAAAAGCTGCAAACATGTAGAAATGAAGATAAGAGGCAGAGAGTCTTGGCTCTGAAAACATTCAGGTCCCTGATTCCATTGCAGAGGACCCCAAAGTTCCCATCATGTTCAAAGCTCTTCTATGCAACATTGTCTTCAACTCTCTGAGCTACTCCAGCATCCTTCTAGTTCTTAGGGCTATACTAGACCCATAGTAAGTTCTGTTTCTCACTGAAGATATTTCCCATGGTGTCTGCCACTTGCAACCCAAGGAGTCCTAATATATATATACACTTCTGCAGTTTGATTTTGTTCAGCTGCAACTGTGTACATAATGGACTAGTTCATGTCAGTGCACATTGCCCTTTTCCCTTTCAATGGCTGAATCCTTGTCCATTGTATGGATGAATGTTTTTGACCTTTTTCTAGAGCCAGGAACACAAGACGCTTTTAAAAGTGATAAACACAAGATTCTCAACATTACTAATATCAGGAAAATGCAAATCAAAACCATAATATTTCCTCACACTAGTCAGAATGGTTAATATCAAAAAGATAAGAAATAACAAATGTTGGCAAGGATGTGGAGAAAAGGGAGCCCTCATGCACTGTTGGTGAAAATGTAAATTGGTACAGCCACTATGAAAAACAATATGGAGGTTCCTCAAAAAAATTAAAAATGGAATAAATATTATACAACCTACTAATTCTTCTTCTGGGTATTTACCCAAAGGAAAAAAAAAACCAATTCAAAAAGATATATGCACCCCTTTGTTTATTGCATCATTATTTACAATAGCCAAAATATGGAAGCATCCTTAGTGTCCATCAATAAATGAATGGATAAAGAAGATGTGATACACACACACACACACACACACACACATGCACGCACACAGGAATATTAGTCATCTGTAAAGAATGAACTCTTACCCGTCATGACAACTTGGATGGATCTAGAGGCTCTTAGGTATGCTAAGTGAGATAAGTCAGACAGAAAAAGACAAATATCATATGATTCCACTTATATGTGGAATCTGAAAAACAGCAGAAATAGATTCACAAATACCAAAAACAAACTGGTGGTTGCGAGGGGGAAGAAGATAGGCAAATAGGTAAAGGGGATAAAAAGGTACAAACTTGCAGTTATAAAATAAATAAGTCACAGAGATGAAAACTACAGCATAGGGAATATAGTCAATAATATAATAGCTTTGTATGGTGGCAAGTGGTGATTACACTTACCATGGTGAGCACTGCATCATGTACATCATTGTTGAATCACTGTGTTATACACCTAAAACCAATATAATATTGTATGTCAACTATTTCAGTAAAAATAAGAATTAAGAAATTAATTAAAAATAAATAAAAGTAAAAATTTAAAAATAAACTACTCCAGAAATAAAATGGGGGAGTAGAAGAAGGATGCATGAAACAAAAAATGTCAATCAATGTTGAAGCTAAATTCATTTTCACTGTTTTCTCTACTTTCATGTATGCCGGAAATTTTGCAAAATGAATAGTTAAAAAGAGAGAGAGAAAAGAAAACAAGAAAGAGAGAGGTAGATCTTGCTGAGAAGGTGATAATTGTAATGTAAATGAGAGGCCAGCACTGAAGAAGTGTGAGTAGCACCCATTCCCCAACCAGCCGTACAGTATTCCTCATATCTGCCTTAGGGAGAGTCCTCTACAGAAGTTATGATCATCTCTGCCACGCAACTAAGGACTATGCCTTTTGCATATCAAGTTTCTCCACCACACCTCATAGTAAACTCAAACTCACCCATCCATTCAAAGGGCCCTTAAAGCTCTGTGTGTCAGGAGAACTTAGCCAGTGACTCGAGAGGAGGCTATGTTTGCGTTAGTTATTGAGGCCTGCAACCTTAAGTACCATTACTACTGAGTTTGAATTTGCCTAAAGATCTAACACTCAGTGTTTCCACCGTGCAGTTTCAAACACACGAAGCAACTATAATAGAGCTGAACTTGGGTTTTGTGGTCACACAATAATGGGGTCAAGTCCCAGTCCCTCCATTTATGAGCTGTGTGGTCCTAGGTAATTTATGTAATCCATCTAAGCCTATTTCTTCATTAGAAGAAAAGGTGGGGGGGAGGGGTGATTAATAGTATTTGCCCTGTAGACAATTTGAAAGAATTAAGTAAGAAACTACATGGGGGCACCTGAGTGGCTCCGTGGGTTGGGTGTCTGACTTCAGCTCAGGTCGTGATCTCCTGGTTCGTGGGTTTGAGCCCTGCCTCAGGCTCTGTGTTGACAGCTCAGAGTGGAGCCTGCTTTGGATTCGGTGTGTGTGTGTCTCTCTCTGGCCCTCCCCTGCTCATGCTGTCTCTGTCTCTCTCTCAAAAATAAATAAAGATTTAAAAAAATTAAAAAATAAAAAATAAATTGCATGGAAAGTTTCTACGACTCTGCTAAGCTCATAGTAAATGCTCAGTAAATGGGGACTAACATCATCTTCTTCATGATCTACAGTGAATTCCGTTGTCGAGGCTGTATGCAGTTTCCACTTTCTGAGTTTCTCAGTTGCCAGTGTGACTTTCAAAAACTGTTCTTTCTAAACTTTCAGAACACACATAAAATGCTGGGTGCTAGCCAGAACACATTTGGAAGCAAAACAGTCCTAAAAATAAGAAAGGGATGCATGACTTTTTGTAACGTTGGGTTTTTCTTTAAAAGAAAAATTACACTGTTGAGTAAAGATCAAAATTCTTTCTTTCTGTGACCTTGTTCAAAAACGGAGTTTATTGGAACATGATGCATGTCAGATGTTGTTTAGAGTGGCATATGCCCTTCTCAGGACATTTTGAACATAACGCTGCATGTCTGCATTTCTCTCTAATTTCAGGGTATTTCAGGACTGAAGAAGGAAGAATGGTCCTGCACTGGAATACAACATCCACAGTGCTCAGACTTGCCCTGGATTGTGTTCTGCAAAATACGAACAGATATAAAAAGGATAATTTCCTAGAGCCATAAGACAAAGAGTTTGTGAAATAAAATTCAAGAGCCTTTCCCATATTGGTTTTAAGGCACCTCAGGAATTCAGACTAATATTCATAGAAAATCTACCATGGGAAACAGTGCAACCTGAGTTTGGATCCAATTTAATGCCTCTCCAAAAATGGGCTCCTTTTTGCCTTTTCCTCTGCTTAACACCTTCCTCTCTCACCACTCCACCCAGTTAACTCCTATTCAACTTTCAGTCTCAACTCAGATGGCATCTTCTCCAGAAGCTCTCCCTGAGCCATTTGTTAGGTGCCCATGCTACCAAATCTCATTGACCCTTGCAATTCTCTTTCATGGGTCTTACCATGACTGGAATGGAGTAACTGCTTGATTCACAGACCCAGTGCTGTCCACCCAGTGCTGTTCAGCCCCTATATGCCCCAGTTCCATCAGGAATAGGACCATACCTATGACATTGACACCAATGTCAGGCCTAGTATGAGTGATATAATAAACATCTGTTGAAAATTTAAGAATAAAATCTTTATTCTATGAATTTATACTATTTGGAAACTCAAAGAGTAGCTAATTTGCTAAGAAATCTTCTTTAAGAGGGTCAGAAGACTGCCTTTATTCCGTGTAACAAAAAAACCCCAACCAACAAACAAAAAAAAACGATAGCTATTTGATGTCATGTCATCTACATTGTATGAAATTAATTGTTTATCAGGTTTAGGGAAGAAAGTGATAATTATAACAATGAGCACTAATTGGGTGTGTAACTGGTTAGATCCAAAAAGGAATTGACAGAAGCGCAGATAAGATGAAGCCATACCTTACCTCCCTGCACAGGCATTCTTGAAAGTGAAGATTCCAGAAAAAGGCCAAAGTGTTAAAGGGTTGCTAATATACTGCTTACCTTCTCAAAGCACCTGCAACATTAGGTTTTAGCACAATGTTGAAAGGAAGACAATTCTGAGACAGCTTCCCCTTTTCAGAGCCTATTCTCTGCTTGAATTCAACCTCCCTGTGAGACCAGACTCACTTATACCACAAAGTGGTCCATTCCATTATCGAATGGTTCAAAGGGTTAGGTAATTTCTTCCTATATTAAGATCATAGTGTGGGGGTGCCTGGGTGGCTCAGTAGGTTGAGCGTCCGGCTTTGGCTCAGATCATGATCTCGCGGTTGGTGGGTTCCAGCCCCGCATCAGGCTCTGTGCTGACAGGTAGCTCAGAGCCTGGAGCCTGTCTTCAGATTCTGTGTCTCCCTCTCTCTCTGACCCTCCCCTGCTCACGGGCTCTCTCTCTCTCTCTCTCTCTCTCAAAAATAAATAAAACATTAAAAAAAAGAGATCCTAGTATGTCTGACTCTAATTCCACTCATCAGAACCAGAATAAATGGATGTGTCAATAAATTTATATTTACTAATTTGAAAATGAGGCTTACTGCTGTATTTTAAAATATAATAAATCACTAAGTTTCTTCATGCTGTGTGTGAATTATGAGCAAGCATGTATATGTGTGAGTGTGCATTATATGTTGCAGTTATATATGTATAAATATAATTATATTTTGTCACATTGACATAAGCAGTAGTGAATTTATAAGATTCTGGAGGGTGACTCCACTGCAGTTATTTTTATAGTCCTCTTTTGTTAATTCTCAAAACTATTAAAAATCAAAATGCCTAAATAAAGTAAACTTAATTATGGACTAAAACCAAAGCTCTGCCTCATTTTTAATATAAGACAAGAGGTGGAAAAGTCAAATGTTTTGTCTGTTTTGCCAAAGCCCAAAACCTTTCTTTTTTGGGCAAGGAAATACTTACACCATAAGGAGTAATTCTTTAATTGCTTCTAATTAGAATAAATGGCCAGTGCGTGCTGGGTCTCAGGGAACATAACTAACACTTGCCTCACCTTGCAATGACTGTAGATGAAGTGTGGGTGAGGGCGTGAAAATGGGGGGCATCGCCTCAACACCACCTCCTCCTCTATCCTTGTAGCTGAAATCAGGCACCCGCTGATATCAGAGTCTGGAGGCTCTTTCCAACAAGTGTGTGAAAATATTAGGGAAGCTCAGATACTGAGTCATTCTTAAAACAGATTTTGGGAAGAAATAGCTTGGTCGTTAGCAGTCTATGGCTTTGGAGGACAAGAGACTCCTTAAGTTTCATCCAGGGTCTACCTCAAACTCAGCCTTGAGCAGCTTACTTAATCTCTCAGTAGAATAGGGACAATCCCTCATATGGTTGTTATGAGGATTCCATGAGCTAATTCATAGAAAGCTTAGTACAGTGCCTGGCATCAACATTCAAAAGTCTTAGCTACACAGACTTACAGGACCAGTCCCACACAGTGATTTAATTGTCAACAGTGGGGCACCTATATGTTCTAGAAGCCCCCCACCAGATAAATCTGATGTGTAGCCAGGATTGAGAACCCCTAGACCTGTTTTGACCCAAACACCTGAGAACCCCTAGACCTGTTTTGACCAAGACTGAGTGAGGGGTACCTGCTATACATGACTGAGCTCTAGTGGCAAGTCAATTACATGCTTCAGAAGAAGGAATAATACATTTTTCCTAAAGAACTTCTGGGTTTGCATGAGCGTTCGGAGGCATTTGGTGAGGGGCAGGGGTGTTGAGAAGAAGAGGAAGAAGGTCACGCTAGCCTTGGACAAAGACTGAGATGGATGAGGACAACTTAGAGTCTGTTTTAGACACTGGTGACGGACTCCACCCACTGCCCAAGGAAGTCATATCTGAATTTTGTGCCAAGGAAGCCTCTAAGAAAGAAATGATGGAACCACTTCCATTATGTAAGGGTTAGTAAGACCAGGGGGATGAAGCAAAGCTGATTCAAGGTCTAGGTGGCAAGGGACAAAATTCACAATAATAATGGTACAGCAGCCACCCTTAATATACATATTCATGCCAAGCATTTTGCATGTGTCAGTAACACTAGCTGATATCCATTGAGTGCTTACTACGTATTATGCATTAGTCTAAGTGCTTTACAAGCTTAATTTCATTTAACCTCAGAGCAACACTCTGAAACATCTACCATTCCAGTTGCACTGTAAAAGAAAAGGGAAGCTCAGAGAGGTGAGGTGACTGCCCAAGCTCATCCAGCTAGTATGGTCTGGCTCTAACTGGCTCGTATGCCTCTCAAGTCCAAGCTCCTGACCAACCACTAGACAACTAAGACTCTCACCATCTAACACATTTGAGACAACTCCAGAATGCCCATCCCAGCCTTCAAATAAGCAATTGCTTTTTCAGAAGATGCTTCCCATACAGTCAGAGGATATAAATCTGTACCAGGTTCCTTGGAGTAGGCTGTAGCTGGGTGTTCCAATCTTAACTGTGCAAGTAGCTCTGTCCACTCAGTCCACTTTGAAGAAAGACAGCTGGCAATCTGTCAAAGAAAACACTGTAAAACATTTAAAAGACAGGAGGTGGGGGGCAGATGTAGTTTTGAGTGGGAAGAAAGGTTAAAGAACACATTTCTTCCATGAGACTGGCTTCTAAAACATAAAATGACAAATGAACCTCAGATTCTGGGCCATGGAAACTTCTCCCAGGTTATCAGCAATAATTGTGATGTTTTTTAGTATCTCTATGGTCTGTCCTTGTCTCAATCCATTGATTTGAGAAAGTACATAATTAAGAGTAGACCTTCACAGCACCTTCACCTCAAGGGGATGAAACATGTCCATGTCAGAAGTAAACCAGAGAAGACAATGAGATTTCTGCCTTGTCTCTCTGCCTTTAAGACTTGCATTTTGACCTTAGGTAAGTAATTATACCACAGGGAGTTCATTAGAAGAAGCAGAAAACAGGATGGCTGACCCTCTCACATTGGAGGTCCACAGAGGAAGACCCAAAGATAAACAAATAAGGCTTTATTCTGTCACTGCATTTCATTATAGGGTCGGGCTGTTCCCTGTTGCAGAACATACCCTCTGTGGCATTTATAACCTCATTAGAAGCTGACATTAATGACTGCTGGTAGCACATTTTAGCTTTCTGTTTGTTTGATTTATCCTCCAACTAACAACACTTTGAGGAACAGAGTGCTGATTTTATCCCCACTGATAAATAAGGAAACTGAGGCACAGGGCTTGCCTAGTTTTACACTGAGACCAGCATTATGACTTCTGACCTCTCCATTAAATTCAGAGCCAACCGTGCTTATACAGAGATTGACTTAGAGCCTCTGTCTTGAACATTTGTTGACAGTAGGTATAATATGAGCCTTAAATAAATGAAGATGCATAGGAAAGCTATAGAGTTTGGACTGTGGAAGATTAAACATAGGAGGATGCTAGAGCTGAACTCAAAGGACTCCCCAAATAATAATAGAATCAGCCTCCATTCAGTAAACACTTGCTTTACATACATATGTTTCCTCTTTTAGCACTCACAATCCTGGGAGGTGGAATGTAGTATTTCCCATTTGCAAAATGAGGGACCATGTCCCACAAAGTAATTCTCCCCATATGTTGGCATTTCTCA
This sequence comes from Cryptoprocta ferox, assembly GCA_028646485.1. NCBI lineage: Eukaryota > Metazoa > Chordata > Mammalia > Carnivora > Eupleridae > Cryptoprocta > Cryptoprocta ferox. The sequence goes on from CM053574.1 coordinate 22,812,990, forward strand.
CACCAAAGCCATGACTGCTCACCGAAACACCATGCTGCTTCCTGTAACTAATGGACTGGGTGAAGGAAAGGCATTTCTTAAAAGTAATTCAGTGGTTTAGATCGTAAAAGTACATTATCCTAAAAATTTGCATGCCAAAAGAAAATAAGGCAAGTGTTTCTAAGGAACATTTAAATTATTTCTATGCTTCCCATTGCTATATATAGCATGGTGGAGTGGTTAAGCTGGCTGACTGGCTTTGAAGCAGGAGAACTTTTTTAAGCCTCAGTTTCTTTATTAGTAAAATGGGGGTAATGTACCACCTCATACCATCTCACATAATGTACCATCTCACATAAATGCTGTGAGAATTCAGTGACATACAGCATTCAGCAAAGCTGTTGTTACATAGTGGGCACTCAATGAGAGACTGCTGCTGGCACGTCATAGTAACATAATGATATTGCCAATAATAAATAGGAGATAATTAATTGCAATAATTGCAATATCCTGATTTTGGACTATAACTTTTTTTTTGATGTTTAACTTTTGATAGCTTTTATTTTTTTTATTTTTTTACTTGTTACAAAAGATAGCATCATTTTATTTTTTTATTTTTTTATTTTATGTTTTTAATTTACATCCAAGTTAGTTAGCATTTAGTGCAACAATGATTTCAGGAGTGGATTCCTTAATGTCCCTTACCCATTTAACCCATCCCCCCTCCCACAACCCCTCCAGTAACCCTCTGTTTGTTCTCCATATTTAAGAGTCTCGTATGTTTTGTCATCCTCCCTGTTTTTATATTATTTTTGCTTCTCTTCCTTTGTGTTCATCTGTTCTGTGTCTTAAAGTCCTCATATGAATGAAGTCGTATGATATTTGTCTTTCTCTGACTGACTAATTTCGCTTAGCATAATACCCTCTAGTTCCATCCACGTAGTTGCAAATGGCAAGATTTCATTCTTTTTTATTGCCAGGTAATACTCCATTTATTTATATTACTGCCAAGTTATATATATATATATATATACACACACACCACATCTTCTTTATCCATTCATCCATCGATGGACATTTGGGCTCTTTCCATACTTTGGTTATTGTTGATAGTGCTGCTATAAACATTGGGGTGCATGTACTCCTTCAAAACAGAATACCTGTATCCCTTGGATAAATACCTAGTAGTGCAATTGCTGGGTAATAGGCCAGTTATTTTTAATTTTTTAAGGAACCTCCATACTGTTTTCTAGAGTGGTTGGCACCAGTTTGCATTCCCTTTTTCTCTGCATCCTCCCCAACATCTGTTTTTGCCTGAGTTGTTAATGTTATGACAGGTGTGAGGTGGAGTCTCATTGTGGTTTTGATTTGTATTTCCTTGATGATGAGTAATGTTGAGCATTTTTTCATGTGTCAGTTGGCCATCTGGATGTCTTCTTTGGAAAAGTGTCTATTCATGTCTTGGGCCCATTTCTTCAATGGATTATTTGTTTTTTGGGTCTTGAGTTTGATAAGTTCTTTACAGATTTTGGATACTAACCCTTTATCTGATATGTCATTTGCAAATATCTTCTCCCATTCCATCAGTTGCCTTTTAGTTTTGCTGATTGTTTCCTTCGCTGTGCAGAAGGTTTCAATTTTGATGAAGTCCCAATAGTTCATTTTTGCTTTTGTTTCCCTTGCCTCTGGAGATGTGTTGAGTAAGAAGTTGCTGCGGCCAAGGTCAAAGAGGTTTTTGCCTGCTTTCTCCTTGAAGATTTTGATGGCTTCCTGTCTTGTGTTTAGGTCTTTCATCCATTTTGAGTTTATTTTTGTGTATGGTGTTAAGAAAGTGGTCCACGTTCATTTTTCTGCATGTCGCTGTCCAGTTTTCCCAGCACCACTTGCTGAAGAGACTGTCTTTATTCCATTGGATATTATTTCCTGCTTTGTCAAAGATTAGTTGGCCATAGGTTTGTGGGTCCATTTCTGGGTTCTCTATTCTATTCCACTGATCTGAGTGTCTGTTCTTGTGCCAGTACCATCCTGCCTTGATGATTACAGCTTTGTAATACATCTTGAAGTCCGGGATTGTGATGCCTCCTGCTTTGGTTTTCTTTTTCAATATTGCTTTGGTAATTCGGGGTCTTTTCTGGTTCCATAAAAATGTTAGGATTGTTTGTTCTAGCTCTGTGAAGAATGCTGGTGTTATTTTGATACGGATTGCATTGAATATGTAGATTGCTTTGGATAGTATTGACATTTTAACAATATTTGTTCGTCCTATCCAGGAACATGGAATATTTTTCCAATTTTTTTATGTCTTCTTCAATTTCTTTCATAAGCTTTCTATAGTTTTCGGTGCATAGATTTTTCACCTCTTTGGTTAGATTTATTCCTAGGTATTTTATGGGTTTTGGTGCAGTTGTAAATGGGATTGATTCTTTGATTTCTCTTTCTGTTGCTTCATTGTTGGTGTATAGGAGTGCAACCGATTTCTGTGCATTGATTTTATATCTTGCCACTTTGCTGAATTCCTGGATCAGTTCTAGCAGTTTTTTAGTGGAATCTTTTGGGTTTTCTATATAGAGTATCATGTAATCTGCAAAGAGTGAAAGTTCGACCTCCTCGTGGCCAATTTGGATGCCTTTTATTTCTTTGCGTTGTCTGGTTGCTGAGTCCATCTGGTCCAGTGTGTCATTCAAAGCCATTGTTTCCATGTTAATTTTCTGATTAGATAATCTGCCCATTGCTGTAAGTGGGGTGTTGAAGTGAGGTATTGAAGTATTATCATCAATGAGTTTCTTTATGTTTGTGATTAATTGATTTATATATTTGGGTGCTTCCACATTTGGAGCATAAATATTTACAATTGTAAGATCTTCTTGGTGGATAGACCCCTTAATATGATATAATACCCTCTTCATCTCTTGTTACGCTCTTTATTTTAAAGTCTAGATTGTCTGATGTAAGTTTGGGTACTCTGGCTTTCTTTTATCGACCATTAGCATGATAGACGGTTCTCCATCCCCTTACTTTCAATCTGAAAGTGTCTTTAGGTCTGAAGTGGGTCTCTTGTAAACAGCATATAGATGAATCTTGTCTTCTTATCCATTCTGTTATCCTACATCTTTTGATTGGAGCATTTAGTCCATTGACGTTTAGAGTGAGTACTGAAAGATATGAATTTATTGCCATTATGTTTCTTGTAGAGTTGGAGTGTCTGGTGCTGTTCTCTGGTCCTTTCTAGTCTTTGTTGCTTTTGGTATTTATTTATTTATTTATTTATTTATTTATTGCCTTTTCTCCCCTCAGAGAGTCCCCCTTAAAATTTCTTGCAGGGCTGGTTTAGTGGTCACAAATTCCTTTAATTTTTGTTTGTCTGGGAACTTTTAATCTTTCCTTCTATTTTGAATGACAGCCTTGCTGGATAAAGAATTCTTGGCTGCATATTTTTCTGCTTCTGCACATTGAATATTTCCTGCCACTCCTTTCTGGCCTGCCAAGTTTCTGTGGATAGGTCTGCTGCAAACCTGATCTGTCTTCCCTTGTAGGTGAAGGAATTTTTTTCCCTTGTTGCTTTTATGATTCTTTCCTTGCCTGAGTACTTTGTGAATTTGACTATGATATGCCTTGTTGATGGTTAGTTTTTGTTGAATCTAATGAGAGTCCTCTGTGCTTCCTGGATTTTGATGTCTGGGTCTTTCCCCAGGTTAGGAAAGTTTTCTGCTATGATTTGCTCACATAAGACTTCTATCCCTTTTTCTCTCTCTTCATCTTCTGGGACCCCTATGATTCTGATGTTGCTCCTTTTTAATTAGTCACTGATTTCTCTAATTCTTAAATCATGCTCTTTTGCCTTAGACTCCCTCTTTTTTTCTGCTTCATTATTCCCCATAAGTTTGTCCTCTATATTGCTGAGTTGCTGCTCTTCCTCATCCATGCTTGCTGCTGTGGCATCCATTCCAGATTGCAGCTCAGTTACAGCATTTTTTATTTCATCCTGCCTAGCTTTTACTTCTTTTATCTCCACAGAAAGGGATTCTAATCTATTTTCAACCTCAGCTAGTATTCTTATTATTGTGATTCTATGTTCTGGTTCAGACATCTTGCTTGTATCTGTGTTGGTTGAGTCCCTGGCTGTCATTTCTTCCTGCTCTTTCTTTTGGGATGAATTCCTTCGTTTTGTCATTTTGAAGGAAGAAAAGGAATTCAAGAGGTAAAAAAATTAAAATTAAAAACATTTAACACACACACACACACACACACACACACACAAATCAAATAAATGATGCTAGATCCTAGGTGTATTTTGGTCTGGGTGTTGAAAGGAGCTTGAAAGATTAGAGAAAAAAGGAAAACGTTTGAAAATTTGAAAAAAATGAATACAATGAAATAGAATAAAATAAAATGATGGAAGTAAAATGAACTTGAAAATTTTACAAAAATGTAAAAAATATGGTAGAAAAAAATTAAACAAAAATATTTTAATAAAAATTAAAAATAAAAATACATTTTTTCTCTTTCTGTATTCAAGAAAAAGTAAAGAAATGAAAAATTTTTTAAAAAGAAAACTGAATAGATGGACCAGTGAACAGACTGAAATACAATTGAAATTACATCATTTTCCCCTAGAAGTCAAACTATTAAGCACTTTATAGTCTGTAAACTAAGCAGGTAGAGAGACTTGTGGTGTTCCTGAAGAGTGAGTTTGGCCCCCCTTGGGCAGGACTTAGTTTAATGACTCCTTTCTCCACTAGATGGTGATGCTTAGTTTACTGGGGTGGACTGTGGTGCTTGTAGGTGTGTATGCACATGTGTGGGAGGGGTGAAAAAAACGTCACCCAGCTCCGCAGGCTCTAGTATTGGAACTCTGTTCTCCCTGATCAACAATTTCATACCTGTCCTTTTTCTCCAGCTTCCGTCCACTCCCTGCTTTTACACTGTCCATGATCAAGCCGTCAGGTTGCCATGCGGCATCTCCCTCCTGAGTTGTATCTCAGATGCAGCTGTTTTTCCCAACCCCTTACTTCTGAGGGACTGCGGCTTTGACCTGTTCTGCCCTTCTGTGGGAGGGTCTCACGGAGCAAGGGCCACACCCAGGAATGTTCACAGAACCATGCTGCTGCCAATGCCCAGAGTATGCAGCTGGGTGCCAGCCCACCCCAGAAAAAGTTCACGCCATCGTGAAGCAGCAGCATTTCAGGGATTATGGAAAGTCACAACACACATCTGGCACCAGGCTTCACCCTTAACGTCCTTGTTCTAGCACCAGCGAAAAGTGGTTGTTCTCCAGGGTCCACTGGGGACTTTGCCTCTGGGGGTACCACACACACTCTACCAAATGTTCTTCCAGCAGGAGAACTGCCTCTCCTTGTGTGACCTGAGGACCCACAGACTTCACTCTGCTCCTGGGGATTTGCCCTTCTCACCAGAACACTGCCAGGTATGGAGCTGTGGAGTTTCAGACTCTGCCCTCCCCGTGTTTATAGAATTTTAATGGAATTTAAACCCTCTCCTTTCATCTTTCTCCCTTTTTAGTTCAGTCCCTGTGGCTGTTTCCACTTTTCCACTTTCTCTCCAGCTGCTTTTGGGGGGGAGGGGTACTTTTCCCTTACTCCCCCCCCATCTCTGTCCTCTCTCCACAAGCAAAAACAGCTCCCTGCCCTCCGAGGCATCTCTCTCCCCCAGTTCACCTCTCTGCACCGTGTACCCGCTGGGTTCTGTGGTTCAGGTTATGCAGATTGTTGTGTTAATCCTCAAATCAGTTTTCTTGGTGTGCAGGATGGTTTAGTGTTGATCTGGCTGTATTTCATGGACACGAGACACAAAAAATCTTACATGCTGTTCTGCCATCTTGGCTCCTCCTGGACTATAACTTTTTCTCTTCTTTCTTGCTAATAACTATTTCTCATTTATGGGTATTTTGTTGGTATTTATTCCTAGAAGCTTAGATTTGTGACTTTGTTTGGTGGGGAGAGTTTGGAATCATTAAAGAGGGATGTTGCCTCTGCTTGGAAAACAGAAAGCCAGAACAGAACCAACAGCAGGGTGGAAAGATGTGATTTATTAGTTCTTCTCCTATTGCAAAACTAGCAATGCAGATTCACCAGATGAGGACCAAGCAGGAGATGCCAGGTTTTAAGAAAATGATATCAGAACATCCACCAACTAGCATCCAAGTGTGCATGGGGGATGGCATTTCTTGTTAAAGGTGAGGAACAGCAGTAATGGCAGTGCCAGGAGCATCCCAAGTGTCTAAGTACCCTCACTATGTGGAAGAAACAGCAGCAGCTCCAGCTGGCTGGCTTTCTGTCGAGGCTCAATGCCATTGGAAATGTTCTGAATCCCCAGGACTTACTGATAGTCTTCAAGAAGCCAGACAGAAAAATTCTGCAATGTTTTGTCAATTTTAACTTCTCTGTAGCCATAGACCTTACTGGGCTTGAGATACCATTTTCATACCCATCATCTTCATGACCTCAAGCAAGTTCTTGCCTTTTCTAAGCCTTAATTTCTTCATCTGTAAATTGGTTATAATAGCAGAAAAACCCAGATTTAGTTTAGAAAAAATGCAACTTTGAAAATAACATTGCAATAGGTTCTACCAACAAGCTAATTGACACAATGTCACACAACATTGTGATTTAGACCCAAAATGTCTTTTATAGCTGGGTCAGCTACAGAATTCCTTTTCAATAGATAATTTTCAATTGTAATACTTTTTTGCCAATTTATACACCCTGCTTCTAATTTATAGCATTGTTTTTCCCAAGAGTCAAAGTACGTTCCATGGAATGCTAGTCCCATTAGATGCTCCTGGAAGAGGAACTGGATACGATAATCTTTCTCAGCGATTCCCATTACAAATTAGCAAAAAAAGGTTCTTAGCAAGTGAAGTCCTGCAGGACAAAAACTTATCTGAATTTAATTTAGTGTTTCCTAGTTATTGGTCCATTGAATCCTTTTATCCTTTAACACTCATTTAAATCCCATAAACTACTGTTCCAGGGAACATACTTTGGGACAATGGTTCCCAAATTTTTATGTTCCTTAGAATCACCTGTAGAGCTTGATAAGATAAGACACAGATTTTTCAGTTATGTCCCCAGAATTTCTGAGCCAGTAGGTCTGGGGTGGGGTCCAAGAATGTGCATCTCTAACAAGTTTCTAGGTGATACCAACACTGCTGATTCAGGAACCATACTTTGAGAACCACTACTTTGACATTAATTCTACAAAGTAGAATTAAACTAAGTTTCAGTAATAACTCTGGGCTGTCAAAATCAATAGCAGTCATAGAATGTTAGATCTCAGATGGAACTTGTATTCACTTACCCAACCAATATTAATTGGGCACCAACTATTGGTAAGGCACTAGGGTAGGCAGTTGGGAAGAGTGGAGAAACAATGGCATGTTATCTATTCTCTCAGAACTCACAGTATAGTAGAGAAAAATAAAGACATAAATAAACATGATTATAAATTGTGATAAGAACAATGAAGGAGAACATAATGGGGAGAGATTAGCATGGGTATTTAGGTTAGGTTGCTCAGATAGACCAAATATGGCCCCAAAGTCATTATAGCACTGTCCAACAAAAGGCAGAATCTATCTTCCTTCCTTTTGAATCTGGGCTATCCTTGTGACCCACTTTGGTCAACAGAATGTGGCAGAAGCAGTGATATGCATGTTCTAGATCCTAGGCATCCAGAGGCCTTCAGCTTCCATTATTACCCTCTCACAACCCTGAAACCACCATACCATGCAAAAGCCAGAATGAAAGACCATGTGGAGAAGGTAAGGCCCACTGTCCCAGCTGAGCCCACCCCCAAGTCAACCTGTGAGCCCCCTGAGTGAGCCCAGGCAATACCAGCAGAAGAAGAATTCAGCCAATCCACATAATCTTGAGAAATGATAAATACATGTTGTCTTAAGCCACTAAGTTTTATGTTGCTTTGGTATGAAGCAGTAGAAGCAATTGAGGATCTTCCAAGAACTCTGTGAATAGGTCATTTAGGCTGAAGAATGAGAAGGAGTTGGTAAGGCAAAGCTCAGAGTAGTGAGAGCATTCCAGACTGAGGATGATAAGAGTCCTGGCTCAGGATGGGCATCTCTCAGCTTCTCCAATAGCTGAAGGGAGGCATTTATAGGAGGAGATAAATTGAAGGAGGTAGTAGATGCTGTAATAAGCCATCCAGATACTCTTTCTGCTTCAAGACTGAAGCACTCAAATCCCCTGGCTTCTCCTGGCAATGAGAATTCTGGGATTCACTTTGGCTGAAGAGAGAATCCTAGCCTAAGATCATGGCCCTCCCTGGGGCAGCTTGCATCCAGTGACAAGTCTACACATGTTTGGGAGGGTGGAGGGGACAGGTGTCAGAATAAAGGCCTTGCTCCTTGCCGTAGCAAGTGGGACAAGTCCAGGACTTCCTGTGGAATCCTCAGACATATGTTGTGACTGCATCACCATTCAACTTCTCCCCCAGCCTAATCCTGCTTTCCTCACTTCCCCTCTGTGTTGATTCCATGCATGCCCCCAATAAAATTCCTGCAGGCAAATCTCCATTTCAGAGTCTGCTTCCTGGGAAACCTAGGGCACAGGTGTGAAGTGCATGTGGGGGGACAATTTCAGTAGCACGAATGAAAGAAGAAGATAGCTTCAACTAGCATAGTGGCTTTGGGGATGGGGATAAGCAGACAAACGTGAAATATGCGGTCATTTGAAAGATAGGGTAATAGAAAGCAAGACAGGATCACTAGCAGTGCATGGCTAGCCATATTGGACCTAGGCAGAAGGAAAATTAATTTTAATTATTAATAATATTATTTATCTTTGTTGCCGAGGTGTTTTTGGCATACCCTTAATCGTTACACCTCCCTCACACACCCTTGTCTTGGCCCTTAAAATGTGTGCTGTCCTAAGACACTAAGTTTTGGAATAATGTGTTACACAGCAATAGTTAACTAGTGTACCAACTATCAGTCTTTTGGAAATTTACCTGATCTCTTAAAGCCTCAGTTTCTGAATCTGTGAGATAGGAATAATATCATATTTCACCAAGTTATTCTGAAAGTTAAATAAGGGGCACCTGGAGGGCTCAGTGGGTTGAGAGTCTGACTCTTGGTTTTGCCTCAGGTCATGACCTCACAGTTCATGGGTTCAAGCTGCTGACAACGTGGAGCCTGCTTGGGATTCTCTCTCCCTGTCTCCCTGCCCTTCCCCAGCTCATTCTCTCTCTCTCTCAAAATAAATACATAAACTTAAAAAAAAAAGAAAGTTAAATGAAATATTTCAGGCAAAGCCTTTAGCATAATGACTGTCACATAGCATTTCAATGTGTACACAATTATCATCAACAGAATCTTAAGAGTTAGATACTGATTTTAAGATCCCAGAGTAATATTGATCTTGTTTTTTAGAACCCTGATGAGAATTTCCTGTTCTGTTTCTTAAATAAGTTTTCTAGTTTTTTCTATTTACTTTTTTTAAAGCAATCTTTATGAGCATAAGTCTAGAAGTTTAAAAATGAGGGGTGAAGCCTAAGGTGCCTAAGAGCGACTAGTAATGCTTGCTGTTCCCGTTGGAAACAAGGCATCATGAGGTACTATCTTAATTACTATTAGCATTTATTGAGTGTTCCTGAAGTGTTAGGCCACTGGAGCAAGCATATCACATACATTGTGTCATTTAATCCTCTAGGGCCACCAACAAAACAAGCATTCCCCAGTCCCCAAAGTTATTCCCCATTTTACAGATAAGTAAACTAAGGGAGACATAGAGAAGGTAAGCCGTTTGCCCCAGAGCACAGTTAGAAGGCATTCACCCCCAGCACTAGGGCTCCCAAGGGCTCCACAGTTTGTGTGCAATTTGCAAATGGAAGTACTTCTCTCGCTTCTATCTGTGCCTTTGCTTGGGCAAATCACCTTTCCACTGCCCACTGCAAAAATCACATCAGGTTATGCTCACCCTAAATAATATGGGTGTTTCATCCCTTAGGAGTTAGCCCTTTCAGGGATTTCTCTATTCATAATAAGAATTGTAGGCTGATGCTGAGTCAGCATGTTGTCTTACTAGTATCCCTGCTTCTGTATGAGTAACAGCATGTGCTGAGTAAGAGGTCTGGAGTTCCTTTAATTCCCTCCCTGTGGCTTTTGCCTCAAGAATTGGCTCACTCCGCTGCTGGGGCCTGATATGCCAGCACAACACATCAGACTTCTTGGGTTGCAGGACTCTAATTTTTTCAGTACCTTATGGTCTCTTTTGCCCTTGAACTACAGTTATCGACTTTTCCCTTTAATGCCATTACCTCGAGAAATTCAAGGCCAAGGAAAAACATAACACAAGGCCTGCCTCTGTAGGAATTAGAATCAAGTAGGAAATGGGAGTGTTTGTATGATTGTATACAGGCCACATTTGTTGCCACAAGTCCAGGTTGCCTGAGCATCGCCAGAACAACTCCCTGCACAGCTGGAGGGCTTATCTTGAGGAGACACACACTCAGAAACATCTGGATTTTTTACTTTTTTGAAAAAAAATCTGAAGTTTGACGTCCAGATGTCATAGTATTACATTTTTATCCTCTGTATTGACTAAAATAAAACATCTTTTGGGAGGAAGAATCATTGTATTAGTTCAGGTGATTATGTATTTGCTAAGAGTATATTAGTTTGCTAAACATCCATCATTTATCTTTTGTTCCAAAGTTTCCACAAGTTTAAAATCAGATCCAACTGAAAATGGATGCCTCTCTAAAGAAAGCGTAAATATCTTAATTCAAGAAAACAAAACCCTTGAACTTCTGAGTTATAGAAATCCTAGAAAGTGGTAGAAGCTTATGTGCTATACTATCTGCATAAAAAAGGGAAAAGGAATTATTTATTTATGCACATTGAGGATCAATTTAGCTTCATCAGTTCATCCCACATTGTCAAGAGTGTTTATCAAGCACTCTTCCTGAAAGGTCTCTGCCAGCTAGAGATTTCTCTGACCTAATACTCACAGAATCTTATACTTGGACAGGCTTTTTGAGGTCATCTCATCAAACACTTTCATAGTGCAGAGCTTCCCCCCTGACATTCCTGACAGATGGTTTGCAGATGCAAGTACTCTTCCAGCACCATCTCCCCTAGCAAGCATCACTGACCTCCGTAAGAATTCACTGCTGCTCCCACTGAGTCTCTGAAACACATTTTGTATCACAAATGGTATCATTATAATGATCATCATAAGATTTGCAACTTACTGAGCACCTACTATGCACCAGACAGTATAGTATCTAATGTAATACAATAACCCTGCATAATAGACATGGTCATACCCATATTTCACATAGGAAGTGGGGTAAACTTGCCCTCTGGTAACCTGTTCAAGGTCACAAAGCTAGAAAGTGGCAGAGACATGTCAAGTGTGAGGGGTCTTGAGCCTGTACCCCCACTTTCCCCTCCATGTCACCCCTCTTATATAATAGTTAACAGGTGATATTGGAATTATTCTGTACTCATCTGTTCCTTCTTCATTGACTGTGAACTTTTTGAAAACCAATATGGTATCATTTTTCTTCCAATCTCCAGTCCCTACCACTGGACCTAGCACATAGAAGGGCCTCAATAAGCATTACCTATAGAGTAGGCCACTTCCCTACCTCAGGTTCTCCAAAGCCTCAAACCCTGATTCTAGATCACTTCCTTTGTTCCACTCAAATCACACTGATAGGGACTAATAATCCAGAAGCAAAATACATCATTTTAATGTAGATTAAAATTATTTAATCAAATTATATTGATGACAGCTGAAACTTGAAAGAGGTTCTGTATGCAGAAAGGTGTGATTATGTGGACAATGTGTGTTTAAAACTGTTTTGCTTTTTATATTTGTTGGTAGAAATAGAATGCATTAAGTCTGTTAAAGTGGGTGAAGGTGAGAATTCAGCCCAGCCAAGGAAGAGACATGATAAAGAAGAGTCTTGGGGCACCTGGGTGGCTCAGTTGGTTAAGTGTCTGACTTTGGCTCAGGTCACGCTCTCATGGTTTGTGGGTTTGAGCCCCACATCACTCTCTATGCTGACTGCTCAGAGCTTAGAGTCTGCTTTGGATTCTGTCCCTCCCTCTCTCTCTGCCCCTCCTCTCTCTCTCTCTCTCTCTCAAAAATAGATAAACATTAAAGAAGAGCCTATATATTTTAAATAACCTTGGGATTTCAGAAGAGGGGGAGGCACAGCTAAGGAGTTTGGGAGCAATCCAAGCAGAAGGTAGAAGCCAAGATCATATGGAAAAGGTTTGGGGCTGGGAATAAAAGGTGGAGAAATGAGACCAACAGCTCAAGAACTTGTAGGCACATCTCATGTATTCTTGGTATTATCATCCCTGCATGAAAATCCCTTCATGTGACTGTGAAGCAATAAATCTTCCTTTCCTGGGTTGCTAACTATTGAGGCAACGTATTGCTGTCCTCTTTCTTGCCTCCCCCAAAGATGCTGAGTAGGAAGAGGATTAACATTAACCCCCAAAAGGAGGCTGTATCATCATGGAAAGGCTTTGTCTCATCTACTTTGTGGCACCAAGAGAAGGTAGGACACTCCCTTCCACTGTACTTCCAACACTATCTTTCAGTCTCTATCCCTATCTCTGTCGCTGTCTCTATCTCTATTTGCATCTATCTCACTAGCCCTTTACTTATTCTAGCACCTGTTCCTTAAATGTCTTCCTCATTAGTTTCTCTGTTTGTCAATACTTTATTGATCTTTCATATCACTCCTTTACTGGGAAGCCTTTACTCACTGTACTAGCTCACACTGACATCCTGTTAGGGACTGAGCTCTGTTCCTCCAAATTCATATGTAGAAGTCACAACCTCCAATGTGATTGTATTTAGAGACAGAACATTTAAAGAGGTAATTAAGGTTAAATGAAGTCACAAGGATGGGGTCCTAATCCGACAGGACTGGTGTCCTTGTAGGAAGAAGAAAAGAAACCAGGAGTGCAGCACACAGAAGAGAGAAGGTGGCCATTGGCAAGCCAAGGAGAGAGACCTCAGGAGAACCCTGATAACACCTTGATTGGACTTCCAGCCTGCAGAAATGTGAGAAAATCAATTTATGATGTTTAATCCACCCAGTGTTCAGTATTTTGTTATGGCAGCCTGAGCAGCCTAAGACACTTACCTCTGGAGATTTTTGGCCTTCTATGTAGCCTGCGTCTTTGGTAGTTTACACTATCTTGTTTTCAGTCTTTATATCAGATTTAAGTCTATTCTGTTTACTGTTCCCTTGTTCTCACATTACTTCATCAAAATGTGTCTTATCTCCCAAAGCACATTATCAACTCGTAGGGGGAAAAATCAGATTATGTAAGTATCTTTTATTCTAAAAGACCTAGAGAGAAGGTATAGACACTGGGCATTCAACAAATATAGCTTGCTTAAATAAGTGGTAATTAAAATACTTCTCTTAGTTACCAGCTATGTAACCTGAGATAAATTAGTCCTTAGTTTTCACAGCTGTAAATGGGCAATAAATTTTCTTTTTTAAATAGAATTTTTCTGAGATTGCAGTGGAGATTAAATGAGATAAAACTGTTTGGCACATGGTAAGTGTTTCATTAAAAGAGAACTATTATCATTATTATTTTCTTCTGAAGCCACATCTGGGAAAAGGAAAATGGTCTAACCCAGAAGACACAAAATCACTGCAGATTCAGTTCTCTCCAGGGGATAAAGAAGTATTTTCCTCTTGCCTTTCACTTTTTTCTTGTTTTGAGATGAGCCAGAGAGAATTTTACTGGTTGAAAGGGACAAATAATGGAACCCAGGTTCCCTTTTCTCTCCTCTGGCACTCCAAAATGGAACTTTTTGCCTCAGTAATGTTTTCTAGTCCCATTAGTTGTTATATTTCAGTTTAAATATCAATTTGACATGGCCAAAGTATCAACTACAATATGCTCTATTTACAGAACACATAAAATGTAAGGTGAAGAAATGTTAAAAGGTAAATTCACCAGTCCCTGGATGTGAAGGTCCTGGTTTTTGCTTTAACTTTCTAATAATTCCAATGTCCTAAACATGATTCTGAACAGATTTTGCCAAAAGACTGCTTAAATGTATTAAGATCTTATTAGAAAATTTCTATTTTCCCCACGTGCAGATGGGGATGTAATCTGTTATAGAATATCAGCCTTTGTGGTGATTCACTCCCCCAACCCCACTGACACAAGTCAGAAGAATTATCCTACAATTGTATAATTTGCAAACTTGATAAATCTGGGGACTTAGATTGTTTTTTATGAAGGATCTGTTGCAATACTCACCTTTAATTTTCAATCTTTACAGAGGATTCCTTCTATGGCTGGCTCAGGAATCTTTCCAATACTAAACAGACTTCCCACTCTCCACTTCCTCGCTGCCCCTTCCAAAGTCACGAGTTTAATCAATACTAATTGAACTTGGCATAAAGCAATTTACAAATTATTCTTATAAGTTGGCATGGACCCAAGCCATGTTTTTCCAGATCCTTGGATTCAATAGAGTACACCTGAAATCTCATAGCCAAGAAGCCTTGGTGAGTGGTTGTACAGCCTTAGCTGTCTGTTATCATAACCCTTCAAGAACGGACATGTGAGCTGATCTATTAAGCTGCCAAGAGACTTTTGTGATATGATTTTTGGCGAGGAATTTTTAGTGTAATATCCATCTCACTTTCATTTTTTTCTTGATATATAGTCACATTTTATTTTATTTTTTTTCTTTTATAATTTATTGTCAAGTTGGTTTCCACATAACACCCAGTGCTCATCCCAAGTGCCCTCATCCATGCCCATCACCCCCCTTCCCCTCTCCACCACCCCCATCAGCCCTCAGTTTGATCTCAGTATTCAAGAGTCTCTCATGGTTTGCCTCCCTCACTCTCCCCAACTATTTTTCCCCTTCCCCTCCCCCATGGTCCTGTTAAGTTTCTCCTGTTCCACTTATAAGTGAAAACATATGGTATCTGTCCTTCTCTGCCTGACTTATTTCACTTTGCATAACACCCTCGAGTTCCATCCACGTTGCTACAAATGGCCAGATTTCATTCTTTCTCATTGCCATGTAGTATTCCATTGTA
Source organism: Cryptoprocta ferox (assembly GCA_028646485.1). Lineage (NCBI taxonomy): Eukaryota > Metazoa > Chordata > Mammalia > Carnivora > Eupleridae > Cryptoprocta > Cryptoprocta ferox. The sequence continues at coordinate 22,828,047 of CM053574.1, forward strand.
TAGATAAACCACATCTTCTTGATCCATTCATCAGTTGATATCCATCTCACTTTCAAAAAGGTGTATGATAAAGTTTCTTACTGGGGACCAAAAGGGGGAAAGAAAGACTAAAGAGAATCAAGTTTCCTAGGGCATTAAATACCAAACTTAAAATAATAAAATTTTAAAAGGATACAGACACAAAGAACAGTAATATACACTACTTCAATATTTTGGTTTAAATAATTCCTTTTTATCTTTTTTAAAGTATACAATGGCACATGCTCATTGTACGTATAAATAATATTATAAATATGTATCAAAGAAGAGAAAAGTCCCTCACTTTTCCCCTGGCATCCCAGTCTCTGAACAAAACCTACCACTAATATTCTAGTGTATGGCCTTCTAGATTCTTTTGTCCATACATATGCATGTTTCTTCACCTAAATAAATTATACATGTACACCATTCTCTACTCTTGGTTTTTTAATCCAACAAAATGTTATGATTCTCTTTCCTTGGCTATTCATATAAATCAACCTTCTTAGGATTTGTATATTAATTGCTGAACCATAATTTCACCTGTCTCCTGCCAATCACATTTAGGTTGGTTCCAACTTTTTTACCACAAGGAACAATGCTATAATGTCTGCATGGTTGCAATATGAAGATACTGCATAATTATTAGTATTTCTCTAGGTTAAATACTTAATGTGGAATTACCAGGCCAAAAAAAAAAAATACTCATTGATATTTTGATAGGTTCTGCCAAATTGCCCTCTAAAGGGCTGAAACAATTTAAATAATTTATTTTTAAGTAATCTCTATACTCAACATGGGGCTCAACTCACAACCTCAAGATCAAGAGTCACATGCTTTACCAACTGAGCCGGTCAGGCTCCCCAAGAGCTGCAAAAATTTAAACTCTCAGGAGCAGTATACATTCTTCACCAACTACACAGTTTTCATTTTTACAAAGTTCTTATTTCCACATTTGTGTCTTTACACTGCAGGGCCTAGCTATCATTTACAAACTATGTGACAAAAGAGTTTAAAGTTTGGGCTCTTTAAGTTAATTAAAGACAATAAAATCTTAAAACACACACACACATACACAAACAATTATTTTCCTGTTCCATATCTTCTCCCAAATATTTGAGAACTAGGTATGTATTCTTAGTCTTCTTTTCTAGGTGAAGCTTCCACTCCAAGTTACTGGGCTGCCAATCTCAACAGGATTCCTGCTGGCAAAGGGTCCTCTCTTTTCTTGAGTGAGGAGCATATTGAAATACAATCACTTGCCTACCTTTCCCAGACATGCTAGAGCTAATTCATGCTTGAATAACAGAGAGGACTAAAGAATTTAGTGCAATCCCATACTCTAGCCTAACGCACAACACCAACTTACTCTTCTTCACAGAACTTGGTTAATAGAGGCTTCAAGAGGCTTTCTAAATATGGCCGTGTCACTCCAGTGAGTTACCCAGCCTACCCACTTCAGCACCTGGACAGCTCTCTCGGCACCGCCTCTAGAGGGAGATCACGGTAAGCAGTTTGTTGAGACCTCTAGTGGCAGCTTTAGTGGTTGCACAACAGTTTTTTAATTACTAAGGTAACACACGAAGGCATTACTGTTAAGCAGTAAGACCGAAGCATCTTAAGAATATAGAGTAAATATGAAAATGTCTATTATCCTCTTCACTCCCCCCTTCTTGAAGATAATCACTGATAATACACACACACATATACTTACCCACATTTTTTTGTGTGTGAACCGACTCAGTCTAGACCCATTCGCTTTTATTTTCAGCTAATACAATTCCTAGATTTTTTTTTTATCCGAGCACACGTATCTCCTCATATTCATGAAATGGAGTATGAAGGAGAGGTTGAAAGTGTGTGTACTGGCTACAGACTGGTTATGAACCCTAACTCTACCACTGGCCAAATCATTTAACTTCTTTGTATCTCAGTTCACTCATCTGTAGAGCAGGGATAATAAAAATTCATACCTTAGGGGTATCTGCGTGACTCATTTGGTTAAGCATCCGACTTCAGCTCAGGTCATGATCTCATGGTTTGTGAGTTCGAGCCCCGTGTTGGGCTCTGTGCTGACAGCTCAGCACAGACTGCTGAGACTGCTTCAGATTTTATCTCCCTCTCTCTCTGCCCCTCCCCCTGCTCTCACTCCCTCTTTTTCTCTCTCTCTCTCTCTCAAAAATAAACATTTTTTAACAAACTTAAAAATTCACATCTTAGACGGATTTTAGGGGAGATAAATAATAACATATAGTAAGCATTCAATAACTCTTAGCTACTATTATTATTACTACTACTATTAATTTCATATGAACTGGAACTTAGAATTCCATAGTATGGTTGTATCATAAATTATGTAATTTGTTGGTTAAACAAAGAATATTTCTGTTGTTTTTTAGTTTTCCTCTATTGCAAATGATGCTGTAATAAACATTGCAGTAGATATGTGTCTTTATGCTTACCTATACATGATTCTTTAAGATCTATTCCCAGCATGAGAGTGAAAACTTTTCAGTGAACTTCTAAAGTCTCTGAGAGTCCATGTGATTGACTTGCACAGTGCTTCTGACAGAGAGAGAAATTGAGGGACAATTTCCCCTAGAGAGATGGTGTCAGTGTAAGCATAAGAGCTATAAAGGAAAACAGGGCAAGGGCAGTGCATAGAAGAGACTGAGAATGATAGGTGGGGTACCCTACTTTAGATGGGGTGGTTAACAAAGACTTCTCTATATGAATGAAATTAGCAAAGGGACCTGAAAGAGGTAAAAAACAAAACAAAACAAAACAAAACAAAACAAAACCTAAACACAGCAAATGGTTTACAAATATGCGGGACCAGGAAACAGTCCTGACTTTCTGTTCCTTTCTTCCCCTCCTCCAATGAAAGCACACCTTGTATCCACCCCTCTACTCCTCTTACCTACCTATACATTGTCTTTATTTATCTTGGAGTTCTTCCCCATCCATCTTCCCCTAACTTGAACATAATCATTTAACTGGCATGACTTAATTTCTTATGCTTCATAGTCCCCCGGCTTTTAACCAGAACAGCATCCTGTGTTGTGCATTCTGTGGACACTCCAATGTTAACTGGCTGGGATGAGGCTGCTGTTAAAATTAATCCCTAAGGTTGCTATGCAACACAGCCCTTGGCCACTGGAACACACTCTACTCAGTGACATGAGAACATGAAAGGGGAAGCATTCAAATGTGTATTCTATGGGTGTCAATATTCTGAACAAAATGAGTCCTTCACTAAGACCTTGGGCTTTAGTCAAAGAAAAGCTATTTTTTGCTGGAGCAGTTTATTAGATGTGGGAGTTCATGTTTTTTGGTACGGGCCTAAAGGCATCCAAGGGTTTATAGAACTTATTTTGCTCTAATGTATTTTTTTCTGGGTTTCAATTGTACCAATTAGGATGCTTTTGGCTGCAAGAAAGGGAAAGTAAATTTCAGCTTGCTTAAAAATAAAGAAACTGTGTAACCTCATTAAACAAGTCCAGAGGTAGCTGACCCCAGGATGATTTATTCAGAAGTTAAATGGCATGATCAAGGATCCAGATTCTTTCTGTTTTTCTGCTTTCCTATCCTCAGCAAAGCAGGGTGGCTCCTCAGGCTGGCTTCTCTCAGTCCTGAAATAGCCATGCAGTTCCAGGCACCATTGCAACTAATACAAAAAAGGGGACTGTGCCTTACAATGTGTCTTGAGACCTAGGAAAATTCAGAAACCTTCTGGATTTTTAACTTATTATTGGCTAGAACTGAGTCACATGTGCATGTCTAAATCAACAAATGACAACAGAATGGGCCTACCAGTGCCATTCAGTACCCTTCAAGTGTTGCTGGCATCTAGTGGCATGGACATATATTGGGCCCATTTCTCATAGAGGAAAGTAGACATTTATTTTATTTTTAAATATAATTTATTGTTAAATTGGTTTCTATACAACACCCAATGCTCATCCCAACAAGTGCCCTCTTCAATGCCCATCACCCACTTTCTCCTCTCCCCCACCCCCCATCAACCCTTCATTTGTTCTCTGTATTTAAGAGACTTTTACAGTTTGCCTCTCTCCCTCTCTGTTTGTAACTTTTATCCCCCATCCCCTCCCCCATGGTGTTCTGTTAAGTTTCTCAAGATCCACATATGAGTGAAAACATATGTTATCTATCTTTCTCTGACTGACTTATTTCACTTAGCATAATACCCTCCAGTTCCATCCACATTGCTGCAAATGGCATGATTTCATTCTTTCTTATTGCCAAGTAATATTCTATTGTATATATAACCCACAGCTTCTTGATCCATTCATCAGTTGATGAACATTTAGGGTCTTTCCATAATTTGGCTATTGTTGAAAGAGTACTGTTATAAACATTGGGGTACATGTGCCCCTATGCATCAGCATTCCTGTATCCTTTGGGTAAATTCCTAGCAGTGCTATTGCTGAGTCATAGGGTAATTTTATTTTTAATTTTTTGAGGAACCTCCATACTGTTTTCCAGAGCAACTGCACCAGTTTGCATTCCCACCAACAGTGCAAGAGGGTTCCTGTTTCTCTACATCCTCACCAGCATCTATAGTCTCCTGATTTGTTCATTTTAGCCACTCTGGGAAAGTAGACATTTAAACCAAGTCAAGGTTCTATTGGAAAAAAAGGGGTGAAGATTGCTGGAGTTTGGGTACTAGATTAGTTTGTGAAAGCTGCTCTAACAAAATACCACTGTCTGGGAAACTTAAAAACAACATAAATTTATTTTCTCACAATTCTGGAGGCTACAAGTCCAAGATCAAGTATCAGCAAGATCAGTTTCTTCTGAAGCCTCTCTCCTTGGCTTGTATGGCCATCTGCTCTCTCTCTCTATGTCATCATATGGTGTTCCCTCTGAACATGCCTGTGTCCAGATTTCCACTTCTTTTTTTTAATTTTTTAATGTTTATTTATTTTTGAGAGTGAGGGAGAGAGACAGAGAACAAGCAGGGGAGGGGCAGAGAGGGAGGTAGACATAATCTGAAGCAGACTCCAGGCTCTGAGCTGTCAGCACAGTGCTTGAACCCACAAACCATGAGATCATAACCTTAGCTGAAGTCAGATGCTTAACCAACTGAGCCACCCAGGCACACCTCCACCCCAGATTTCTACTTGTGAGGATACCAATCATATTAGATTAGGGCCCCCCAATGACCTCATTTTAATTTAATTATCTGTGTAAAGACTCGGGCTCCAAATGCAATCACATTCTGAGGTCCTGGGATTAGGACTTCAACATGTGAATTTTGGGTGGGACACAATTCAGCCCATAACAGCTACCAACAATGACTGCCACTAGTTATTTGCAGAATATACAGAGAACCAAAAATAAGGAAATCCAAATTACTGATGATCTCACTATCCCCAGGAATGCACTCTATATATCCTTCCAATCTTCTCTTACACTGATGCACATACCATAGAGACATGTTCTTTTTACTGAAATGGCATCTAACTGCGCCTACAGTTTGCAGTGTGCTTTTTTGGCCTAACCATATCTTGAACATCTCTCCATGTCTACTCTATTTTTAACAGCTGCAGTGCATTCCACCATATGGATCTTATATTGTTGGATAGTTGAGAAGTTTCCACTTTTTATGAGAAGAAACACTGCAGTGCACATCTTTATAGGTATATCAGTTGCATTCCTATCATTTCTTTAAGATCAGTTTCTAGAAGTGGAATTTCTCACTTAATCTTTCCTGAAATGCTGACTCAAGAAGCCCTGGGGCTTTCAGTTGTCACGTCACTACAGTCACTGTCATTGTAGAGTTGAGAGACAGGCCAGAGAAAGCAGAGAAGGAAGCTGCTTCTCTGCTCCATAGGATCCTTTTAGCACCCAGAGAATCAGCGATCTACCATTAAGTCTTCCACTCCATGATTTGCTTTATAATCAGTTGGCAGAAACATGATAAAAATGTATGTTTTAGGGGCCAGGAAGCAAAGGACTTCACATTCATGGGACTTCACACCCAGATCAGTCATAAAACTTTCCCCCAATAGTTTTAAGCGACAATTACAAATGTCTCAGAGCTATCTCCCATGTACCATTCAGAAGTGAAACTGAAAAGTGAAGAGAGTGGGTTACTTTCTCATCATGCTTTTGTAAATTGGTATCTAAGTCTAAAAAGAAAATGAGATATATACAATATTCCCATGGAAGGTCTCCCAGGCTGAGGATGTGATGTGAGCAGCGGAGTAGGGTTGAAGGCATACCAGACAGGGTGTGGGATCATCTCAGTCCCTGGCTTTGGCATTGTGGTTCCATGAACAGGTTTGCTCACGTGTCACTGCAAATCACACCAACTACACTTATGTCCCACAACAATAAAAGTTATACTTGATGTAATAAAGAAGTTTTCTGGAAGGTTAAGACTCTACATCACAATCAATCTTATTCTCAAGCATTGAAAATAACTATAGAATAACATAAAATTACCAAGTCTCTCCTTAATAATTCCTATTTGAGCTTTTTGATCAGTTTTTAAAGTAATTTTTGTAATAGGACTTCTATCTCCACGTAATCAAATGAGCCTTCCATTTAAAACTATCTACCACACTCAAAATAATAAACACTGGACTGTAAGCTCCATGAGGGTGTGGCCATTTATTTTCTTTTCCTTTCTTTCTTTCATTTTTGTTTGTTTGTTCACTACCTGTCGCATAATTGGTGTTTGATAAATATTGTGGAGAGAAAAAAAATAATGGTGAGATGGTTAACATTTGTTGCACACTTGCCATATGCCAGAAACAGTGCTAAGAGAGGCATATAAATCATATCATAGCAATTCCATACAGATGATGCTATTATTTCTCCATGTTACAGATCAAGAAACTGAGGCTTAAAGAAGTTTTACTTTTTTACACTCAAACTGCTACTATGCAGCAGAGTTGGGATTACAATCATGTGTGAATTTTAAACCCGCGCTCTCAACTATGACACTATGGAGAAGAAATTCAAAGTACCAGCAACATCCAGCACCTTACCAGAAGATGATCCCAAAGAGAAACCATGGAACTGAATCTTTTGAGTGCCATCTGTATTTCAAAGAGCACTATTAAATGAGTCATCCTCGCCGATCATTTGGGGAATCCATCATTTCAGCCATTGCAACACAGCAGCAACCAACCAGTGGTCTATATTTATTTTGAAAGTAATCAAGGTGATAAACCTAGTGTTTCTGAAATTCATTTGGAAGGAATGAAAGGTCAAGGAAGCAGGTTATGTAGACAAGGCTGAAGTATATTAGTGATATAGTTATAGGTACGTGTGTACAGCAGCAGTTTTATCCACACAGTCAATCATATCTATTGGGCATCTACAAAGAATCTGTTATTGACAAGACAGAGAAGTTTAACACATAATCCCCTTCTTTAAAGAAGTTCGTTCTATTTGGTCAGTTAAGACAAACACACACGAAACAACTCAAAAGTAAAAAAATAGCATATATACTCAAGATGCCATGTGGGGCCCACAAAACGTAATTTAATCCTCTCAGTCACCTGGAAGGGAGGGATTGTTGTCCCCAATATGCTAATGAGGAGACAAGGCACAGAAAGGCTAAGCTAGTCACCCAAGTCACACAGCTTGTATGTAGGAACATCAGAGCTGTCCCCACATTCACCTGATTCTGAAGGTCATCCACTGACCCACCAGACTTCACTAGCTCCAAAGAAAGACACTGCTAGTAGTCAAAATCATCAGGAAACACTAATGAAGAAATGGAACTTGAGCCTGACCTTGAAGGGCAAGTAAGAGTTGGACAGGCAGACAGAAACAGACAAGATACCATAAGATGCCGAAAAGCAAGCACAAAACCCCAGAGGTGAGAATTAGCCTAACACAGAGGGCAGGGGAACAGGGAGGTAGGACTACCTGACTAATGGGAAGAAGTGAGAAATGAGTAGGAAGTAAGGGCAGATTATGAGAAGTCTTGAATTGAAGTGGGGCAGGAGAGGGTGAGGGAAGAATTTGAGTATGTTGTGATAGGCAGATGGGAGACTGTTTGAGCATGGAAGAAATATCAAAAGTCAGTTAGGACAGTGGTTCTTAACAAGGATGCCTTTGCCCTCCAGGGGAGACATGGCAATGTCCGGAGATATTTTTGGTTGTCACAACTGGGGAAGGTGCTACCTGAATCTAGTAGGTGGAGGACAGGGATGCTGCTAAACATAATACAATGCAAAGAACAGCTTCCCAGCCCGCCCCCCAACAAAGGATTATCCACCCAAAATGTCAGCTGTGCCAAAGTTGAGAAACCCTGGTTTAGGCAGATAGTGTAGCAATAGCTGTCAAGATGCAACAGAGGGAAGAAGATGGAAGCAAAGAGCCCAGGGAAGCCGCTCATTCAGGGAGACAGAAGTGAGAGCAGGTTTAGGGGGATGGAAGCAGGATGAATAGGAAACAGCAAATCCTCCAAGTAGTTCAAAAGAAAAAGAAGGATGCAATCTGTAATTCCTCATACAGGTAGCTTTCCACAGAATGTGGGAAAACTAAGTTTAAGACTTTTTTTCTTTTGAATCATCTAAGGGCATCTTATTTTATGATTGAAAACTTGTAAATGACATACAACTGCAAGAAAATTGCCACCATGAGGGTGTGGGGCACAGAGCTCTAACTGTAGCAGTAACATTTTCATTCTTTTTTTAAAGCAAAAGCTGAAGCAAATTTGACAAAATGTTAACATCTGTTAAATTTGGATGGTGGGTACATGAATATCTGTTATATTATTTTCTGTACCTTATGTATACTCGAAAATTTTTCATGATTAACAAAAAACAGGATGGAGGAAGGAAGAAAAAAGTCTTGGAGTGGTAGCTGATAATTGTCATTTGAATTTGTATCAGTATTTATCAATATCATTTTTAAGTTTATTTATTTATTTTGAGAGAGAAAGAGAGCACAAGCACAAACAGGGGAGGGACAGAGAGAGAAGGAGAGAGAGAGAATCCTAAGCAGGCTCCACATTGTCAGCACAGAGCCCAATGTGGGGCTCAAACTCACAAACCGTGAGATTATGACCTGAGCTAAAATCAGCAGTGGGACACTTAACTGACTGAGCCACCCAAGCACTCCAGTGTCATTTTGTTTAATGTTTATCTTATTTTTGGGAGAGAGAGCGTGAGCAGGGGAGGAGCAGAGAGAGAGGGACACAGAGGATCCAAAGCAGGCTCAGGGCTTGAACCTAATAACCACGAGATCATGACTTGAGTCGAAGTTGGAAGCTCAACTGACTGAGCCATCCAGACACCCTCCCAATGTCATGTTTTAATTACAGAAGGTATATGTGAATATGTGTACATTGTCAAAACTGTACAAGAATAAATAAAATAAAATAAAATAAAACCCAGACATTTCTCTTTCCTTCTTATTCAATGCTTTTCTTTTCTCCTTAGCTAACCACTGCTAAATGTTAATGTGTATGTATATATCTAGATCTTTTTCTATGCATTTATAGAAAGAAGGGGAAGGAGGTTGAGAGTCAAGGATGAAGAGGGATATGTGGTTTCTAGATGTAGATATAGATTTGTATATCTTTCCTATCCATCTGTCTTATGTGGGACCACATCACTCTTATAACATGCTTTTCTTATTAACACATCTGACAGGGCTGTCTTTCCATGGCAATTCATAAAGATCTGTCTCTTTCTTTTTACCTCTTCATAATATTTCATAGCATGATTGTATCATAATTTGTTTACTAAGATTGCTGTATATTTAGATTGATTTCAGTGTTTTGCCATGTCAGGCAACGCTGGAACATAAAACTGGGTGCTCATTTATAAGGATTTCTATAGGGAAGATTCCTAAAAAAAGAACTTCTGGATCAAATGCTAAGCATATTTCTAATTGTGATATAGAGTGAGACCACTCCCTCCAAATAGTATACGGGCTACCCATTTCCCCAAACCCTCACTGATGCTATATGTAATCAACCTTTAAAAGCTTTGCCATATTTATCAAAACTGCATGTAGGAATCTACTCCACAGACATGCTCACACATATGTGAAGTGATGAATGTCCATTGCAGTGTTGATGGGGAAATGCTGAAAAATATTTCCCCCAATAGGAAACATTTATATAGACTGTGGTATATCTGCACAATGAAATTCTATACAGCTTTCAAAAAAATAATAAGGACACTCTCTAGGGACTCACAGGAGAAGCTCTTGAAAGGTAGAGGAATAGAGCAATGTGCAGAACAGCGCAGACAGTGGCTGAATGTCTGTGCATAAAGTATGGTGGTGGATACACATATTTTCCTGTATGTACACTAAGTATCTCTGGAGAATTACACAGAATGTTGATGACATTGGTTGCACTGGGGGAAAAGACACTAGATGTCTGGGAGAAAGAGCCAGAAAGTGAACTTTCACTGTACATTTTTACACCCTTTTTCATTTTTATCTTTGAACTCTGTACTACCTACTGAAATAATTTATACAGTTTGAATTAAAATATTAAAAATTTGTCAAATAATCAGTGAAAAGTATGCCTGTTGCTGCTTTACAGTGCAGTTTCCAACCTTCTAGTGAAATTGAGCTTATCTGTGTCTTTATTAGCCATCCATATGGCTTTCCTGTGAACTTCCTGCTTATAACTGTCACATTTTGCTGTTGACTTGTTTTCCCCCAATTGATTTGTAGTTCTTTGTATATCAAGGACTTTTTTTTTTACAGTTTTATTGAGGTATGTTTTACATATCATAAAATTCACCGATTGTGAGTATGTAATTCAATGATTTTAAGCAAGTTTATAAAGCTGTGCAACCATTACCATATATCAAGGATATTCATCCATTGTTACTGAATTCCTTGATGCTTCTTAATTACATAATCCTTTGCAAATGTAAGTAGAGGAAATATTTTCTCCCAATCTGATGTTCATCTTCTAGTTTAGACTCTGATATGGATATTTTAAAATTTATCTAGTTAAATTTGAATATAGAAAAACAAAAAGAGACAAAACAAGGAGAAAATACTAGTCATACTGGGTCTCAGGAAGAAAAAAAAGGCTCATTATCCAAGCAGACCATACATGCAAGTGTATATGTAACTTATTCAGTTCATGAATACTTAAAAAAAAAAAACTGTATTCCTAAAATAGTACCTTGGAGCTACCTGTGAAAAAAGAGCTTTTCAATCAGAAGGACAACATCCGCTCCCCCTCCCCTACCTCCAGTGCAAGATCCACTTGGGAAGAATGGATCCTTTCTGCTCAATGACAGCTCTGAGTCTCCTGTCAACTGGCTTAACTTCAGAATTTTAAAAATGACTGAGGCTAACATTACTGACCTTCTTTGTATAAAGCCCCATATCAAGCACTTAACAATTAGTGTCTCACTTAATTCTCACAGCATCAGTGACATGGTATTGGTGTTATTGTGGATTTACAGATGGTGAACCTGAGACCCAAAAAGTGGAGTAGTTTCCCCAAGGTCACACAGCTGGGAGGTTGTGAGGATTCACACCCAGGTCTGTTAGTCTTCAGAGTTCAACTTTGAATGCTACTGTATCCCAAGACAGAAATACTGTTAAATAGCTCTTTAAAAACTTAAATCTCTCACTCATGTGTGGATCTTGAGAAACTTAACAGAAGACCATGGGGGAAGGGAAAGGGAAGAAATAGTTACAAACAGAGAAGGAGGGAGGCAACCATAAGAGACTCTTAAATACAGAGAACAAGCTGAGGGTGGATGAGATGGTGGGGGAGAGGGGAAAGTGGTGATGGGCATTGAGAAGGGCACTTGTTGGGATGAGCACTGGGTGTTATATGTAAGCAATGAACCACAGGAATCTACCCCAAAAACCAAGAGCACCTTTACATACTACATGCTAGCCAATTCAACAAAAAATTATATATTAAAAAAAAGAAAAAAGAGAGAAACCTTAAATCTCCTATTTCGAGATAATTTCTTGGATGTACATGCACATCATTTCTCAGCAATCAATGGTGTGTGTGTGCGTGTGTGTGTCTGTCTGTCTGTCTTTTTTACTTTCTCTATAATAAATATTTTTAGATTGTTTAAATAACTCTAAATGTGACTGTCCTATTCTGCCTTTTAGATCTTCCTCTATCCAAATGGATTTTTTAAAGCAGCTTTTACTTTTGGGCCCAGTGGAATTTTTTTTATATTTTAAAATCATGGGCAAATGACAAGTTTTGCCTGCTGCCCAACTTTCTCTCCCTGTGGAGTCAGACGCAAGTATTTAGACTGCTTTCCTATGGGTGAGCAAATACAGATAAAATTTCTTTGTTGACATACCATTTTGGTAATGATAATTTCCTACCTGAATTTTCATCTTTGAAATTCTAAAGGGAACTAGAAAACAGTTTCATTTAATAAACAATGTTTGCATAGACCTCCTTGCTAAGACTCCACTGGAGGTAAGTCTAAGCCTAAATTGGATTTTAAAAGTAACTTCCACTTAAAGAGCTCTCTTTCTAAGAGTACCCAAAATTACAAGAGTCACATGAAAGAGTGACCATCTCTCCCTGCAAGACATCTTCTCTCTCTCTCTCTCTCTGAAAGATACCATCTCTCCCTGAATCCAGAGCTTGTCTATTTTCTAAGTAATGCATCCATTCTAAATAATTTTTTATGATCTATGTACTCTACTACCATGGCAGTTAAAGAGGTGGTAAGTTGACTTGAGCTGGGCAATGCAAGCAGCGATAGGCGGCTTGTACCTAGTCTAGAGGATAAAAATGAGTAGATTCAGAATCACTGGTAATTTATCTTAAATCCAGATTGCCTTCTTACACAGGGGTTGCCAGATAAAATGCATGCCAGCTACTGCATGGGAGTTATGTTGCTTTATTTGGGTATTCATACAGCAATCAATAGCTGACACACTCATTGATCTTTTAGAATAGAAGCTTTCCCAAAAGGATGCTTAAAACATAAACACATTACCAAACTAGTTGAAAGGATAATTTTTCAAAAACTTCAGCAATTTACGTTTCTATGGCAAAAATGACTATTGTTTGAGTTGCCACACCCTTTTTATATGTATGTGTCATCAACTGTAGAGCAGGTATTGTTATCCACATCTTAGAGATGAGAACACAGTCCTCATGCAGAGAGAGGCTGCATTGCCCAGAGGCACACAGCTGATCACTAGCTGCTGAACTGTAGCTGTTTGGCACCAATTCCTGGGCTATTTTTATCCCCACCAGGCTTATTAACCCTTTTTCCAGGTTCAACAGATTCATCAGTGACCTCTTAGACTTCACAAACTTTGTGTTCATTCAGGTCCTCATCTTTCTAGCAAGGAACCAGACTCCTTCAATAATTTCATTTCAGGCCATTTGCCATCAAGCTAAAAAATAACTCTCCTTCAAAATGGAACTATGTTGATGTGTCTACTAATCACTGCTGCCCTGGTTTGCAGATCTTGGCTACATTTAGTGTCTCGTTGCAGAAGAGGTACTTCAGATCCTGCATTATAGTTTTTTAGAACAGGAATGGAAATTATGCGGGACATGTGCTATCCCCCCACCTCTATCAGGCAAGGAAGACATTAATAATCTATCATGTGTGGTAGCCTTCCCTAGAGGGTTCAGGGTTGGCCTCAGAATCCTTCTCAATCTGGCACTTCAGGCAAACCGATCAATTAAAATCAGCAACTGAGATGAAATCCATTTGCCATCCATTTGCCATCACCAATATAAGAAAACCTCCCGTAAGCTTACAAGATGCAGAAATCTTTCGTAATTAGTAAAATGTCTGAGATACCAAAAATTATCCCAAAATGATAACTTCCAAGTATATGCATCCGGAATTCAAATTGTCTTATGTAAATCAAAATGTAACCTATAATCAACAAGATTTTGTAATTAAATCAGAGCACTGGCCAAATAGGCATTGATGTCAACTTTAAACGTAATCATAGAAGCACCTGGTGCTACTTCCCAAAAAAACTGAGGTCTCTGGGTTGGGTCTTTAGTATATCAAATGTAATTCCCAATTGACTAATCAAAGGAGCTGTAAAAATTACCTGACTAGGAATCCAAGGAGATTTAATTTCTCTTCTCTTGCTCAAAGACCTTTTTTTATGTTTATTCATTCATGTAACGAATACTTATTGAGTGCCACCTCTGTCAGCCAGAGCTTGGTGCTGGGGATACCAACAAGACCATGGCAGAAGGGATCTCTGTCCTCCCATAGTTGTGCTCCTCGAGGCAGCAGCCCCACCTGTGGACAGTTCAGTTGGGTGGGTGAAGGGAGGAGGCCCACAAGCCTCTAGTCTTGCTTGTTATAGATGCTGCTCTCAATAGCCCCCAAAGCCTCCTGATACCTCTTTTGGAACCACATGGAACATTTAACAGCCAACTTGATATACCTCAAGAAACACACACACATACACACACACACACACACACACACACACACACACACAATCCCTAAGCACAAGTATAGTCTTTCAAGTTTTGGGAAAAGCTGCTTTGTTTCATGGAGAGCTCCAATGTAATTCCTTCAAAGAATTATTCACTATAAATTGAGGGTTACAGATACCTATACAAATTTTGGGAGAACCTGTCCTCTCCGTACTATCTCCATTTTATTTTAAAGAAAAAGAAATGAAATTAGGAGAAGTGGGCATATATATTAAAAGTAGGAAGAAGTTAGAGAAATATATACTATGTGTTCATTCCCAAATATAAAATGTGAATTCTCCTTTTGAACTCTTCAATGTGCTTTGGCATAGTTTTATGACTTGGGTATTTTTCTTCAAATTATATTCAAGCTATAAATTTTCTTCTAAATTAAGATAACACTAGAATATGATCCTCATTAGAGTGCAAACTCCACACAGGTAGGGATTGTCCCCTTCCCTGGCACCCAGCACAGCACCTGGCACAGAGTAGGTACTTGATAAATAATTAAGGAATGAATAAATGAGTAAGCAGACGGCTGATTAGGAGACTAGTGAATTATAATTACTGGATTCTATTTTCTATATTTATCATTTCCTTTTTGCCTTTATATCTTTTTTAAAGTTTTTATTTAAATTCCAGTTAGTTAACATACAGTGTGATATTAATTTTAGGTGTACAATGTATCTGATTTTAAATTGCATTGCACCAGTGCTAGCTACAACATACTGTGTGGGCATTACTGAGCTTAGGAAATTTTCTTCTTTACATATTCTAGTGCTTTGATCTGGAAAACAAAGCAAAACAAAACAAAGCACCTTATGTGCAGCTTTGAAGGATGCCATAACCTTGAAAATAAATTTTAACATATTGGTTTCACATTTCAGATCTACAATAAATAAAAGACTGAGTTTAGAAAATGTAGTCTAATCTAGGAGAATATGATGGAACAGTATATTTTGACCAAACTCTGGGCACTACCCCTAACGGCAAATGGATTCTGGCCACTTCTGGGCCAGAATGGATTCTGGGCCCAACACATTGACCCTCAGAGCAAAGAGCTGCTGAAGAGGGAATTATACCAAACTCCTGGGCCCATCCATTTGCACCCACACTCTCCAGGGAAGAAAGGGCCCATATGGACATGTGGAGTTGTTGCCTGATGACTAATCTTGCTCTGTTAGGTAATAGCACCCTGATTTTCCTTTGAATATGCAGAACCCATTGAGAGCAATCTTGGTACACTGTCAATCACAGCCCCACCTAGGCCAGATTTTGTCACATGAGTCAAGCAAGACCAATCAGATGATCTCTTTAGCATCTGAATCATGAACTGAAAAACACAAGGACAGAAAAAAATTGAAGTATAATCGCTCCAGCAGCACCCCCTAACCTTCACTGGTTCCTGATCCTTAGATTCCAGTACCTGTCTAGATTCCTATTTTTCAAACTATCTGATATCTTTCCATGAAATCTTGGTTTGTTTTTGTCGTGTTTTCCTTAGATTAAGCAGAATCAGTTGTTTTGTTGCTTATAGCCAGAAAAATTCTGCTCAGGCTAGAATGAAGCTCCTTACCCCTTTGAGTTCAAAATTATTGAAACTTATCTGGTAGCTTGGGGTAAAATAAGGGATGGTTAGACGTCCTGGGGGCCCAATGGCCCAAAAAGAATGAGAATGGGGAAATATGTAAGTCATATAGAAGGAACATTCTTATATGATAAGGGTGGACGTTTCAGAGCTGACATGGCCACACTCTGAGCCAAATGGTAAAAGATGGTGAACCCAGATATTAAAGTTCTTCTCACTGCAGATTTCTTACTCCATGCAAATGCTCAGACTCCACTTTTAAGGGCTACCTCTATGAGATGAAGGAGATACCCGGAAGCTCTGTCCACTCACTGGGTTTTGTATATGTGTCCTTTGCACTGAATACATGCTGGCTCAGTGCTACAACAAAGAGAGGACAATCTTAAACCAAGTCTAAGTCATCTTCTTCTCCAAGATCCAAGTTCAGTAGACTTTTTATAGCCTGGTCCAGATCAGGGATGGCCCTGATCAAGGCAATAGAAATGGGAAGATGGGATAATGAGGCCCCAAGGATGAAATATGAAAATGTGTGCTGACCTCTGGACCAGGAATCAGGTGGAAGGAAACCTTCAGTGTAGGTACAAGAGGCAGCCCAAACCAGAGCTTGGCCCAAGCATCCATCTTTCCTAGTAGTAGACTGGCAATATAAGAGAATTTAGAGCGCTATAACCTCTGACCCATCAGTCCAGCAAAGAGCAGTACTCCTCAAATGTGACTCAGAGAAAAGTCATATCCCCCCTCAAAGAGATTTTGAGGCCTGTGTTGGAGCGTACAGTAGCAGCAGCAAAAGACAACAGAGTCAGCAGCTCAGCTCAAGCCGTCTCTCTTCCAACTGCAGACAGACATACCAAGGATTGGCTTTGGCAGCACAAGTAAGACATATATATGTTTATAAAGAACAAGGAACAGATATATGTGACCACTCAGGCATATCTTTTCCAACTGCAAACATTTCATTAGGAGATGATGGCAGGTTTCTGGTTCGGAAAGAGCGGCACATTCTGGATCAAGCAGCATCCTGTGACGTGGCTTGGGAGTGAGTCCTCAAGCCTCAAACAGGCACATCCAAATTCCACACATGAGATGAGAGCCCTCAGAATCAACCCTAGAGATCTTGGATCTACTAGAAGAAATCCTACACAGGATAGAGAATAACAGATGATGTGATGGGAAGATGATCAATTTGTTTGGTGAACCGCTGAATTTGCAGTGTTTGCAGGATATAGAAGCAGGGATACCCACTTGGAAGTTGCTTAACAGGTTGGAATTTCTGAGAAATGTCAGAGCTGAAAGCATGGATATAGTGAGGAATAGAAGCCATGGAAATGGATGGTGTGCCATGCAGAGAGTACATCAGAACAAAGCAAAAATGAAGGAAAGCTGGGCAATTACAAAATTTAAGGGGTGATCAGAAGAAAAGGCTTCCATGAAGGAGACAGAAAAAGAATGCTCAAGGATCAGGATTTCTCAACCTCAACATGATTGACATTTTGGCCCCAGTAATTCTTTGTCATAGGAAGCTGTCTTGTGCATTTGTTTAACATCCATGGGCTCTATACATTAGATGCCAGTAGCACCCTCTGCCCCTTGTGACAGCCAGAAGATATCTTCAAACATTCATAAATGTCCCCTGTAAGGAAAGACTATAGACTGGTCAAAGATATAGGAGGAAAATTAGAAGCAAATTATGTCCTAGAAGCCAAAGTAATTAACAAAGATAAATGCCTAAAAGATATTGAGTAAAATGAGGACTGAAGGGGCCAGTGTTTGGCCACTAGAAAGTAAACAGTGAACTAAAAGAGAGCAGTTTCAATGGAACAATTGAGGATGGACACTAGTCTAGCTGAATGTCCCTACAAGAAATACATATTAAAAATAATACAAGAGTTTAAAGGATGTTTGTTGAACTAGGTGACCCTTTTAAGATTCCTCCCAACCCTGAAATTGTGTGATTCCAGATGACCTCCAAGGGAGATCTTTTGAGATCCCCCAAGCCCTGATCTGTTGGTGGTTGTCTTGTTTACATGTAAAACCAGCCATGCCTCGGCTTGCCCTACTCATGTCACATGAAATAAAAATCCAAAGAACCATCAATGGCTATGTGGTTTGGCTGCAGTGCATGTTGAAAACTAAAATATATTTGTTTGTTTTTCATATCATCACATAACCAACAGTTAAGCAATAAAAATTTGCCAGGCAGTTGTGGTTTAGAGAGAGGCTGAATTGATAAGTGAACCTGAAGGTGTCAGGTTTAAGGTTGGTCTGAGAAGAAAGGAGTGGGGTTGAAGTCACCCAGGGCCTGCTAGAAGAATTTGTGTATCATCCAACCACTCCATATTTCACCCCAGGTTTGGCTCAGATGACAAGAGTCCTGTCCACAAATCAGACCAGTGGGGACTGGCATGTCCTGAGAGTGCCATGGGAAGCCTGCACAAATGCCAGCACTCTTCTGCTGTGTTTAAACAACCAGACTAACTTCTAAGTGAGGAAAAAAGAAATCAAAAGCAAAGATCAGGTTTTCCAACTAAATCAGGTATTCCAACTAAATTATTATCCAGATAATAGCAGAGAAGTTGTTTTTTTGCTTTTTTGTTCATTTGTTCTAATGCTGAATTGAGAAATGAGAAACAAAAGTTTTAGTCCTGGTTTAATTACTGCCAAAAGGCCACTTCCCTTCTCTACACTCAGTTTCCACACCTGTAAAACAGGGAATTTAAACTAGATGCTAAACAAGATGCCTCTGCTTCTCTAGTGGAGTTGAGGGTTCATGGCCTGTGTTTCCACTGTTGAGGTTCTTCTTACACTTTAGAGTCACAGTAGGGCTCGTTTAATAGGATGTTCTCCCACCAGACTCTTAGTGCCTCCAGAGAAGGTGCCAACCTCTCTTGTATACCACTGAGTCCCTACCTACCTTGCAGTGCTTGGTAAATATCTGTTGGAGGAATGAATATGAAATGCCAGCTCCAGATGCCTCTAAGAAGCAGCTCTAGGAAAAGTTGATTTGGTATAAATCTTTAAAAAGTGAGCCAAGGGGCACCTGGGTGGCTCAGTACATTAAAGCATCCAACTCATGATTTCAGCTCAGGTCATGATCTCATAGTTTGTGAGATCAAGCCCCATATTGGGCTCCACACTGAGAGCACAGTATCTCTCTCCCTCTTTCTCTGCGCCTTCCCCGCTTTCTCTTCCTCTCTCAAAATAAATGAATAAACATTTTAAAAATAAAAATAAGCAAATAGATAAAAAATGAGCCAAGATCAGAACCTCTCCCTTCACTTTGCTTCTTCAAGTTTGTGTTTTTTTAATGTTTATCTATTTTCAAGAGAGCATGCAAGTGGGAGAGGTACAGAGAGAGAGGGGGACAGGCTGTCTGAAGCAGGCTCCATGCTGACAGCAGAGAACTCACAAACCACGAGATCATGACCTGAGCCAAAGTCAGTTGCTCAACTGACTGAGTCACCCAGGTGCCCCATTTTTTCAAGTTTTTACAAAAGTCCAGTAATGATATATATATATATATATATATATATAATATATGATATATATATAATAAGTGGCAACATCCTAAAATATTTCCCATTCCTCTGACATGGATACTTCCAGCTTGTCATATAACTTCTAGATAAACTAAAAATTTGAAAACTATATTCCAAGTCAGCTATTTTGAAAAGAAAAAAAATCCAATACTAATCCTGTTATTTATGTTTCTGGCCTGCCCTTAGGAGGTTAATTTGCCTTGGGACACTGAGAGGATAAACAACCAGACTGTGTAGTCAGAAGAACAAAAAATAAAATATCTTGAGATAAAATATTTTGTTTATGAATTTCCCTGTAGGATAGATCACTAAGACTGAGATTTCTAGACACTGAGAACCTCTGTACGTTCCTAGAGTTAGCCTCAACGATGCTGCTCAGCCTGCCTTAAAATTTCCCTGGTTCAAGTTAGTTGGAAGAATAAGCATCCAGAAGGTGTAGAAAAGAAAGAAGAGGAAGAAAGCAGAGAAAAAAAATCAAAGCCAACCAAACATCAGGGTTTCTTGCAAAGCCAAAGGAATAAGTGGACCCTGCATACTGGAAGGTACCCCATTCTCTCTCAAGTCTGGCCCTTCCCTTGGCCTGGAAACCAGAATGATAAATCAAAGTGGTAAACATTCAAACAGGAAAAATATTGTTTAGGGAGAATTAGGAGTTAAGAAGAAGTGAGGACTAATGAGTCACAGCTTCCCAAGAAGAAAGTCTAACCTTAAATAAGGCCACAGTCTCTGTCATCCTACAGAACTGGCTTTAAATCCCATATTTGCCACTGGCTGGCTCTAGACAAGCTCCTCAAACTCCCTGAGCCTCTGCTTACTCACCTATGGAATAGAGATTATAACTGTCTGTGTGGTGGAATTATTAAGTGGACTGAATGAGATATATAAAGCATATATAAATAGTCACATAAAGCACTTAGCACAGGACGCAGTGCATAGCAAATGCCTGATAAATGTTACCTATTATTTTAATATCATTATGATTCTTATGTCAAATTAGGTGACTGATAGATACTACTGACAGACTCAGAGAAGAAGGAAGGGAGAACTGTGGTAGGGGATAAGAAAACGGTCCAAACGTTGTGGAGATTTGGACTTAGGTGTTACATGGTTTTGCTAGGAAGTTGATTAAAAACAGTTTTCATGGAATGATGTCAGCAAAATGGCAGAGAAGGCAGCTCCAAATGCCAGTCCTTCCATAGAAACATCAAAAACTAAGCAGAAACTCCCAGAACCAACTTTGTCAGAACCCTGAAAAAACAAAGATTTCCAGCAACCAAGCAAACATTGAATCAAGAAAGAGCCAATTTAAAAATAGGAGGAGAGCCTTGTGTTGTTTTTATTTGCTCGTGCCCCATTCCTTCTCTGGTCATTATGGATTCTGAAAATGGCAGTTCATGTTCTCAGTGTGGGACCCAAGTACTTGATTTTGGAGGAAGCAAAGCAGATCTTATTAGCAAATTACTGTGTTTGTTTCATCTTTCTTTCTTTGTCTTTCTTTCTTTCTTCCTTTCTTTCTTCCATCCTTCCATCCTTCCTTCCATCCTTCCTTCCTTCCTTTCTCCTTCCTTCCTTCCTTCCTTCCTTCCCTCCTGTTCAAGGAAATCTGTGTCAAAACACTAGGTAAACAGAGACTTTGGTCAGCAGATACAACAAGTAATACTATCTTTCTAAAATACTTTGGAAAAGTCAGTAAACGAACAGATGATGGCAGCTTCAACAATCAAAAGCCTGGGGAAAAGGGATAATCTGATTTCTAGAATTTCCATATTATAATATTCAAATGTTCAGCTTTTAACAAAAAAGTCACAAGGCATACAAAAAACAAAAAACAGGAAATTATGGTCCATTCAAAGGAAAAAATAAATACATTCACAGAAACCATCCCTGGGGAAGCACAGGTATTGGACTTACTAGACAAAAACTCCAAATCAACTAAACTTAATAGACGTACACAGAACACTCCAACAATGTCAGAGTATACATTCTTCTCAAGTACTTTTGGAACATTCTCCAGAATAGATCATGTGTTAGCCCTCAAAACGAGACTCAATAAATTTAAGATTGAAATCATACAAAATATCTTTTCTGACTTCAATGGAATGAAGCTGGAAATCAAAAACAGAATGAAAACTAAAAACTCACAAGTATGTAGAAATAAAACAGCATACTTTTAAATAACCAACGGATCAAAGATAAAATCAAAATGGAAATTATAAAATACTTGAGACAAACAAAAATGAAAATACAAAATACTTATGGAATGTAGTCAAGGCAGTGATCAGAAGAAAATTTATAGCAGCAGATGCCTCCATTAAAAGAGAGGAGGGGTGCCTGTGTGGCTCTGCCTTTGGGTCAGGTCATGATCTCTCATGGTTTATTCAAGCCCCACATCACATTCTCTGCTGTTGGTGTGGAGCCCGCTTTGAATCCTCTGTCTCTCTCCCTCTCTGCCCCTCCCCCCATCAATAAATATATAAATAAATAACTTATAAATAAATAAATAAATAAAAGGAAATATGTGAATCAATAATCTGAATTTACACCTTAAGAAACCAGAAAAAGAGCAAACTAAACCTAAAGCAAGCAGAAAAAAAGGAAATAATAAAGACTAGAGGAGAAATAAATGAAATAGAGAATTAAAAAAATAGAATCAACAAAACCAAAAGTCAGTTCTTTGAAAAGATCAAGAAAACTGACAAACCTTGGCTAGACTGACAAAGACAAAAAGATGCAAGATGCAAATAACTAAATCAGAAAGAAAAATGGAGACATTGCTACTGAGCTACAGGAAACAAAGGATTATAAGAGACTATTCTGAACAATTATACATCAACAGACTAAATAACCTAGATGAAATGGACAAATTCCTAGAAACACACAAGAAGAAATAGAAAACCTCAACAGACCTATAACATGTAAAGTGATTGAATGAATAATCAAAAACCTCCTTACCAAAAAAGAAAAATTTCAGGACCAGATGCCTTCATGGGTGAATTCTACAACAAAACATTTAAAGAAGAATTAACATCAATCCTTCTCAAACTCTTTAAAAAATTAGAAGAGTAAGACACACCCCCAAATCATTCTCTGAGGCCAGCACTACTCTGATACCAAAGCCAAATAAAGGCATCACCAGAACAGAAAATTACAGGCCAATATTCTTTTTGAATAAAGATTGCAAACCAAATCCAACAGCAAATTAAAAGGATTACACCCTTTTAATCCCAGGAAAATCTAACACTCTTTCATGATAAAAACACTCAGAGGGGTGCCTGGGTGGCTCATCCAGTTGAGTGTCCAATTCTTGATTTTGGCTCAGGTCATGATCTCAGGGTTGTGGGATTGAGCCTGCATCGGGCTCTGTGCTAAGCATGGAGCCTGCTTAAGATTCACTTTCTCTCTCTCTCTCTCTCTCTCTCTCTCTCTCTCTCTCTCCCCCTTGCTTCTCTCCCCCACTCACACTCTCTCTCTTAAATATATATATATATTTTTAAACACTCAGAAAACTAAGAGTACAAGGGAAATTCCTTAACATGATAAAGGGATTATATGAATAAACAGCAGCTAACATCATACTCAATGATGAAAGACCAAAAGCTTTCCCCCTAAAATCAGGAACAAGACAAGGACGCCACTTTCAACCACTGCCTTTCAACATTGTACTAGAAGTTCTAGCCAGAGCAATTATATAAGAAAAAGAAATAAAAGGTATTGAAATTGGAAAGGAAGAAGTAAAGTTATCTATTCACAAATGACATGATTCTATATATAGAAAATCCCAAGAATCCACCAAAAACCTGCATGAGCTAATAATGACTCTATTAATAATTTAGCAAAGTTGTAGAGGACAAGATCAACAGGCAAGAATCAATTGTGTTTCTACACACCAGCAAAGAAACTGAAAAGGAAATTTAAGAAACAATTGCGTTACAATAACGTCCAAGAGAATAAAATACTTGGGAATAATTTTAATCAGGAAGTGAAAGATTTGCACAATAAAACTACAAAAAACGTCTGAAAGAAATTAAAGAATACCTAAAGAAATGGAAACACATCCCATGTACATAGATTGGAAGACAATATTGTTAGGAAGTCAATAATCCAAAGCAATCTACAATTGCAACACAATCCCCATCCAAATTCCAAAAGCCATTTTTGTAGAAATGGAAAGACCTATCCTCTAATTCATCCAGATTTGCAAGGGGCTCTGAATAGCCAAAACAATCTTGAGAAATTAAAAAAATAAAAAACAAAACATTTCCCAATTTCAAAATTTACTACAAAACTACAGTAATCAAAACAGTGTGATCCTATCATAAAGATAGACAAAGAGACCAATGGAATACAAATGAGAGTCCAGAAATGAAATTGATTTTTGACAAGAGTGCCAAAGTCCATTTAATGGGGAAGGAAGGTTTCTAACAAATGGTGCCAGGACAACTGCGTTTCTACAGCATAAGAATGAAGTTGGGCCTCTACCTTACTCCATATAGAAAAATGAACTCAAAATAAAACAACAACCTAAGTATAAGGAATACACCTATAAAATTCTTGGAAAAAATATAGTAGTAAATAATTGTGACCTTGAATTTAGCAATGGATTCTTAGGTAGGACACTAAAAGCACAAAGAAGAAAAGGAAAAATAGATAACTTGAACATCATCAAAATTAAAGAACTTTTGTGCTCCAAAGGTTATTTAAAAAGTGAGAAGACAGGGCACGTGGGTGGCTCAGTAGGTTGAGCATCCACCTCTTGATTTTGGCTCAGGTCATGAGCTCACAGTTAGTGGGATCGAGCCCCACATTGGGCTCCCCCCTGAGCATGGAGCCTGCTTGAGATTCTCTTCCTCTTTTCCTCTGTCCCTCTGCCCCTCTCTCCTGCTTATGCTCTTTATCTCTCTAAAGTTAAAAAAAAAAAAAGTGAAAAGACAACCTACAGAATGGGATAAAATACTTGCAAAAACATATATTTGATAAGGGTTTAATATCCAGAACATATTTTTAAAAAAACTCTTGCAAGCTCAAAAACAAATACATGAACAATCCAATTTAAAAATGGGCAGGGGCACCTGGATGGCTCAGTCTGTTAAGCGTCTAACTCTTGATTTTGGCTCAGGTCGTGATTTTTTAGTTCATGAGATTTAGCCCTGCATCAGGCTCTGCACTGACAGTGAGGAGCCTTCTTGGGATTCTCTCTCACCCTCTCTCTCTCTCTCTCTCTCTGCCCCTCCCTTGAATGTGTGCTCACTCTTTCTCAAAATAAATAAACATTTAAAAAATAATAATAAATAAAAATAAAAATGGGCAAAGGATTGGGTAGACATTTCTCCAAAGAAGACCTACAAATGACCTACAAGCACATGAAAAGATGATTAACAGCAGTAGTCATTAAGTAAATGCAAATCAAAACCACAAAGAGATATTTCTCTACACCCACTGGAATGGCTATAATTTTTTAAAAAAGGAAAAATAACAATAGCTATACTTTTTTTAATGGTTGTGGAGAATATGGGGAAATTGGAATATTCATACATTGCTGATGGAAATGTAAAATAGTGCAGCCATTGTAAAACAGTTTGACAGTTCCTAAAATAGTGAAACACAGAATTATCTTATGACCCAGCAATCCACTGATAGGTATATATGTAAAAGAACTGAAAACAGCTATTCTAACAGGTACATATATATACACGTTCATAGCAGCACTATTCATGGTAGCCAAAAGGTAAAACTAGTCCAAATGTCTATCAATAAATAAATGAATAAACCAAATGTGGTACTTATGTATAATGGAATATTATTAACCATTAAAAGGAATCCAGTACTGGTATATCCTATAACATGAAAGGACCTTGAAAACATTATGCTAAGTGAAAAAAGTCAGACACAGAAAGATAAATGTTATATGATTCTATTATGTGAAATATTCAGAATGGATAAATCCTTAGAGACAGAACACAAACTAGATGTTGCTAGGAGCTAGGGGAAGATGGCAATGGGGAGAAATTCTTTAATAGTTAAAGGGTTTTACCATGGAGTGACAGAAATGTTTTTCAACTATGTAGAAGAGGAGGTTGCACAACATTGTGACTATAATTAATGCCGTTGAATTGTTTACTTTAAACTAGTTAATTTTATATTATGTGAATTTCACCTCAATAAACTTTTTTTAAAGATAGCACCTAAAATATATTTTTCCTGCAAATGTGCTATTTCAAAAAAAAAACACCACTTTATTAAACACTTATTTGAATACAAAAATTAATTCCAAATTAAATAATTCCTTCTGGAGAAAGGCCCAGAAAAAGAATATAGAGCTGTTTATAGCTTATTGTTAACTTGCAAATGCGGCTGAATCCTTGCCATGCTTTTGCATAATGTGGTTCAGTCAAGTGTTGGGTAATGAGCAGTTCATTTGGAGCCATTTTTGCAAAATATAGGATGCTATTTATGAAATGATTCTTTGAGTATTTATAGTTAAACGCCAACATTGTTTTTTAGTTTATGGGAAGACTCCTTTTTGAAAGCCCTAATTTGTGACTTGGGTACCTAAAGGAGCCTCAGGATGCTTCTCATTGATAACTGGTCCTTTCCCCTCCTCAGATCCAGTGTTTTTAGGCCAATGTCATAGTTTGCTAGGGCTGTTGTAACAGAATACCACACGCTGGGTGGCTTATTTTAACAACAGAAATTAATTTTCTCACAGGTCTGGAGGCTAGAAATCCAAGATCAAGGTGTTGGCAAGTTCAGTTTCTCCTCAGGCCTCTCTCCTTGGCTTGCAGATGGTGCCTTCTTGCTATGCCCTCACGTGGTCTTTTCTCTCTGTGCATGCACATCCCTGGTGTGTCTCTGTGTGTCCAAATTTCCTCTTCTTATAAGGACACCAGTCACATTTGGATTAGGGCCCGGCCTCACAGGCTCATTTAATTTATTCACCTCTTTAAAAGCCCTATCTCCAAATATAGTCACATTCTAAAGTACCAGGGTTTAGGGCTCCAGCATATAAATTTGGGGGGAACACAGTTCAGCCCATAACAGGCAGAATATAAATTGACCCAACAAATTACAAATGTTTCAAATAATAACATCGTATTAAAGTAGACTCAATCTCACCACCGGCAAAGACAGGCACTTTCATATGTTTTTCTCATTTAGCTTCTCTAGCCAAGAGAAAAAGAATTATTCTAAATAGTATAAAAATGTTTTTGCTTTCCAAGGGTCTAACTTTTTCCTTTTCCTAGGCAAGGAGTAGCTCTCAATGAAGTAATCTCTTTTTTTTAATGTTTATTAATTTATGAAAGAGAGTGAGAGAGAGAGCGCGCGTGTGCACGCGCGCATGATTGGGGGAGGGGCAGACAGAGAGGGAGACACAGAATCCAAAACAGGCTCCAGGCTCTGAGGTGTCTGCACAGAGCCAGACACCGGGCTGAAACTCACGAACCATGAGATCTTACCTGAGCTGTAGCCAGATGCTTAACCGACAGAACCACCCAGGTGCCTCTCAATGAAGTAATCTTAATCAACTTCTAGATAACTGTAATACCCTAAGTACTTGGTGTTTTAATATTCCTACTGGGAAATACACGACTGTCCTGAGGCTGATTCCCCATTTGTAAAATAGGAATGATGTCTGTCTTTCCTATATCACTAGATAGTATTGCAAAGACCTAGAAATAATATTTAACAACCGTAGTTTTAATCTATGAAATGCAACATTAATACAAAGAAAAAGTAGGGGCACCTGGGTGGCTCAGTCAGTTAAGCATCTGACTTTGGCTCAAGTCATGATATCATGGTTGGTGGGTTCGTGCTCTGCATTGTGCTCTGTGCTGACAGCTCAGAGCCTGGCGCCTGCTTCAGACTCTGTGTCTCCATCTCTCTCTGCTCCTCCTCTGCTCGTGCTCTCTCTGTCTCTCAAAAATAAATAAACATTAAAAAAAATACAAAGTGAAAGTATTAATAATGCCATTCAGTGCAACAAATGGAGAATGATGAAATTAAGAAATTAGTGACAGGGACACCTGGGTGGCTCTCAGGTATCCAACTCTTGACCTCAGCTTAGGTCATGATCTCACAGTTTATGAGATTCAGCCCCACATCGGGCTCGGGGCTGACAGTGTGGAGCCTACTTGGAATTCTCTCTCTCCCTTTCTCTCTGCCCCTCCCCCATGCACACACACACTCTCTCTCTTTCTCTCAAAATAAAACCACATTTAATAAGAAGAAATTTGTGACAAAACTTCTCAATTCATTTTTATGCAGCCTTTACTTCTTTGGCTAAGATTTATTTCACGAATTATTGAATGAGCTTAGAAGGAGTAATGAAATGTATGTATATGCCATTAAGCAAGCTGCTCTTTCCATTAACTAAGAAAAGAATCTGAAGGTGGGGATTTAGGAAGGAAAGAAACTCAGCCAGATTTCTAATTTCGTTTCCTTTCTATATATGCTTTTTCTTTTTTTTTCTTTTCTTTTTCTTTTTTCTTTTGACATAAATTTGAACTCAATCAGCACTCTTTGTGAAGGAAATGTAATGTATGAAATGAAGGGGGTTTGAGAACTGGGCCAGTGTCTATGGCAACACAACATTTTAAAGAAGGGCAGTGTGCATCAATCTTTCCTATCTGATGGCAGAAGAGAAGAACTAGATGTATGTCTGGAGAAAGGTGGCAATCAGCTTCAATTTGTCTTGTGTAAATAAGGATTCTCTTAATTTCAATGGAAGTTCAAAGCTTTTCATTTTTGTCTTTCCTGTCTACATAAATGCTCACTAAGGAAGCATTACACTTAGAGAATATTCTCACAATTTGTAATTGCTTTATGTTTTATCTCTTGTTAGTTACATGTTGTGAATACTGTAGGAAGGCCTAGTTGTTAACACTAATTATTTCAACACTGATTTATTATTCAGTTTTGCAAATGTCAGTTCCCATATGTTTCTGTTTCTACACCTAACTTTGAAGGTTATAGATAAGATAAAGATACATATATCAAAATTTTTAGTTACTAAATAATTCCAGGGGCACCTGGGTGGCTCAGGCAGTTAAGCATCCAACTCTGGATTTCAGTTCAGGTCATGATCTCACAGTCATAAGACTGAGCCCCATGTTGGGCTCTGCAATGGGTGTGGAGCCTGCTTAAGATTCTCTCTCTCTCTCTCTCTCTCTGCCCCTCCCCTGATTGCAATGCACACACTCTCTCAAAAATACAATACAATACAATACAATACAATAATTCCAATCTTACACAAACTCTCCAGAGAATAAAAGAAAATGACCCACGTCATTTTATAAACTTAATATAACCTTGATATCAAAGCAAAATAAGGAACACTCAGGAAAATAAATCTCCAAGCCAACTGTATTCACTTATACATCAAAAAAAGAATCCTAAAAAAGAGATTGGTAAACTAAACTATATACTACCATAATGAGCAAGTTTGATTTCTCCAAAAAATGTAAGATCGGTCTAACACTGGAATAATTTGTTACTGTACTTAACATTTATAGATTAAAGGAGAAAAAATCATATAGTTAAGTCAGTAGGTTCAGGAAAAATTTGTGATAAAATTTAATGCACCCTTTCAAAATGAAAGTGAGCTTCTTTAACCTATAAAAGGATGACTACAAAATATCTACAACAAATGTCCTTCACAATGGTAAGACCTTGACCATTCTTTTTTTTTTTTTTTTGAGAGAGAGAGAGAGAGAGAGAGATAGAACATGAGCAGGGGAGGGGCAGAGAGAGAGGGAGACACAGAATCCAAAGCAGGCTCCAGGCTCTGAGCTGTCAGCACAGAGCCCAATATGGGGCTCAAATTCCTTAACTGTGAGATCATGACCTGAGCCCAAATTGTACACTAAGCTGACTGGAAGCCACCTAGGCGCCCCTCGCTTTTCTTTTTTTTAATATTTATTTATTTTGAGAGAGAGAGAGAACGTACACACACACACACACACACACACACACACACATACAGGGAAAGGCAAAGAGAGAGAATCCCAAACAGGCTCTGTGTATAACCAGCACAGAACCCAATGCAGGGCTCGACTCCACAAACTGAGATCATGACCTGAGCTGAAATCAAGAGTCAGACATTTAACTGACTGAGCCACCCAGATGCCCCAAGATCTTGAGCATTCTTATTAAAACAAAAATAAGAAAATCCCACCCTCTACCATTACCTCTATTTAGCATTACACCAGAGATCCTAACCAGATGAGCAAGAGATGAAAAAGAAATAAACAGTATTGAAATTAGAGAGTAAAAAAAAATTTGTATTTATTTGAAAATGATATAATCGTTTATATCGAAAAGCCAAAAGAATCTACAAATTACTGAAATTTATAGTTATGAGATATAACTTATAAGATTAATAAACAGATATGAGTAACAAACATTCAATATTGTTCTAAAAAGGATAGTCTTTCCAGACACAAAAACAACCATAAAGGTACCATTTTCAAAGCCAAAAACTGTGAGATACTTTTAAATTAATAGAGCAAATATGCTTAAGACCTCTATGAAAAAAATTGTAAAATTTTTTGAAAGACATTTGAAAGTAACTCAGATGATGAGGTATACCCGTTTGTTGATAGGAAGCCTCTATATCATAAAGATTTCAGTTCTTCCTAAACTGACCTATAGATTCAGTGCAATTCTTGTCAAGGAACTTGACAAGCTAATATTAAAATATATATGGAGGGGAAAAGACTTCCCAAGATGAAAATTAAAGTGGGAATATCTGCCATGCTGGAAATCAAGATTTATATTAAAGCTTTAGTAATTCAGACAATGGTAAGGAAATATACTGATGAGGAGAAGGGAAAAAGCAAATAACGCCCATCACACCATGTAACGTTGATGTATGAGAGAAGTGGCACTGTAGAGCAGTGGAGGAAGGACCCCAAATTCATCCCACACACAAAAAAAATAAGTTACCCATGGGTTAGATGTTAATGTAAGAAACACAACTTTTAGGGCAGGGAGAGATGAATAGGTGGAGCACAGAGGATTTTTAAAGCAGTGAAAGTCCTCTGTATGTCATAGTGATGGTTATATGTCATTATACGTTTGCCTGAATGCACAGAATGTACAACACCAAGAGTGAACCCTAATGTAAACTATGGACTTTGGAGGATTATATATGTCAATGTGGCTTCTTTAATTGTAACAAATGTACCACTCTGGTCAGGGAGACTGATGGGGGGAGGCTACATATTTGTGAGGACAAGGTGTATATGGGAAATCTCTGTACCTTCCTCTCAACTTTGCTGTAAACTTAAAATTGCTCTTAAAAGTTGTTTTTAAATTAAAACACACATAATATAGGAACTTTCTTGACAGGGAGAATTTCCTTAACTAAGAGACAAAATATGCAAATAATAAAGGAAAATATTTGCATATTTTACTTTATGAAGATTAAGAATTTCTGTTAACAAAATTGGTACAGCCACTCTGGAGAACAGTATGGACGTCCCTCAAAAAACTAAAAATAGAACTACCTTAGGATCCAGCAATTGCATTACTAGGTATTTACCCAAAAGACAAAAAACAAAAAACAAAAAAACCCACAAATTTGAGGTACATCTACCCCAATGTTTATAGCAGCATTATCAACAGCCAAACTATGGAGAGAGCCCAAATGTTCATTGACTGCTGAATAGATAAAGAAGATGTGGTGTGTGTGTGTGTGTGTGCGTGCGCACACACACACACACACACACACAGAAATATTACTCAGCCACCAAAAATAACAAAATCCTCTTGCCATTTTCAAGGACATGGATGGAGCTAGAAAGAATTATGCTAAGTGAAATAAGTCAATCAGAGAAAGACAAATACCACATGATTTCACACATATGTGGAATTTAAGAAACAAAACAGATGAACATATGAGAAAGGGGAAAAAAGAGGAGAGAGGGAAATAAATCATAAGAGACTCTTAACTATAGAGAACAAACTGAGGGTGGATGGAGGGAGTTGGGTGGGGGATGGACTAGTTGGGTGATGGGTAGTAAAGAGGGCACTTGTGATGAGCATTGGGTGTTGAATGTAAGTGATGAATCACTGATTCGACTCCTGAAACCCATACGGCACTGTATGTTAACTAACTAAAAGTTAAATTAAAAAAATAATAGAGAAAAAAAGAATTTTTGTTAACAAATACGCCATAAAGTGAAAAGATAGTTCACAAACTGAGGGCAAAAATGTGCAACGCATGTAAGCCACAAAAGATTAGTATTCAGAATGTATGTAAGAATATGTGAATAAGAAAAAGACAACCCAATATAAAGAGGAAAATGCATAATCTAACATAGAAAGGAGCAAAATATAAATGAATTTCCACAGAAGAGGATATACAAATTCTAAAAATATAAAGAGATTAAAAAACCTTATCAATAATCACGAAAATGTTAACTAAAACCAGTGAGATACCATTATGTATCTTTCAGATTGGCAAAAATGAACACATCTGAAATACCAAAAGTTGATGAGGATTGGGAACAAGAGAAATGTCTGTGCAATGCTGGTGGGAGTATAATAGGAAACAATTAAAAAGAAAAGTTTGGCCCTCTCTGGTAAAGTTGAGTCTGTATGACCAGAAATAGGTACAGAATTATTATAGCACCAATCCTTATGAACAAAAAATAAAAACTAACAGACAAAAATATCATGTAAGCAATCTAACTGTTCATTAATAGGTAAATGGATTTTTTTTTAATGTGACATGTTCAAATAATTAAGTTTTATACAGCAGTGGAAAAAATTCAAGAACAAATCAAAAACTACACAAAACACTACTAGGGATATTTTGTTAGTTTGCTATGGCTGCCATAACAAAGTAACATAAAACAACAGAAATTTATTTTCTCACAATTCTGGAGCCTAGAAGCCCAGGATCAATGACTGAGTAGGATTGGTTTCTTCTGAGGACTGTCTCATTGACTTGCAGGTGGCCGTCTTCTCCCTATGTGTACACATGGTCTTTCCTCTGTACATACATATCTGTGTTTAAATTTCCTCTTTTTATAAGGACTCCAGTCATACTGGATTAAAGTCCACTCTAATTATCTCATTTTAGCTTAATTATCACTTTGAAGACTCTATCTCCAAATAGTCATATTCTTTTTTTAGTCCTTTTTTTTTTTTTTTTTTTTAGTAGGCTGTGTGGCCAATATGAGGCTTGAACTCACAACCCCTAGATCAAGAATCACAGGCTCTACCCACTGAGGCATCCAGATGCCCCCAAATAGCCATATTCTAAAGTACTGGAGGTTAGGACTTCAAAATATGAATTTTGGGGGAACAGAATTCAGCCCATAACAGATATCTACATGTAAGTAAAGCTACAATGAAAAGCAAAACAATAAAACAGAAAGCTAAAATCAAAATAGTGGGTCTTCTTGGTGTCTGGGAGAGGGATGAGCTCAAGAAGAAGCACACCAGAGGCTCCAACGGTCTTTGTGAAGATTTGCTTCTTATGTGAATACCCTGATGTTCACTTATTGTATCCATTATGTATGTCCTTTGTGTGCTTGAAAATTTTTAAAATAAACTTATTTAAAAAAAGAAAAATAGATTATACATATGTCAGAAAAAGAAAAATGGAACATACATATGTCAGAATGGTTTTGGTTGCATGCAGCAGAAATCCAACCCAGTTAGCTCAAGTGCAAGGGGAAATTATTGGCTTAATATCTGAGAATAATAGAAGTCAAGATTGCTTACACATGGATGGATCCTAGGATATGAATGTTGTCATCAGATGCCTTGCAGGTTCACTCTCTCCTCTCATGCATGCTTCCTTCCATCCATAGACAGAGAAGTCCAAGAAGTTTCTTTGGGTTTGAGGACAAATTGTGTTCTGTTCCCCTGAAGCTTTTTCATTGTCAAATTATCATTCCTTTTAAAATTATTTAGACTACTTTAAAGTGTAATAGTAAATTAGTGTCCTAGATAAATGTTTATACCTCACCAATGCTTTTAAAAATATATAAACAGAGAACATTTTGAGGAGGTAGCACAAGGCAAGCTACGGGCAAAGCACAAGACACCCCCTCCCCCACCCCCAGGTAGGATATGTGTGATATTCCTTAGGCACTCCTGGCTGCCCAAGAACAAAGAAAAGGACAGAAAACAATGGTTAAATTGATTAGAGTCTCCAGTTTATGAATATCTTGGTAAATTACCAAACAAAAGGCAATCTTATCAATAGCCTAATCTCTAGGAACTCCCTACTATCTTTATGGTAATGCTTTGCTAGAGGGAAAAACAACCTTAGCTTGACAATAGCTAGGCGTCCAGTAATCTGTGAGTTTCTTTAGCATATGGAAATCCCTTTAAAAGCTTGACTTTATCTCCCTCAACTCCACTGTATATAACCAGTCACTCTCCATAACCCCAGTGCAGCTCTTTCTTCCCACTGGTCCTGTCCCCTGCTTTAATAAAATCACTTTTTTGCACCAAAGATGTCTTCAAGAATTCTTTCTTGGCCATCAGCTCCAAACCCCCATCACCACTCCAAAACCCCATTGATTTTGGGTTCAATTTATGGTTTTCCTAGTTCCATAGTTAATTCATTTCAGAAAGTAATTCTGAAAAGAAAATGGTGAATAATAGTAAAGTTCTCAAGTTCAAGGTCTTGGAGTTTGGGACTATGTAGCTAAATCTTTAAAAGACGCAGAGTAGGGGCACCTGGGTGGCTCAGCCAGTTAAGGGTCCGGCTTTGGCTCAGGTCATGATCTCACAGTTTGTGAGTTTGAGCCTGGAGCCTGCTTCAGATTCTGTGTCTCCCTCTCTCCCTGACCCTCCCCTGCTCACGCTGTCTCTCTCTCTGTCTCTCAAAAAAATAAATAAAAAAACATAAAAAAAATATGCAGAGTAAAATTGCAGAACATGTGTCAATTGTGAAAGTCCCATATTAGTTTGTCTTCAAAAAATTACTGCTTTACCATAATTATGTAACAAATTTTAACATTTACATGTGTTTTTCTTTTGAAACTTCCATAACCTGGAAAAAATAATTATGTGTACATGACTACACGATAAACTGTTTACTCTTGAGTTGGCAATCCAATGAATCCCAAAAACACAATCTCAAAAATAAAGATCATCAAATTCTTACACTCAGAAAAGAACAAATCTATCAAGAAAAGAAAAATAAGGACATTATATATGGTAAAATGAAATTACTTTTGTTTGTTGTTGAAGTAACATTAAACCCAAACAGGCTCATGCAAATATGAAGAGAGATAACCTCAAGGTTTTACTAGTTTATAAAGGGATGGTATTTATACCTCTAGAAGGATGATATTTGTACCTCTAGAAAAGGACCATAAAGGAGGTGACAATTACAGAGGGCTCTCATTGACAATGGAAACATTATTCAAGAAGCTATGAATAAAGCAGGGCACCGGGGTGGCTCAGTTGGTTAAGCAACTAGCTTCAGCTCAGGTCATGATCTCATAGTTTGTGAGTTCAAGCCCCACATCTCTCCTTTGCTGTCAGCACGGAAGCCTGCTTCAGATCTTCTCTCTCTCTCTCTCTCTCTCTCTCTGCCTCTTCCTGGCTCATTCTCTCTCTCTCTCTCAAAATAAATAAACTTAAAAAAAAGATGTGAATAAAGCATCAAGATACATAGAATTGGATTTTATTTCCTCCTTTGCAACTCTTGAAGATACAGTATCTTGCCTACTGGTACAAGAAGGAAAGAAATATTAAAAATCAATTACAATACATTCAGCATTTATACATTGTATGTACCAAGGACTACATTTATTGAGCACCTACTATGTGCTATTAATGACATGTTGAACCACATTATATGCAATTTCTCCAACATTTTTCTCTGGCTGACTAAAATTAACCAGGTCAAAAGCTTCTCTATGGAGGCAAAAAAAAAAACCAACCCTAGTGGTTGCCTGGGGGTGGCAGAGGGAGTGTGGATGAAATCTCATTTGTTTTTGAAATTGGATTTTTAAGATTGATTGGCTTGCCTAATCAACAATAAATATTTTACAATCCAGTCATTTACATATAATTACAGTTGACACTTGAACAACTAGATTTGAACTGTGTGGGTCTACTTATATGTGCATTTTTTTTCAATAAATATGGCTTAGTACTGTAAGTGTATTTTCACTTCCTTATGATTTTCTTTTTTTTAATGTTTATTTTTTAGAGAGAGAGACAGAGTGCAAGCAGGCAGACAGAGAGGTAGACACAGAATCTGAAGCAGGCTCCTCTGAGCTGTCAGTACAGAGCCCAAAGCAGGGCTCGAACTCACCAACCTTGAGATCATGATTTGAGCTGAAGTCAGTTGCCCAACTGACTGAGCCACCCAGGCGACCTCTCTTCCTTATGATTTTCTTAACAACATTTTCTTTTCTCTAGCTTACTTTATTGTAAGAATACAGTATATAATACACATGACATGCAAAATATGTGTTAATTGACTGCTTATGTTATCTCTAAGGCTTTCAGTCAACAGTAGGCTATTAGTAGTTAAGTTTGAGAGAGTCAAAATTTATGTGTGGATTTTCAGTGGTACAGAGGATTGACACCCCTAATCCCTGTGTTCTTCAAGGGTCAACTGTACTCTTTCAGGTTATGGTTGTTTCAAAAGAAATGTATATAAATCTTAGAGGGAACATTTTGGAGTGATGGTGGTTGGTGCAGTTTTGGAGTGGTGATGGAGGTCCAGAGCCAAAGGCCAAGAAAGAACTCTTGAGATGTCTTTGGTGCAAAAAAAGGTGATTTTATTAAGATACAGGGACAAGACCTGTGGGCAGAAAGTTGCACTGGGGTTGTGAGGATTGACTGATGATATACCTGGCAGTTGGGGTGGGTAAAGGAAAAAGGGAGTTTTCTGAAAAGACTTCCACATGCTATTGTGGAATAGCTAGATAGTCAAGCTAAGGTTGTTTTTCCCTCTAGTAAAGCATTAAGACAGTAGGGATTTCCTGGAGAAATGTTATACTCCATATGCCTCAAGTATTTATACTTGAGGAATGCTTCTCAGGTTATAAGGAAATTTAATTTTATCTACATTTTTTTCTTACCTTTGGTCCCCACATCACTGTGGAGGGGAGGGTGACGTTAGCACTCCAGGAAATTGAGTCTATAAGTTCCCAGAGGTTAGGCTATTGATAAGATTGCCTTTTTCTTGTAATTTACTAAGACATTTGTAAACTGATGGAGACTCATGTCCTGCATGACTGTGATCTCTATCAGTTAACCATTTGTTTTTCCCTTTCCTTTGTCCTTGGACAGCCATGAGTGCCGAGGATTATCCCACCTGGGGGAGCGGGGTGGTTCAGGGTGTTAGCTTTGTGCTCAGCTGGCCTTTGGCTCCCTCATCAGTGGTGATGAATGATTTCTCAAAAGGTTTTCCCTAAACCCTGTGAATTGAAAAATAAAGCCCAATTTGATAATGAAACTTTGTACTAATGGTGAAAATACTTGTGCATATCAACTATTATATGAAATAAGTATTTGTGTCACCAGCTAGACCCCAAGACCTGGCCTTTACTGCTGAACTGTGTGTGCTTTTATCTTACATTTTCCCCTAAGCTCTTCTGTCCAGCTAGACCTCTAGACTCAGGCCAATGAAACCCGGAATGACTCCCCTGACAAGACCTCCTGCAGGCCCAAGGCCACCCACATCTTTTGAGCTAAACCTGATTTGCACCTGTGCAGATGGACCATGGCACGACCTCTGGAATGACCTACAATTACCTTTACCTCCTTATAATACTAACATCTTTTCCCAAGGAGGAGACTTAGCCTCATTTACACAACACACAATTATGTATAGGCATGTTTCCTTAAGGCACATGCATGACCTTATGCCTGTCTCTACAGAGGATGACAAGGCTTCCCTATCTAAACATTCATCCTAACCCTAAACTAAAGGAATCCATTCACCATCTCTCCGGGGGAGTCATGGCTTTGGAAGCCATTCCCATGATCTCCTTACATGCTCCAAATAAAAGTTTTCTTTGTGAGATAACTCAACCTGTTGTGGTTTTGGACTCACCAAGGAGCGAACTCATATTGGTTCGGTTACATTTGTGCATGAGGAATGCTTCTCAAGAACAATTATAAAATTTCATCTAGGTTTTCATGACTATTTTATCTTACAGGTAATAACATATTGCCAGAATTTTTAAAGCTCAAGCAATAATTAGGCCTATGATCAACATTTAATTCTATTTAGTAGACAAGTTTTAAGGTGTTATATTTAATTAATGATTACACACACAGCTATGAAAACATCTATCTTGGCTCTTGTGGTTTCTTCAAATTTTAGGTAATTATTCTCTACAGAGAATAGTCCACTTAAAGTAAAATTCTTAAACTTGACTTAAAGTGTTTTTTTCTTTATTGTGAGTTATATAACATGATTCTTATTATCATACTATATAAAGCTACATCTTGATAAAATTTGTCTTAGTTTTTACCACAAAATTTATATTCAACCTTTAAATATGTATCAGTCGAAATACACAGAAATGTAATCATTTGTGTCCTCAAAAAAGTAGGCGACCTCATTAAACCCACATTAAATATTTCTTTTATTAATGGAAGTATACTGATATCACAAATAGGAGCAGGTGGAGTCATCTATAAAACTGCACTTGTCAAACTTGTCAGATGATAAAAGCAAAGAAGTCTATATTCAGGATGTGATGCTACTAGGGTATATCACAGGCTCTCTACAGCCACAGGCCCTTTGCACACACTGGTTGCATGTTTGCCAGACTCTTTGTTCATCCCTCATATCTCAATTCTGGCATCTCTTCCTGTAAGAAGTGTATCCTCAGGCCAAATTCAGATCAGACTCCCTGTTATACGCTCTCCAGTCTCCAAGAGGCATTCATTTCCTTCAGAGCATTTCCTTGGTTTGCAGTTGCATAATCATTAAGTTAAATGTTGAATTAATGCCGGATCTCCCACAGTTCTACCCACCAGGGGAGCAGCATCCTTGTCTCATTTTGCTCTTTATTGATTGTATCATTTTCCACTAACAAGTGCCTGGCACAGAGCAACCACATAAAGTATTATTTGAAGGAGGAAAGAAAAAAGGAAAACAGCACACTAGATTATTTTCCTGGAGCCATCCTTCTTCAGGTCCAGCCAATCTCACTGAAGGAGGGAATAGGGTTGATTGAAGTCACACATTCAGAAAGCACTTTGATCGTGCCTCGAGGCAAGCCAATCAGACCTGTTCTCTCCCAAGAATTTAAATATTGAGGGGATTATACTGGACAAATGCTTAGAGAGGAGGCCATCATCTGAAAGGCCTGAGGTCCTACAAAGACAAGCTGTCAGTTTTTGTTCCTTTGGGCCCTGGAGCAGCCTTTGAGCCTTTCTCTCTGAGACGTGATTTTGTCTTCAACTTTTCTTTAAATCCTGTGAGCTACTCCAAAATTGTTTATTTTTACTTAAATTAGCCATAGTTCCTTTCTTTTGCTCATAGCCAAAGAACCCCAACGGTTATATTTTTCTACCTCCTTTACCCTAATCAGATGTAAAGACTTCTGTATTACAGCACTTCTCCAGGCTAGTGATTGATGCTTTCAGTTTCAATATTATAGCTAAAGGGATATGCTTCATTTTACCTACAGACATGCTCAAACATGATGGTTGCTTCGACCTATTGTTTTGAACTGATCCAGACCACACCCTTTTCCAGTCATCCCTCTAGTGCATTTCTAGTACACCTTCTGTGAAACTCCTTCATTTTCCATGTCCAAGCTGTGATGTGTGGCTTCTTTTACATCCAGATAACCCTTCTCAAAATTCAAACACCTTTTTAAACCCCACATCCCTAAAACATAAAACTTCAGTTCCATCAACTCCCTCATTTCTCTGGAGCTTACCTACCTCCACCCCATCCTTCCTTCTTCCCTCCTGTCTCTTAGGGTGAGAGACTCCTTCCTTGTCAAGGCAATCTGCCACCTGTGCCTTCCCATCTGTCTCGTATTGTCCCATCCTCTTGACAGTCAGAGCTCATTTATTGAGCCAGAGGCAATTTCAAATACTTTGCCTGTGTTACCTCCTTAAATCTTGACAAAGCCTTATGAGGTAGGGAGTACTATTGCAGATCCAGGAAATAAGGCTCAGAGAAGTTAATTAACTCTAATTAAGTTCAGTATACAACATATGGCCCACACAATTCAACTCCTGAGCATGTATGTGTTCTGAAGCACATGCTTTTCTATGCTATTCTGTCTCAGTATTTTTCAAATTTCTCAATATCTACACCTCCTCCCCAAAATAAAAGTTTTTCTAGATCCTGCATCTTCCTATGGCTTTCTTCGCTTTACTTTCCAGTCTGCATCAAATCCACTGTGGTTTAGCTTCTGCCCTTTTGATCCCACTAAATCTACTACAATTCTCATTGCAAACGTGCTCTTATAAGGTACACAGAGCACCTTATAACTGTTGAATTCATCCATCCATTCACCAAATGGTTTTGAGCACCCATTCTGTTTCAGAAACTATAGAATATGAACTGGGTGAACAAATCAGATAAGATCCCTTCCATCATGTGTGTGAGACCGTCAATGACCTCCTACCTGCCAGGTCCAGGGACCACTTTGGCTACTTCTTAATTTTTCCCCTATTTGATCTCTGCAGCACTGGTCATGCCAACCATTTCCTCCTTGAAATTTGGGGTTTTGGCTTCCATGAAGCCTCATATAACTGCTCTCTCTGTCTCCTTTCAGGAACACACTTTCTCAATCACTTTGTTAAGTTCCTCTTCTTTACTGTCAATCCCTTAAACAATGGAGTTCCTCAGAGTTCTATCATGGAGCACTTCACTAAGCCCCAAACTCAATTTTCCTCCCTCGCATTTGTATCTTTCCTTCCTTATTCCTTGTTGTTATTAATGGCAGGATTTGACACCCAATCTCCCTCTCCTTTTATGCCCTCACTCTCCCATCCACTGGTCAGGAAATTCTGATAGAAGTTTTCGTCTTTGGAAATTCAATCTGAGGGGCACCTGGCTGGCTCAGTCAGTGGTGTGGGCGACTCTTGATCTTAGGGTTATGAGTTCAAGCCCCATGTTGGGTGTAGAAATTACTTAAAAATAAAATCTTAAGAAAGTAAATAAACAAACAAATAAATAAAATAAAACATTTTATTTTTAGGTAATCTCCTCATTCAAAGTGAGGCTTGAACTCACAACCCTGAGATCAAGAGTCCCATGTTCCACCAACTAAGCCAGCTAGGCACCCCTCACATAAAATCTTAAAAAAAAAAAAGTTCAATTTTAATCTATTTTATATCTTCTGTATTTATACTTAGCCTTTTAAATATATACAATATAGTTATAACAATTGTTTTCATGTTTTTTCTCTACTAATTCTAACATCTGTATGTGTTCCTAAGCAGTTTCAATTAATTGGTTATTATTCTTATTATGGACCCTGTTTTCCTACTACTCTGTATGTGTGGTAATCTTTTTTTTTTTTTTTTTTTTTTTTTTAGTATGTACGTATGTGTTTTCAGAGAGAGAGAGAGAGAGAGAGAGAGAGAGAGAGAGAGAAAGAATTCCAAGCAAGCTCTGCATGGTCAGCACAGAGCTCGATGCAGGACTCAATCCCAAGAACTGTGAGATCATGATCTGAGCCATGATGAAGTGTCAGAAGCTTAACTGACTGACCCGTCCAGGTGCCCCATGTGGTAATCTTTGATTGGATGCCAGACATTGTAAATGTTACCTTGCTGAGCACTGAATATTTTTGTAATTCGATAAATCGTATTAAGCTTTGTTCCAGGAGGCAGTCAAGTAACTTGGGAATAGTTTGATCCTTTCTAGTTTTTATAATTTGTTAGGCAGGTTCAGAGCGGTGCTAGGAATAATTATTCCTCAATACTGAAAAACAAAACAAAATAAAACAAACCTTCCTGATTAATCTACCCAATGCCATGGCTGGTGGGAATGGTTACTACTCCTGGCCCTGCATGAGTGGCAACCACTGTACTTTCTAATCCTTTTGAATGGTTTTTTTCCCCAGCATTCACATGCTGGTTAGTACTCTGCTGAATACCAGGGTGTGGGGGTGGGAGTGGGGGAATCTCTGCAAATCTACAAGTTCTCCCTCTCTGTTAACTTTCTCCTCTCTGGTGTTCTATTCTATGAACTTAGCTGTTCTGATCTCCCCAGACTCTTAAGTTTGTCTCTTTGATCAGGGAGACTGCTGGACCCCACCTGTTTTCCCCTCTCTGTACAGCAGTCTAGAAACTCTTTCAAGGCAGTAAGTTGGGGCAATCACTCACAGGGCTCATCTAAACTGTTTCCTGTTTCACAGGGATCTCTGTCCTTTGTTGCCTGCTATCCAGTGTTTTGAATATATTTATATTATATATATAAGTTATATTATATATATTATATATAAGTTATATTATATATAATATATAATACATATATATTATATATAATATATATAAGATATATATAATATATATAAGTTATATAATATATAATATATAATATATGTAATATATTTACAATATAAATATATTATAAATATATTTTAT
Source organism: Cryptoprocta ferox (assembly GCA_028646485.1). Lineage (NCBI taxonomy): Eukaryota > Metazoa > Chordata > Mammalia > Carnivora > Eupleridae > Cryptoprocta > Cryptoprocta ferox. The sequence continues at coordinate 22,870,156 of CM053574.1, forward strand.
AAAAATATTAATAAATAAAAATATATACATATATACATATATATTATTTCAGGAAGGAGGGTAAATCCAGGCCTGTTACTCCATACTGATCAGAAGAGGGAATCTTGCAATAATATCTTAACAGATCACCTTGTCTCAAACTTTTGTAATCTGTTCTCAATTCACCAGAGTCTTATTTTTTCCTAAAATATCAATCTCTTATTATTGCCTGCTTAAAGGCCTTTTTTGGCACTCTCATTTTTAGAATAAAATTTGAGCTGCTTAGTGTGGTATATTTCATGCTTTCATGATGAGGCCCTTCCCATCCTTCCAGCTTCATTCCTCACCATTCCCCCACATGTGCTGTTGGCTCCAGCCATTTCAAAACAATTATAATTTTCCTCTCCATCCTGCCAACCAACACTTACTAGCACCTACTTCTCGGTTAAGTTTCTGACTTCAGCTCAGGTCATGATCTCACAATTCATGAGTTCGAGCCCCATGTAGAGCTCTGTGCTGACAGCTCAGAGCCTGGATGGAGCCTGCTTTGGATTCTGCGTCTCCCTCTCTCTCTGCCCCTCCCTCACTTGCATTCTGTCTCTGTCTCTGTCTCTCTCAAAAATAAATAAAACACACAAATTTTTTTAAATGTCCCCCTTTAAAATATATATATAATAAAATACAAAATTAAAAAACTATTACAAAAATCTCTCCAACAGAATGAAAATTCTACAATGATTTAATACTTTCAATTACCTATCTAATGTGGCCCATTTCCAAATATTTCTAATATTGAGAGGAAAGCCTGTTGGTACATCTTCTAGCTGAGGCAAGCAGTTGTCAGTAGTCCTGAGCCTTTCTTGGGAAAAGGTGGGTGGACCCTGAAGAGAAGAAGGCTGTGTCCCCAGCAGGGAAAGAGTAAGCAAGGTCTGTTGCTAATTTCTTTAGAAATTAGGAGTAAATGAGATGAACACTGGTGAGCAAAATGAGAGACAAGTGGGGTTTCAGAATGGGAGAGAGAATGAGGAAGGATGAAGAATATCAGGGCCTAATGAAGGCAGCACATTGGAGACACCACTCGAATGGCTGAGGAGGAAAGACGTCAGAAGTTGGGAGTTTTTACACATTCTGTCGAAGGGAAGAGAGAGTGTATATGTAAGAGGATAACAGTGAGAGTGAAGATGGGCAATCCTCAAGAGCTGTCATCTGTGGTAATACTATGAGCATATTATCACATAAGCCTAAAGGCTAAAATCTATTATTATCTCTGTTTTACAGAGAAAGAAACTGAGACTAAGAGGGACCAATTAACCTCCCCCTCATCGAGCAGGTGATTAGTAGCCAAGCAGAGATTTGAATCCGGTTCTGTTTAACCAGAGCTTATTCTTTCCTGCATCTTCCAGTACTGCCCCTGTAGTTCTTACTAATGGGTGAAAAGCTGCAGGTTCAATAGAATCTGTGAAACCAAGGTGTGGGGGGAGGGGAGGGGGGATCTTTCGGGAGGAGCAGTGGGAGGCAAAGAAAATGTACTGGCAAAATTTCCTATTTGCAGTTCTTAAATAAAAATTGATTTAATTTAACTCTCTTTGTGTTTGATTCTTTTTTTGAGTCTTGCAAAAAATGTAATTGTATACAATGGTACGTGTATAGATTCTTAAGTAATTTTATGTAAGGGGGTTTATTTGCCAAAGTCGAACTTGAAGCACCAACCAGTTCCGATAATCACTCAAATCTTGTGAGAATGAGAGTTGCTCAATGTCTCTTTGGAGGCAATGATTCCTATTTCTGTGTAAGAATTAGCTTTCACTTTATTAATGAAGTATTTTTTAATGAGTTTAATATAATTAGAAAATGCGTCTCTAAATCCGCAGGGAGTCATGATTTTCTACAATTTTATATTTTCTATCTTAACTATTTAAAACCACAAGTTTTCAGCTAAAGTACGTTTCATCTGTGAACGCAAATGTGTTATTACTACATAGGAAACTGGACCCACACTGCCATCTGCTGTGTCAACATTAGGTGAAAAATCACCCACATAAACTGGACCTGAGGAATGCAAAATATACTTATGGAAAGACTATATTATGGAAAATGAATACAAGGGGAAATAAAATGCTTGCAATTATATATTTCAAATTGTATTGGAAGTGTGGGGAGGAATTGTGTGTGTGTTTTGAATAGGACATGAAAAAAATAATAGAGAATAGTATAACAAAACTTATGTCCCCACCACCTGTATTTAAAAAAATATATATTACCAATGCCTGTTTGTCCCCCATTCTCCACCACTTCTACACCCATGGCAAAGAAATCACTCTCCAATGTCATGTTTATCACTGGAAAGTTTTTAAGAAGCAAATACATACATTTTATAGGTAAATATGTTCACCTTTTTACTTTTGTATGCCTTATCTAGGTTTTCCAGTGAAGAAGTCTCTGTGTAGCAACATTTCATCCTGGGAAGCTAGCAGAGAGAGTTCTGTTCTGATACACCTGTTCACAAGAGTATTTCCCTCCAATTTAAGACTCACAACTGCCCAGCTAACTTCTCCCTGGTTGTCACTAACTCTTACACCAATCATGGTGCCTCCCCTTCTTTGGTATGTCTAAGATGCTATTTGTCCCATTACAGGTTCATGTGGGAAGACATGCATTCTAGGTAGGGGAGAGCTAAAGAAAAGACGTAGAGATGAGAGAGAACACAAAGTGTATGTGGAGAAGAACAAATAGATTGTCACAGCTGGAGCACAAGGAGGAAGGAGAAATACAGAGGACATGTCTTACCACTGGCACACTGACTACTGAGGGCAGTGAAAGCCACTGTGTCATTCATAGAATGAAGGAAAACTTGGACAACGAGAGTCAAATTGAGGAAAGGATGGCACAATTGGCATGCCCTCTGCTGCATTTGAGTTGATTCTTAATAGCCTGAACACTGCGGAAGCCAGCAATTGGGGGACTTGTAGCTAAGGAGAGAAGTAGAGCCTGGCAATTTCAGAGCCACCTGTATAGAGATAAGAGCGTAAATGTGAGTAGGGGGTGAGCAGTCAGAAGAAGGGCTTAGGAGGAGAGTTGTAGAAAATACAACTGGAGGAGTCGGTACTGAGAGGCCACAGTACACCATTCTGCGAATAAAAAAATACCCCCACCCCAATTCTCCCAGCACCTGACTCCTCTATTGCTGGCTATCACCATATCCTCTTTATTTTGGTTTTATCTTATACATGTCCTTTTCTTCTAACGTACCCGAATAGAGGCAATCCCAGGAGGGAAGACATGGAGCTTGAGACATCACACCATCTACGACCCTTTCCCCACATCCTTCAATAATTTTATGTAAGAATAAACTGATTTAGATGCATATCAGGTCAACCAGAAGGAAAAGAGAAGCCACCACTAGAGAGGAGCCTGCCGCCGAGTCTAGGTTACAGGGATGAGAAAGCCATCTCCCTCCTGCTTTTTCTTGTAAGAGTTTATTTTGAGACAATCTCCACACCCAACATGGGGCTCAAACTCACAACCCTGAGATCAAGAGTCACATGCTCTGCTAACTGTGTCCCCAGGTGCCCCGAAAGCCATCGCTTTAGATGCTATTGCTAAAGAGGGATCTTAGGCATATTTGTGGCAGGCCACATCTTACTGAATCAGGTTGGGGTTTATGTTTTTATGTTTGCATGTGTGTAGTGAAACTTGTGTGTAGGAGGGAGCGAATAAGGAAAGCTAGGAAACCCAAACATTCACAGATCTAAAGCAAACTCTACAATTTGTTTATCACAACAGTGATAGGATCTCAGTCATATCTGGGGGCTCAACTCTTTTTGGTTGCTATTCTAGAAAGAAGGTGTGTTTTACAGAATAAGCATATGCTACTTTTATTACCACTTTAACAAATTAGCACACACTGAGTGACTTAAAACAACACAGACTTATTATCTTACAGTTCTGTGTGAACTGTTAAGGTCAGAAGTCTGATATAGGTCTCACTGGGCTAAAATCAAGGTGTTGGCAAGCCTGCATTCCTTCTGGAGGCTCTAGGGCTGAATCCATTTCCTTGCCTTTTCCAGCTTCTAGAGGACACCTGCATTCCTTGGCTCATGGTTTCCTTCCTCCATCCTCAAAGCCAACAACGTAGCATCTCTTTGAGCCTGTTTCCATTGTCACATCTTTTTCTCTGACCCTCTTCTGCCTCCCTTTTCCACGTTTAAGGACCCTTGTGATTACTTTAGACACACTCAGATTATCTAGGATAATCTCCCTATTTTATGGTGAGCTGAGTAGCAAACTTAATTCTGTCTGCAACCTTAATTCCCCTGTGTTATGTTAGGTTGCTTATTTAGTTTCTGGGGACATTCTAGGAATGTCAGGGATCTTTTTGGGGTGAAGAGTGAGGGAAGCATCATTTTGGCTACCACAATGTACTTTCATGTATATGACCTGTCATAAATACAATTACTTGATTGCACAGTTCATTTCAACAAAGGTTTCACCTTTTACTTCTGTGAGCTTTTTTGAGATTGACCAGTGAAGCAGTCTTCATGCTAGCATCTTCATCTTGGGGAGTTAGTGGAAAAATCTCTATTCTTTTTTTTTTTTTTAGGTGGGAAAGAGAGAGTGAGCAGGGGAGAGGAACAGAGAGAGAGAGAGAGAGAGGGAGAATCTCAAGCAAGTAGGCTCCATACTCAGCACATACCCTGATGTGGGGCCTGATCCCATGACCCTGAAATAAGGACCTGAGCCAAAATCAAGAGTCAGATGCTCAACAGACTGAGCCACTCAGGTGCCCTGAGATCTTTATTCTTATACACTAGTTACAAAAGAGATTTTTCCTCAAATTTACAACTCAGAGCTGCCCAGCTAACCTCTCTTTGGTTGCTGCTACATCTTATACCTACCCTAGTGTACCCTTTTCTTTGGTGTGTCTAAGAAAATATATAAATTATGAACCTCTGTTACCCATTGCAGATTCATAGGTAGCACTTTTCCATTTTACAGGATGCCTTTTCTAGCAGTCATTGGTTTATGACAATTTTAATTTATATTCTTTCCAACCAATATTTATTTAGAACTTACTGTGTGTCAGGCTTTGGGGGTAATGAAGAAGAAGGAAGCATGCCCATGCTCTCACACAGAACACACTCTAGTGGAATGCAGGAATGATCACACACGATAGCAAATGCTACTTGGGGAGAAGTGGAGAGTGCACCCTGGAGAGGTGGGAAGAGGAGAGAAGGCAATAAGAGGAGCCTCTCGGGAGGACGTGACATCTTGGCAAAGACCTACAGAACAAGTTACTCAATGAAGTTACTCAGTGAAGTGTCATGAGGAAAAGCACTCCAGCAAGAAGAAATAGCTCTAGGAGGGCAGGGATTTTGTCGATTTGGGTTACTGCTTTATCTTTGTGCTAAAACAATAGTCACCCAATAAAATCTGTGATGCAAAGGATTATGTAAAATGGGAGGCAGGAAAAGTGGCTACATGCGAGGAAGTGGAACATCAGTGTAGGAAGGCTGGGGGCTCAAGGGACAGTGGTGAGAGGCAAAATTAGAAAGATCAAGGTGGGGCTGGTAGACATGCAAAGTCCTTCGGACTTTATAGCAAGGGCAACAGAGTTTTCAAATTATTGCCAGATTTTAAGCAGCAGAGTGACTTAAACAGACTCCCATTTTAGAAATCATTCTGGTCACAAAATAGAGACTGGTTAGGAGGTTGTTAGAATAGTCCTGGGGAGAGACTCCTTGGGGGGCTCTAAATAGGGTGGACCGGTAGGCATGAAGAGAGATGATGACCATTTAGAATCATCCACTTAGGAACTGAAAGGAACTTTAGATGGCTCATCTAATCTTTTATATGAAGAACCTGAGGTCAAAGAAGGTTAATTGCCTTATTCCTATAGTGGTTTTCTTTCTCTTCTTCCTCTGTTCTTTCGGTATTTCTTAAGATGCTCCTCAGAATTGTGCAATGAAGACCTTCATTCCTTCACACCTGAACAATTTACTTAATTTAATTTTGCTTTTGTCTAATGTATTGATCCTTTGGTTTGAATCATCCGTTCCTGGAGACAGAGAAGACAGCTAATTAACTGGCTCTGTAGAGCAGCACTCACAAATGAATCACAAACACTGCCTAACAGCGATGATGTGTAGGGAAGAAAGTGAATTCCACAAATGGAGGATGCTGGAAGGTCTTCCCAGTTGTGTATTTCTGAAAAGCTTTGGAACAGTTTCAAGCAAAACTTCAGAAATCAGTCTAGAATGCAACTTTCCAAGGTAGGATTTTAATTATTTCATATTATATAAAAAAGGTTCTGCTGAAGTCCTTCTGGGAAGAAAACCATCGGTCCTTAGGCATTGATGGTGAAAAGGGGTTTTAGGTCGTCCTGATAAGGACAGGCCTCACAGCTACATGGTTCTAAGGCCACTGGTTTTTATCATCAATCCCAATGCCCCTGAACCTACTGCAGATGTTTGATATACATGATGTAATCACATTGTAATATAAATTAAGATGGAATGCTGCACTGCCACACCCTACCCATCAGAAATGTTTAAGTATGGGGGGCCTGGGTGGCTCAGTTGGTTAAGCTCAGGTCATGATCTCATGGTTTGTGAGTTTGATCCCTGCTTAGGGCTCTGTGCTAACAGCTCAGAGCCTGCAGCCTGCTTTGGATTCTGTGTCTCCCTCTCTCTGTGCCCCTCCCATGCTCATGTTCTGTCTCTCTTGGTCTCTCAATAATAAATAAACATTAAAAAAAAAAAAGAAATATTTAAGTATGTCAGATGGGATGGCAGGGTAGAAGTGCCAGCAGTGAATTTAACAGAGCCTCCTATGAGGACCTAAGGGAAGAAAGATCTCAGTAGTGGGGCCTCCCGTTGCAAACTCCATCAAAACTGAGTGAATGTATTCAAAATCATTAGTCAGTACAGAAATACAGGTTGAAACCAAAATGAGATACCATTTCATATCCACTAGAGTGGCTAAAATTAAAAGCTGACAATACCAGGGTTGCCTGGATGGCTCAGTCATTTAAGTGTCTGACTTCGGTTCAGGTCATGATCTTGCAGTTTGTGGGTTCAAGCCCCTAATCAGGCTCTGTGCTGACAACTCAGATCCTGGAGCCTGCTTTGGATGTGTCTCCCTCTCTCTCTGCCCCTCCCCTGCTTGCTTGCACTCCCTCTCTCTCTCTCTCCCTCTCTCTCTCTCTCACACACACACACACACACACTCTCTTTCTCTCTCAAAAATAAATAAACATAAATAAATAAATAAACGAAGTCGATAATACCAAATGTTGGGGAAGGTGTGAAAGCTACTAGAACCCTCATCCTCATACATCGGGTGTATGAAATGGCACAACCTCTTCAGAAAACTGCCTGGTAGTTTCTAACAAAAATTTGAAAACACCTGCCCTCGTACTCAGCAATGAGTCTCCTCCCAAGTATTTGCCCATGAGGAATGAAAATACGTGTTTACAAACAGACTTGCACAAGAGTATAGATCAGCTTTTTTTCATAATACCTCCAAACTAGAAGTGATCCAAATATTTTCAGATTGTCATACATTCATACAATGCATGAACTTGGCAACAAAAAAAGTATATATACTCACATATACTCACATAACATGATGAATTCACAAATATTATACTAAGCAAAAGAGGTCAGACTTAAAAGCCACACCTTTTGCGATTCCATTTATGTGACATTCTAGAAAAGACTAAACTAAATCTATGGTGATAGAAATCAGAACAGTGATTGCCTACAAGGGGTAGGGATTGATAGAAGCGGTACAAGAGAACTTTTTGAGGAGGGTCACAGAAATATTCTATATCTTGATTGAAGTGGTGGTTAATTGAGTACATATATTTACCAAAAAATCTCTGATTTATACCCTAAGATCTGTGCGTTTTACTATATGTATATATTTTTTAAAATTTAAATCCAAGTTAGTTAACATATAGTGTAATAATGATTTCAGGAATGGAATTTAGTGATTGATCACTTACCTATAACACCCAGTGCTCATCCCAACAAGTGTCCTCCTTAATGCCCCTTGCCCATTTAGCCCATCCCCCCACCCAACATCCCACCATCAACCCTCTGTTTGTTCTCTGTATTTGAGTCTCTTATAGTTTGTTTCCTTCTCTGTTTTTATATTATTTTTGCTTCCCTTGCCTTATGTTCATTTGTTTTGAATCTTAAATTCCACATATGAGTGAAATCATATGATATTTGTCTTTTGCTTAGCATAGTACCCTCTAGTTCCATCCACATTGTTGCAAATGACAAAATTTCATTCTTTTTGATCACTGAGTAATATTCTGTTGTATATATACACCACATCTTCATTATCCATTCATCATTCAATGGACATTTGGCCTCCTTCCATACTTTGGCCATTGTTGATAGTGCTGCTATAAACATTGGGGGTACATATGCCCCTTCGAATCAGCACTCCTATATCCTTTGGATAAATACCTAGTAGTGCAACTGCTGAGTCATGGGGTTTTCTATTTTTAAGTTTTAGAGGAACCTCCATATTATTTTCCAGAGTGGCTGCACACGTTTGCATTCCCACTAGCAGTGCAAAAGTTTCTTCTTTCTCCACATCCTCACTAACATCTGTTGTTGCCTGAGTTATTAATGTTAGCCATTCTGATAGGTGTGAGGGGATATTTCCTTGTGGTTTTGATTCGTATTTCCTTGATGATGAGTGATATTGAGCATCTTTTCATGTGTCTGGTAGCCATCTGGATGTCTTCTTTGGAGAAGTGTCTATTCATGTCTTTTGCCCATTTCTTCACTGGATTATTTGTTTTTTGGGTATTGAGTTTGATAAGTTCTTTATAGATTTTGGGTACTAACTCTTTACCTGATATGGCATTTGCAAATATCTTCTCCCATTTCTTTGGTTGCCTTTTAATTTTGCTGATTGTTTCCTTTGCTATGCAGAAGCTTTTTATCTTGATGAGGTCTCAATAGCTCATTTTGCTTTTGTTTCCCTTGCCTCCAGAAACATGTCAAGTAAGAAGTTGCTGCATCTGAGGTAAAAGAGGTTGTTGCTTGTTCTCTCTTCTAGGATTTTGATGGTTTCCTGTCTTATGTTTAGGTCTTTCATCCATTTTGAATTTATTTTTGTGTATGGTGTGAGAAAGTGGTCCAGGTTCATTCTTCTGCATGCTGCTCTTCAGTTTTACCAACATCATTTGCTAAAGAGACTGTCTTTATTCCATTGGAAATTCTTTCCTGCTTTGTCAAAGATTAGTTGGCCATACATTTGTGGGTCCATTTCTGGGTTCTTTATTCTGTTCCATTGATCTCTGTGTCTGTTTTTGTGCCAGTCCCATACTGTCTTGATGATTACAGCTTTGCAATACAGCTTGAAGTCTGGAATTGTGTTGCCTCCAGCTTTGGTTTTCTTTTTCAGAATTCCTTTGGCTATTTGGTTTTCTTTTTTCCTGGTTCCATACAAATTTTAGGTTTGTTCTAGCTCTGTTAAGAATGCTGGTGTTATTTTGATAGGGATTGCACTATATGTAAATTTTTTTTTAAAAAAATAAGTTTTTAGGGGCACCTGGTTAAGTGTCTCTTTTTTTAATGTTTATTTATTTTTGAGAGAAAGAGAGACAGCACAAGCCAGGAGGGGCAAAGAGAGGGAGACATAGAATCCTAAGCAGGATCCAGGCTCTGAGCTGTCAGCACAGAGCCTGATGTGGGACTCGAACCCACAAACCATGAGACCATGACCTGAGCCTAAGTCGGATGCTTAACTGACTCAGCCACCCAGGCGCCCCAAGTATCGGATTCTTGATATCAGCTCAGGTTATGATCTCGCGGTTTGTGGGATGGAGTCCCACATCAGGCTCTGAGTAGAGAGTGTCCAGCCTGCTTGTGATTTTCCTTCCCTCCCTCTCCGCCCCTCCCCCATTCATGCTCACTGGCTCTCTCAAAATAAATACATAAATGTTTTTAAAAACTCAGTTTTTATTAAGAATATAAATTGGTCACACAAATAGCATATTTCAAGGAGAGTGCTATTAAACAAATGAACTCTAAGATGGACAGCAATATGTAAAACCCCCTGAAATACGTAATCTTCTCAAGCAGAAGATGCTATATCCATACCTGTATCAACTGGTATTCAATGTCCATTAGATCATGGAATGAAATTCAGTATTATAATGTAGTTTTTTTGCTGACTGTTCTGTTGGTATTAAATTCATGGTATTAGTGAAAGCCTTGGTTGGTATCAAAAATATAATTCAGTTATCAATTTATTGACTCACCTTCAAATTAATCTTTTTATGTAAAATGGATCTGGGCCCTTTAAGTATTTTTTCCTTTGTAGCTGAAGGAGCAGCCCCTTCTATTAAGAAATCTTAGGGGTGCCTGCGTGGCTCAGTGGGTTAAACATCTGACTTTGGCTCAGGTCATGATCTTGCAGTTTGTGGGTTTGAGCCCAGCGTCGGGCTCTGTGCTGACAGCTCAGAGCCTGGAGCCTGCTTCAGATTCTGTGTCTCCCTCTCTCTCTGCCCCTTCCCTGCTCACGCTGTCTCTCTCTGTCTCAAAAATCAATAAACATTTAAAAAAATTATAAAAAAGGGAAAAGAAAATTTTAAAAAATGTTAATCTTTCTTTTTTTTTTTAATGTTTACTTATTTTTGAGAGAGGGGGAGAGAGAGGGAGAGAGAGAGAGAGACAGCGCGAACCAGGGAGGGGCAGACACAGAATCCGAAGCAGGCTCCAGGCTCTGAGCTGTCAGCACAGAGCCTGACTCCGGGGTCGAACTCACAAACTGTAAGATCGTGACCTGAGCTTAACCAACTGAGCCACCCAGGCACCCCTAAGATTTCTTAATAGAAGGGGCTGGAGAGACACTGCAGGAGAAAAGAATCCTGTCCTTGCTTCCAGTGTATTCACTTGGTCGTCTCCTTGGTATCCAATATCTCAGTGGAAGAGGCTTCCCCCAGTTTCCAGCTTCAGCACTGGCAGCTTCTCCAACATCAGGCTCATGCGGCATGGGCAGCATCTCCAGGGTCCAGACTCAGCACACAAGCCTGCCTCAGTACTCAACTCCTGTAGAGCTAGTGGCCAGCAGCCCCAGTCATCAGCAGCTTCCTCCAGCAAATCCCTCAGGCAGTTTTGTAGTGCCAGGCCTCTGGTGAGATTCCTTGAATAGATTGCCCCAGTAACCTAGAGGACAGATTTCTGGCAAGATCTGGCATAAGCCAGGGCCATGACCTCCAGTAAGGTCTGGATCTCAGTCCTGTGGGGCAAGGGGTTCTTCCTTGGGGGCTTTATCTAAATTGCTCTTTATATCTGTTATTCCTGTATTTTTTAGAATTCTCTTTATTTCTTACTCTCTTTATTTCTCACCCAATCTCTCATTATGCCAGACCCTATTAACTATTATTATAATCATTTTTTAAATGTCTATTTGAGAGAGAGAGGGAGAGAGGGAGAGAGAGAGAGCCAGCACAAGTAGGGTGAGGGGCAAAGAGAGAAGAGAGAGAATCCCAAGCAGGCTCCAGCTGTCAGCACAGAGCCTGACAAAGTGCTGGATTTCACATATTGTGAGATCATGACCTGAGCCAAAATCAGGAGTCAGACACTCAACGGACTGAGCCACTCAGGTGCCCCAAAGTAACATTTTAAAAGTCACACCACTCTCTCTCTCTCAGAAATACTCCTGTTAACATGCTGGTTTAAATCCTTTTAGTCTTTTCCCCTCCTATGCCTAGGTAAGTGTTCCTTAAAACAGAACAAAACAAAATATGGATCAAATGTACTCTGGTCCCTGTTCATTTATTCAGTCAAGTATATTAACAAATGTTTTTAAAGCATATCTTCCACAGACCAGATACACAAATGAATATTAAAAGATCTCTGAGTTTTCAATGAATATACTAATGAGAATTCAATGTGCCTCATTTCTTAACAACTATAGTTTGTAAAAATCGTGTGAATTTTTAGTAAACTTCATTATAATCCTCATCATTAAATAGCATTCAGTGAAATTTAATACAGTTGTTGCCATTTTTTATTTTTTGCGGTTCTTCCATTTAACAATTATTTACTGCCTACACTTTTCGGCGCCAGGTGCTGTGGCTATGGAGGTATGAGATACCAAATGGCTGGCCCTTGGAAACTCACCCTGACACAGCATCTTAAACGCATTAGTACGCTGATCAAAAGGGCAGGGACTGGGGGCTCCAGAAAATGGGTTCCTGATTTACCCACTAGTGGATTTCAGGGGAGGTTCTCGGAGGAAGAACGTTTAAATTTAGATTTTTAAGAACTAACAGCAGTTAGACTCATAAAGCACTAGTTCAGAACACGGGTTCTGGGGTTAAATTGTTTGATTAACCTCTCTGTGCCTCAAAGATAATGTTGTAAGGCTCAAATAATAGACTTAAAGCCCTTACCTCCCAGTCTAGCACAAAAGAGCTGAACTTACTGAGCACCTGTGATTGTTGCAATTTAAAGAGTTACAACGCATTAGGCTTCCTGCAGAGGTCAGAGCCAGAAACAGCACAAACCCGGTACCGGACCTAGGAGTCTCTCCCCAGCACCCCACTCTCAATTTATTTTTTACCCAAATAAGCCTCTCTTACAAATATAAAATCTGGCAAATGTTCACTTCCTAAAGAGCTTATACTTTTAGTTTTTCCATATTTTTGCCACCTCCAGCTGAGTGCACTCGAGGCAAGCGCGAGGGTGGTGTGTCTACAACTCCGACTAACGAAGATCCTCACTACCCCAGTGCCAGGGCGCAGCGCCCTGGGCAGGGCTAAGCCGGCGGGTCTCCACGGCTGCCTCGCCCCCATTGAGAGCTACCCGCCAGCACCACTAATTCTGATTGGTCTGTTGTCCCAGCTCGCCGGCATCACCGTATCCAATCGGCGTAGCGCTTGTTGAGCGGCGGAGGCAACCGGCATACATAGGAGACTGGAGCGTCCGTGTGAGTGAGAGGTCAGGCCATGAACCTAGGGTAAGCTGGGGCGACCAGGGTGGGCTCCAGCGGAGACGGGGTGAGGCTACGTTGATCCTTGGAATCCTTCGTGGAGCATCTTCCCAGTGTGCGCCGCCTCAAACGGCATTGCCCGGGTGCCTGAGGCGGAGAGGGGACGAGAGGCCCCGGAGGCGTTTGCCGCCGTCGCCGCCGTCGCGTTTGCACATCATTACTCGCAGTAAATCTGTAGGGACCTCCTTTCCGCCCTCTGATTGACCTCATGGTGGTGAGGGAGGAAAGGCGATAAGTGGTGAGGGCAGATGGAGCGATAAAGCTTAGCGGCTTGCTGAGGAGAAATCCTGGCCCAGGCCCCTGGTTTTTTGCGCCTCTGGCTTTGGCGTCTCCGCAGGTTGTCGGAGCGCCCGCCAGTAATGCGGGGAACCGAGTCTTGAGCAACCAACCGATGCGTTGCCAGTGCTTGGCCTCTAATAGGCCCTCATTAAGTTTGTTGCGTGTTGCAGGAAGTGATGGAAATTTAATGTTTTAAGAAGATGAAAAGTTACCAAACTCAGACTACTGCACGTCATTTACCAAATGAATTTTGTATTCTAGAATCTGTAGAGAGAAAAAACAGGCTGCCCCTGAAGGAGCTTACAGTGCAATCATACTGAACAGACGTACTCTTTGGTTTCATTCTTTTTGTTAAGTTTCACGAACGTGCAAACATAGAGTATTTTAACCCTGCAGCAGGGAAACTTTTAAAGCCCATTTTTCCCCAGTGCTTTTAATAAATCGAGGTATTTTGGTTTCCTTTACTTACCAATACTACAGTGGGACTTTTTTTTCAACCTTTCTTTTCTCTTCCTTGGCTGGTCCGGTGGATTTAATTTTGTCTCTTGGACATCACTTTTGTCCCCGTTGATGTTTATTGACATACACCTATTCCTCCCCCGCTTTTAGGAAACTGAATTGTGGACTATTTTTGTTTTAAGTGGCATTTTTATTAGGACCTTGGCTTGTATAAGTTACCTTGGTAGTGTCTACTGTTAACTTTGTGCTTTTGCATAAGACATGCGCAAATAAATTATAACAGCCAAAGTTTATTACAGATTTATTGTGATAGTAACAAAATGTCACTATGCTCAAAAAGTTAATAACCGTGGCGGCAGTGTGATAGGTCACTTTCAAATTGACGATGTAGCGTGCCGTAGAATGTATTAGTCATGAGATTATGAAACAAATAGTAGTTAGATATGTTTTGCTCCTTTAACTTAGGTGGAGAGTTTTGGTAACAGCAGTTTTTACAGTCTACATTTGTAAGAGTTAAATAATGGTATGATAATTGAGTTTATTCCTTACCAGTAAGAATATGAAGTTTCATGTTAAAGATAACAAATTATTTTATTATTGGAAAGTTTCAGGAATTTTCTCCCTGAGGGTTTAGTTTTATCTTGGATTGAAAAACGTTTTTAATTAAAAGAATGGTTTTAATATTTGCAAGATTCTTGTATAAATTGGAAAGAACGTATTTATTTTCAAGATTCAAATGAGCATTTCAATTCTGTTGAAAACTTTGCTGTTTCTTAAAAATGACAAACAACTTTTATTTTGCAGAGATGGTTTAAAACTTGAAACTGAATTACTGGATGGAAAAACCAAGTTAATATTGTCTCCATATGGTATGCTATGTTACCAGAAACTTAAAATGTTAACTTTTAAGTTCCTACCTAAAATTTATATGAGTTTAATACGTACTTTTTGCTTGTAATAGAGTAATATTTAAATGATACTTTGCAAAAAGCTGTTTTCACTTTTTCAGATTTATTTTTAGCCAAGTATTTTTAGCCAGTTACATCACTGCTTACCACTGTCAGTATTTATTCATAAAATTTAATGTCCCAGTATATTTCATGTTTAATATTGCCTAATGAATAATCTAGGTGAAATTTATGTAATTATGTTGTGTGTATATAAAGAATGTATTGTTTGAGAAAATTAAATTTGTAGTAGGACCACAGTTGCTAAAATCATTTTTAGTATTAGTTTTAAAACTCAGTAAACTTTGGTAGTCCTCTCATTCACATTATTATAATTTTTTTTCTGATCTGTCTATAATTTTATCTTGGAAAATAAATAGAAATGAAATAGAAATTCTTGAACTATAAAGTTAGAACACTCAAACAGGACCTAAAGTTAACACTTTTGGGGTTAATATTTCTATTAAATACCTTCTTAAAACAATGCTAATTAAAATTTCCCTTTGTGACTGCCTTAGTGTGTTTTTGTTTGACGGCTCAGTAATTATTTTTTTCTTTTGTAGAATGTAAATCAAAAAATTCTGTGAAGGTAAGCTAAATGACCTGACCTGTTTTTGAATGTAAAATGTGGTTTTCTTTACAGTGGTTTGAAAAGAATTATTATAATGAGTTTGGGAAAATGATGAGGAGTTATTGTTCTCTTGCTTTCAGGCTGGTCCTTTCACAGAAATGGGATCATAATTTTTCTGTTTAAAAAGCTGTTTAGAACATTTTTCTCTAGATCAATGCTGCCTAGTAAATTTTTTTGTGATAATAGAGATGTTCTAAGATCATTGTTTTCTAACATGGTAGTCAGCTACTAGTCCTATGTGCTTGTTGAGTACTTAAAATGTGGCTAGTATGACTAAGGAGGTGAATTTTTAATTTTATTTAATTTTTAATGCAAATTTAGTAGTTACACTGGACAGTAAAGTTCCCGAGACCTTTAAAAATATATGTTCATTAAAATGAAAATAAAAATATTTTTCTTTTCATATTCAGATTCCATTTTCCCACATCAAAACAGTGTATTTGATTCACATACTCTTAACATGCATTTTGCTTTCTGCTTTGAGAGGTCATACTTGAGCTTAATGATAATTTTCCTTTTAAATTTTTATCAGGAACCTACAGTGCCTTTTTGTACAAAATACGTCACCACTTTTAACAGTTTTTGATATCATACTTTTCTTGTTCCCTATTTCTTTTGCCATGTTTAGATTAATATGAGCAGAAATTTCAGCTCTCCTCTTCCATAATTCACTGTAGCCCTCTTTTTTCCTTTATCTTTGCAGCATCTTAAAAGTCTGTGTTTCTGTGAACAGAGTACAATTGGGATATTGTGGCACTTTTCAACTCTGAGCTCTTGGTGGCTTAGCTCTTTTTTCCAGGTTTAATCAAGGTGAAGTTCCTTTGAAGTTCCTTGAGTACCCAGCATAATAATCACTTCATAAATGGGTGATGATAACCAGTAACTCCATATGTTATTTGTAAAAATTATTTTTCTTTAAATATGGTATATACCTATATACCTTGTGTGCTTTTTAAATCACAGGATACAAATTGTATATATTTTTCCTGGTCCTGCTCTACTAAAATATTGCAACTAACTATTTTATTTGAGTCACATTAACAACTACAGCACCCCCTTTTTAGCTCTTAGATAAAAACTCCTTGTAATAGTTGATTTCATCTTCCGTCTTCATTGACCTCTGTTTTCTTTCACCTATTTCTTCTTCCATCATTGTCCTTAATGGATTTGCTTCAGTCACCACATTTTGTGAAGACATTTCATTGTCTTTTTAACCAGCCCAGAACATATGGGGCTCTTCTTTCATGCCTATAATAAAATTACTAGTCTTGGACTTTTGATAGACTCATTACAAGATTCTGTTAGTCTAGAAATATTTTATTCTAGGATTCTTTTTTCCAGAGTAATTATGTCTCTGCTGATGTTCATCTTAAATTATTTACTGTCTTAGAGCAAATTGTTTGGTTTTATTCTTGCTTTTGGGACTTCAAAATACTGATGATGGTAACTGTATGAGGTGATGGATATGTTAATTTATTGATTTTGGTAACTATTTCACAGTGTATGCATAAATCACCAAGTTGTACACCTTAAATATATACAATTTTTAATTGTCAATTATACCTTAATAAAACTGGGGAAAAAATACTGATGAAACCTAAGCCCTTCCAGACTAATTTTATTTCAAGGAGCTTCTCTTCCCTTATTTATAAGGGTTGCTGAGATCTTCCTCATTCTTTGCTCCTCACAGAAGATAAAAAACAAGAAACAGTGCTTGTCTTTTTTTTTTTTTTTTTTTTGCTTAAATCTGTTTTTAATTTCCCAAATCTCATTTCTGCTGCTTTATGTTGGATTCTCTTTTCCGTAAGTTATTCATGAATTCTCTCTTCATAGTGTTTTTCTTCTATTGGGAGAGGTTCCTGAGTGACTACAACACCTACCTACAGTTCTGGTTTTCCCTTTCCTCATAGGTTGAATTACTGTCATTGTCATAGTGTGCTCTTTAAACACAGCTGAACTCTCTTTCATCCCATCATCATTAAGTTTAACACATGTGTGGTCAGAGTACTATCTTAATTTTTCAAAATCCCTACTACATTTTTAAAATGTTTTGTTTTTAATGTTTATTTTTGAGAGAGAGAGTGTGAGCGAGTGAGCTGGGAAGGGGCGGAGAGAGGGGGAGACACAGAATTTGAAGCAGACTACAGGCTCTGAGCTGTCAGCACAGAGCCCAACACAGGGCTCGAACTCGTAAACTGAAATCATGACCTGAGTTGAAGTCGGATGCTTAACCAACTGAGCCACGCAGGTGCCCCTGCATTTTTAAAAATCTGTGGTAAGGAATATGAAGTAAAGATGGTTACCAGTTTAATTTCTTAAGCTTTTAGGAAGAAAAATGAAAGAAATAATGATTCAGTGTCATGAGTAATTTGTAAATTCTAAACTCTTATAATTTGGGGCACCTGGGTGGCTCAGTTGGTTAAGTGTCTGACTCTCGATTTTGGCTCAGGTCATGATCTCATGATTCATGGGATTGAGCCCTGCGTTGGGCTCTGCACTGACAGTGTGGAACCTGCTTAGGAGTCTCTCTCCCTCTTTCTCTCTGCCCCTCCCCTACTCTCTCTCAAAATAAACATTTATTTATTTTTAATTTATTCAAAAAATTTTTTAACATTGATTTATTTTGAGAGAGAGAGAAACCGAGCATGAGTAGGGGAGGGGCAGAGAGAGAGAGGGAGATACAGAATCCGAAGCAGGCTCCAGGCTCTGAGCTGTCAGCACAGAGCCTGATGCGGGGCTCGAACCCGTGAGTGAGATGATGACCTGAGCCAAAGTCAGACTCTCAGTTGGTTAAATGTCTGACTTCGGCTCAAGTCATGATCTTGAGATTCGTGAGTTCAAGCGCCATGTAACTTGGCCACGTAAAAATTTTGACATGAAGATTTGATATATTTTGATCTATTAAAATTTATCTAATCTAGTAAACACTTGGAATTTGGTCTAGATTTGGTCTGGATTTCTTTTTCTTATTAAGTAACCTGAACATAATTGAATATTTATTTGGTAGTTCATAATCCTTTGCTGCTTCCATTCATTGGTTTTTGTTTTGTTTTCTTCCTCCTCTGGCGTTTAGCTACAAAAAGTAATCAGAATTGACCTGAATATATATTGACTTCATGCCCAGGTCATTGCCCTCCCTGCCCCCCCCATTTTATTAAATATTTTTAGAAGATCTTTTGGTCTATTTTTTCTTTTTAAGTGAAATTTTACAGGGTAATTCTATTTAAATTAGATCATCAATTAGTAGGTTTTTATTTAACAAGTAGGTTTTTATTTACTGAAGATGTAAAATTCTAGTAGAGTGCCATTCATGGCTTTACTGCTTCTTTGAGAGAAAAAAAATGAGTAAAACCTGGTCATTGTATTTTGGAAGTGGGGGGGGTCAGGTAAATAACTATATAATATAAGAATATAATGTGTACCATAGTAGGATAATGTATACCATAGTAGGGTTATAAAAGGCAGACAACATTGCAGAGAGCAGTGCTTTGTGGTTTAAAGAGAACAGAAAATGCTTCATAAAGGAGGTGACATTTTAATTAGAACTTAAAAGATGAGGCAGATATTTATAGGTAAAGAGGTAGGGGAGTGTATTCTAAGCTCAGAAAGTACTGGGCAAAATTCCAAGATAGAAAGCATAATTTGCACTTGGGGAATAGTGTGTATCTCAGGGAAGTATAGATCATAAAGCTTAGGGGAGAGTTTAGTCTTAAAGAGCTTAATTTTTTTTTTTTTAATTTGAGAGACAGCATGAGTAGGGGAGGGGCAGAGAGAGAGAGTGTGAGAGAGAGAGAGAAAGAAAGAATCCCAAGCAGACTCTGTGCCATCAGCCCAGAGTCCGATGTGGGGCTTGAATTCGTGAACTGACGTGGTGACCTAGCTGAAATCAGAAGTCAGACGCTTAACTGACTGAGTCACCCAGGCACCCCTTAAAGAGTTTAAATGTATACTTAAATAATTTGAACTTGCTTGATGTGTATGTAAGGAACATTAAAGAATTCTTCAAAAGTAGAGTAGGTACAGTATAATTGTGTTGTAGGATAGGGCTTCAGACAGACCTATGAAGGACAGTTGTAATGGGGAAACCATAGTTATGGGCCAAGTATAGTCCAGGGAGAGTCTTATAAGTTCTTGAACAATGGGTGGTGGCTAGTGAAATGGAAAGAAGGGGCAGAAATGACTTTCAAGATATGCTAATGGCATGCACTGCACTTGTAGTCTGAATGAGCAACTGATTAGAGAAACAAGATGCTCAACTGTTAGTGACCAAGAAAAAGGCCTGTATGAGTCAAAGAAGGGGGAGATAGTAGGAGCTGTAGTTGGAGACTGAGGTGGTAGGGCTCAGCTGTGTAAGCTACATGCAGTCTGCTGATAATTTGCTTAATCCACACAGTGGTTTTCAAAAACTGGAGTGAATTGCCAGTATCTAAACATTGGAGAATTTAATGTAAAATCTGGCGTTTTTGGTTCTCTTGAAATATTGGTTGGTCTAGCAAGTAGACTCAGATTGCTGTTTGGCAGTGTAGGCTGGTTCTGATGGTGACTGCCTCCTTTAGGTGGAAAAATGCTTTTCATCTCATCTCAGTTCCTACCCAGCCTAATTTACAGTATGTATTCGAGTTTGCCATCTCTCACTTAGAGAATTAGTTATATTAACATATCAACAGGGATGAGAGGGTAAAAGATATTTTACGTGTTGTATTGGTATTATCAAAAGCCTAAAGCCAGGAACAAATAGGATTTGGATGAGGTGAAGAGGATAACAGATCTTTTGGCTGATACTGCAGGTACATTTTGAAAAGTCAGGTGAAATAGAAATGGCTAATTGGTCCAAATGTGGTTGTATATTGTATACCTTACTGAAAGACCAGGAGAGTTGGGATATGGTAAGCTGGGTGAAAGTCATGGAGAGTCTACCCTACTTTTTGACAGCAAATATCTTCTTCATCTTTACACCTTCAGTACTTTTCTGTATTGGTGAGCACATAAAAAACCACAATAGTGACTGAATGACTGTTGAATTAATTAAGGTTAATTGGGTTTACTGAAATGTATAGTGAATTAAATAGAGGAAAGATATGAGATAGGCAGGCTGTAATCTAGTAGTGTGGTAATGAAAACTTTAATTTAGGCTTATCATCATGTAAATGATGAGAAAAAGGTTTGAAAGGAAGAAATGACCAATACTTGCTCATAAGCCAAAGAAGACCAAGAATGAGGATAAAGTTAAAAGATGATGCCATGCTTACTAGTTTGAGAGATTAGAACAACAGTGCCACAGAAATAGGATATTTTGGAAAAGGGAATAAATATGGAAGAGAGAATTCAGTCTTTAAAATAGTAGTTGAGAATAGTCAACAAAAAATTCACTCAACACCTGTTTTGTTCCACTCATTGTTCTTTACTGGAGCTATACAGTGAAAAAAGTATAAAAAAATCTATTCCCTAGTGAGTTTACATTAGAAACTAGTTGAATAGAGGTCTCTGGATGGCTCAGTCAGTTCAGCTCAGGTCATAATCTCACAGTTCGTGGTTCAAGCACCACATTGTGGCTCTGTGCTGACAGCTTGCTTCTAGTTCTGTGTGGGTCTCTCTCTCTCTCTGCCCCTCCCCAGCTCACGCTCTGTCTCTCAAAAATAAATGAACATTAAAAAAAGAAAAATGAGTTGAATGGGCATACAGTAAGCAAAATATACCGTGTCACAAGATGAAAAGTGCTAGAAAGAAAAAGAGAAAGGGAAGAGGCACAGTCACTTCAGGAGCACAGCAGTCTGGAAAAGGGAGTGCTAGGTAGGTGAGACTGTGAGGGAGAACAGAAAACCTGCAAATTTAAATAGGGTGATAAGAGAAGACCTCACTGAGCCAGTGATGTTGGAGCAAAGATTTGAAGGAGGTGAGTACATGAACCATGAGGGGAGAATGTCCCAGGTAGAGGGATTGACTAATGCTAAGGCCTGAAACTTATTCAAGGAATAAGAAGCCCATGTGTCTGGAGGCTAAGATAAAATGAGATCAGATAAGGAGATAAAGTGTGCAGGGTGCACAGATCATTAGGTCTTTTTTTGGTTAGAGTAGAAAGTTCAATTTTTCTTCCTAAGTGAGATAGGAAGCCCTTAGAAGCTTTTGAAGAAAGTGACATGATGTGACTTCCCCTTGTACGGTACCCACTGTGGCTGCTGAGCTGAGAACAGACTGGGAAGCAAAGGCGGAAGCAGGAAAAGCAGGCTTTTCAGTAACTCAGGCAAGAAAGAGCATTAGAATGGCTTGAAGTAGAGGGTTAATAGAAATGTTCAGGAGTAGTCAGATTCAAAATATATTTTGAAGATGGAACAAAACAAGGTTTAATGACCAGTGTGGTATATGAGAAAAGAGTTCAGGATAATTCCAAAATTTTTGGCATGGATAGTTTCCTCTGAAAGGAAGCTTTTTAGGGGCATGTGGGAGATCAAGAATTTGATCTGGGGCATGCTGAGGCTGTGTGTGTGTGTGCGCGCGCGCGCGCATGATTAGAGACAGTTTTATTTGGTCCTATCCAATCTGTGCACATACATATACACAGTTCATAGGAGACTTTGCAAGAATGTTTATATTTCATTAAATGACAGATATTAGAATGTTTGGAAGTTTTCTGCATAATGTACTTTTGTCACTGAATTCCTTTCAGAGGTTATATGGGGCATGCTGAGTTTTAAATGGCTATTAGAAATCCAGTGGAAGTGTTTGGATAGGCAGATGGAACTTTAAGTTAGGGAAGAGATCCATCCTGGAGACAACTTTGGGAGTCATCAGCATATGGATAATATTTAAAGCCACAAGGATAAATGAAATTAACAAGTGAATGAGGTAACTTAGAGAAGAACTCCTGGGACTGAGCAACTTTAAGAGGTCTGGGGGAAAGGAAAAGCAAGAACCAGGATTGTGGAGTCCTGGAAGTGAAGTAGAGAAAGTGATTAAAATAGGAGTTGGGGCCCCTGGGTGGCTCAGTCAGCTGAGCATCTGACTTCAGCTCATGATCTCAAGGTTTGTGAATTCGAGCCCCTAGTCAGGCTGTGTGCTGACAGCTCAGAGCCTGGAGCCTGTTTTGGATTCTGTGTCTCCCTCTCTCTCTCTGCCCCTCCCCTACTCGTGCTCTGTTTCTCTTTCAAAAATAAACATTAAAAAAATTTTTTTTAAGTATTCATAAGAAGAAATAATCAACTGTGTCACATGCTGCTATTACGTTTAGTTAAGATGAGGATCTGAGAATTAGTCACTTGATTTGCAGCATGAAAGATATTAGTGACTTTGATGAGTGGTTTTGGTGTAGTCGTGTGGGTGAAAGCTTCTTGGAAATGGGATTATGGGAGATGAGAGGAGAAAGTGGAATCATGTTTTTTAAGGTGATTAAAAAAAAGATGTGATCCAGCAGAAAAGAAACAGTTGATGATTCAGTAGAAAGCAAAGAATTGCTCTAGAGAGATCCCTGAGAAAGGGTTATACCAATATGGATGAATAACAGGAGTACAAGCAAGTTTGAGTACTGATGCCGGTAAAGATTTCGTGGTAGAAATTTCCTGAAGTTTTTTTCTGAATGCTTCTCTATAAGATTTTTAGTGATAAATTGATCAAGATTTTCAGCTGAGAATAAGTATGAAAGAGAAAGTGTTAGGAATTTGGGGAAGAGGAGAAAGTTGAAATTGTTAGCAAATGAATTTGGGAAATGTTTGTGGAGTAGCATGTTGTTTGGGGCTATGTGTTTGTTTAAGGTGAAACTAGATATTATGGCTTTGTGTTTTTCTTCTTGAGTGCAGGCACAGAGTAGGTGGTGAAGAATTAGATTTTAATAGTCTGAGGATTTGCAAAGTGTATATGTCAGAGGAGAGCAGTTAGGAATGGAAGACAGTGGTGGGTTTTGTTGATTGTGGAATTTAAGGAAGGAAATGAAGACAAGGGGAATGTAGTAGGATCAATAGATTGTAGATCCCAGCTGACTTAAAGAATTATCAGAATTGGGATATGCAAGGAGGGTGTTGATCATTGTGCCATGATTCAAATTGAGATTATGAAGGGATTGCAAGTTAGGAGTAACAAGGTCAGTATAAGATAATCACTATGGGAATGACTAACTGAGGTGGCTTGGGGGATGAGTAGAAGAGCAGTGTTTAAGGAAATGAGAGGCCAGGGAATTGGAAGAATGATCTACGTGGATATGAAAGCACTAATAATTAAGACAGGAGTTATGTTAGAGGGATGTTGACCCACAAGTTACCTTATTCAAGGCATAACTAACCTCAGTTACTAATGCACAGGTCTATAAATATCTATAAAGAAAAGAGGTAGTGTGAGTGGGATAATCATGACACAAGATTCCAAGCTGGAGTGGAATGGAGATGTTCTGTAACAACTAGAATAAAAATTCTTCTTTATTTATTATCTTGAAATAAAATAATAATTTCCAGTTGTTGGTGAATCTGTGAAGTAAAGATTTGCAAAGGTTAAATGTTAGTTTCTCACGGATTTAATCTTTTAACAGCAAAATGGAAAAAAAAATTAAAGAGGCCTGACATCACAGACTATATAAATAAAGAAAATTGTTTGATTTTTTTTTTTTTATGGGCTGTTACAAAGAGTAATTTTCTGGTGTTTTTAACAGATGAGAAATAAGACCAAGATTGCAAAATGTCCATTAAGAACAAAACAAACTGGATACATTCTAAAATCAACACAAAATACTTGTATCAGGAGTGGAAAACTTTTGCAAAAGAAGAGAATGAGTTCAGAAACTTCACAGGCAAAAGGTGAAAAAAATAGTATGACTTTTTCACCCACTAAGGATTTATGCAAGCAGTATGTAGATAAAGACTGTCTTTATGTCCAGAAAGAGATTTCACCTGCAACCCCCAATGTACAGAAGACTAGAAACACCACAAATACATCTGTAGTATCTAAAGAGAAGCTTTGCCAAAAACACATCACAGCTGAAAACATGAAGAGCAGTTTGGTGTGTCTAACACAAGACCAACTACAACAGATTTTGATGACTGTGAACCAAGGGAATAGATCTATTTCCCTGATTGAAAATGGAAAGGAGGAAACATGTAAGGTTTTTTTCTGAAGTTTTAATTAATATTAACTTTGCCAATGTGTACGTGTTTTAGAATTTCTCATTCATTGGATTTTATATAACTGTGCCTCTTAAATTCTAAGTTACTGTGTAACAATCTTGTAAAATAATTATTCTTTTAAAGAACAATTCTCTCATGCAGAATTAGTTGTAAAGTTATAATATGCCACATTTTAAGGTTAATGTTCAGAACATTACAGTCATGGTGCCGTAGCCTTAAGAAACCCAGTTCTCTGGACTCCAAAGATCTTAGTACAAAAAGCTCTTATACTTATTTTAGAATGTAGAAGACTTTACTTACATTGAAAATAATTCTATTAAATGTTCTAAAAGACCACTATAGTATTTCTAGTGAAAATTGAAGGAACCTTTACTTTGAATATTTAACTTGAGTTGCTGAAAAGGATTATTTTCCTGGCCCCTGCAATTTTGCCTTCTTTGACTCTTGATCTATGCTGAGGATTGGCAGCACTATCTTTTTAACCAACTTTAAAACACAGACTTGGAAGGAATAGCGGAGTGTTACATGTCTTCTGTTTCATTAGGGCATTGTGTTATGTTTTTAAAAGGCTTTGGTTTTAGCTTTGAGCTAAGGAATTAATTTGAGTAGAAATATCATTAAAATGTTGTTAGGTAATAATGAAATTAAAATTAACAGTCAACAGAAAGAGGCCCCACAATGATTTGGAGATAAGTTGGAGTAATTTACCTTCCCTTGGTCTAGATTATTCTTTGTAAAATGAGGGAGCTGGGTCTTTAGAGAGTAGAATTGTGGCCTAGAGAACAAAAAATAAAAACTTACTATGCATAGTGAGGGATAATACCAACAAAGTTGAAGGCAGAATTTGTCTAATCATATATTGACCTGCATATTAAATATGCTTTCTCTTCTTTGGGAAAACTAGCACACTGAGGACGAATTAGAACAGGTTTTGAACGAGGCATAGGAACCTGTATAAAACATTTGAAACAGGTATAACAGAGGCATAGAGACAGTGGTCCATAATAAAGTTTTCCATTGATTTTTCCAGCTAAATGAGAAAAATAAGGACAAGGTAATGAGTTTTTCATAAAGCTATTTGCATTTATTCTCCGTTAAGTTGTGATTTGTATTATTTGTAAAAAGTATTGTCAGCAAGAGTAAATGGAGGTTTTTTTGTTGTTGCTTGTTTTCATATTTAACACAAGAGGTTATATAGCTATTGCTGTATCTCTGGACCATTTAACCTCTGGGCTCAGTTTCCTTTTATGACAAAAGGAAATGAAAATACCTACCGAAGGATTGCTGTGAGAGGTAATTACTTTGGTAATGTTAAGGCAGTGTTTTTAAAGCGTGTAGCAGTATGCCAAGATAAGGTATTGTAATACATGTAATTTTAGTGTTAATTTTAAAACATGCATTTTTACCCCCTAGGTCAGGGCAGTCTACATTTAAACAATATTTCTAATGAGCCAAAGGATGAGAACATTATGGGAGTACTCCAAAAAACTGAGGCTCATTCATCTGTCCTAGATGAAAATAAATCTGTTTTAAATAAAAATCAAGAGACATCTAAGCAGTATGAACAGAAAATTGCCATGTATGTAACTCCTGTTATTGTGGGGTCATCTTGTGAAAATGGTTCTGCTTTTCCTTGACTTGCATGTGAAATATTTACTGTGAAGACTGCGAGCTGTTTATAAGTTTATTACTTAATATTTATGGGTAATGTATAGAAACATATAATAAGGTTTCTGTTATTTTTTGTGTTAGAGAGAATGTATGGAAACCAGCTGACATATTCAGTACTCTGGGGGAAAGAGAACGTGATAGAAGTTTGTTGGAAGCAAAAAAAGCCCAATGGAGGAAAGAGCTTGGTAGGTAATTATTATACCTGTTAGTATAGTTTAGGTTGTGTCTTTTTATCTGTACTCTCGGTGTGCACCAAAAGACTAGAGGTGAGCAGTCATCAGTATCATTCTGGAGCTCAAAGATTCCTAAACTTTTCTCATTTCCTGCAAATCCATTTTCATTTTTTTCTATTGTAGAAATCTTATGGATTTCATGGTTTTATTTAAAAATAATTGGGTTAATTTTTTAAAAAATTTATTTAGTTTTGAGAGTGAGAGAAAGTGCAAGTTGAGGAACAGAGAGACAGAGGGAGAGAGAATCCCAAGCAGGCTCCACACTGTCAGCCTGGAGCCTGATATGGGGCTTGAACCCTGAGCCATGAGATCATGACCTGAACTGAAGTTGGATACTTAACCAACTGAGCTACCCAGGTGCCCCTAATTGGGTTCATTTTTAAAGTAATGAGAACATTCTGATCAGAAATCATTAATATGGTATCAGTGGGTATATTCCATACAAAAACAAGCTTATTGCTTTTTTTCAGTCTGTAGACCTTTTAACAGAAGAATTTATAATTTCTGTTAAGAGCCTTAAAATACTGATAATAACTAAGAAATTCTTGCTTCTTCTTGGACTATACTAATGGTCCAGGTATCAGAATTTGGAAAATATGTGAAGAAACAGTTGTATTTCTTAAGAATAGCTGTACTAAAAGCATAAAGATGGGCTTCACTCTCCACTCAACTAGGAAGTCCTGTGAGGCAGTCATATCGCTGATGGGACAGGTGATATAGAAAAAGAGATAAGCAGAAGAATTGTTGATGTTGGAAGTCAAGGTAACAGAAGTTTGAAGAAATTAAATGTATGGTAGCAGTATCTGAAGGTTTGGAGGTTTGTTGTGTCTTTATATTATAATTTCAGCTTTAAATATTTTCTTTCAATACACATTTTGTTTATCAGACTGTAATACCAAACTTCGGAAGTAAGATGGAACTACTTGGACATGACTGAAGTGTTTTATGTTTTATTACCTAAAAGGAGTTCCTTTTTTTTGCTTGATACTGTTAGGAAACCACATTTCTCTTTGTTAAAGTCCTGCTTTCATTAATTTTCTTGAAATTTAGATTTATACAATCTGATTTTTTTTTAAGTTTATTTATTTTTGAGAGAGACAGAGACAACATGAGTAGGGAGGGGGCCAAGAGGGAGACAGAGAATCCCAAGCAGGCTCTGCACTGTCAATGTGGAGCCTGATATGGGGCTCAAACTCATGAAACCATGAGACCACGACGAGCCGAAACCAAGAGTCGGACATTTAACCAACTGAGCCACCCAGGTACCCCTATACATCTCTGAATTTTTAAGAACTGTTGATTTGGGACCTAGTTATTTTTATATCAGTTTGTTAGACACAAGATTATGTTTTTTTTCTTTACTTTTCAGCAGTTATGAATAATAATGGCATTTATTACATATTTACCTTGTGCTAGGCCCTGTACTCATTTTACAAAAGAAGAAACTGAATTTTAGAAAGGTGGACGGTGGTTTGCCCCCAGTTACACAGATAGGAAGTGGTTGAACTTGGATTTGATTACAGGGTTCTCTGAATCCAGAGGTCTAGCTTTCAGTCTCTTAGTAATACCTGAATGAACATTATAGGATAGTAGAAACTCAGAATAATTTGCATGATATACAATATGTTCTGAAAAAATTGCTTTTTATTGCCAGTTGTGACAAACATTTTTACATCCATTTGTGCCATACATAAGTTTGGTTCTGGTTAAAAGTATTCTTTTATTTCATATTCCTTAAAATTCTTCTCGGTCTTGTGAGTTAATCTCCCTAAAAACAATTTTGATTAGATCTGTGTTGGAATCTGCACCCTTTAAGAAGGTCATGATTTGTTTACATGATTTTTTTTTTACAGTTTTTATAAATTTTTTTTTAAAAAGGACATTATTTACAGATGAACAGGTTGCTTTAAAGAAGAAGGAAAAAGAAGCTTCAGAAAAATGGAACAATCCTTGGAAAAAATTTGAAAGTGATAAAATAGTATGGGAAAAATTTCAAGTTCTTGACCAATCTAAGGTAAGAGTATAAAAATGAAGCATTTATGGACTATAAGACATCTTAATTTTACTTTTTTAAGTACTAAGCCATGTTCCTATCATAAAGCTTTTTTAAAAAACTTATTCTTCATGTTATTTTATCTTTTTCATTCATTCATTCATTCATTCAGTTAGTAGGCTTCACTCACAGTGTGGAACCCAATGTGGGGCTTGAACTCACAAGAGTTCAAAACCTGAGCTAAGACCTGAGCTAAGATTAAGAGTTGGATGTTTAATTGATTGAGCCACCCAGGTACCTCTCATATCTTATTTTAAAACAGTGTTATTTTGAATTTAATTATGACGTCAGCTAGGTTCTATTTATATTCTGTAAAATTGTCTTACTGTATAGATGAGTGTAGAGGCCTGAGATACCTTCTTTAGGCTCCTGTAAAAGAGCTCTGCAGTTTTTTAGGTGACCACAAAACACTACCAGGGACCATGTGGTATCCACCATAGAGTTATATCAAACATAAGTATACACCAGGTGTCCCTTAGGTAGTGTTTTAGTGACCTTTAAATTTTGCCTAGGTTTAATATTATATAAAGAAAAAGTGTTCTTGTGTTTTCTCTTTGTTTTTAGACTTGTGCTAGTTCTTACAGCATTCTGTCACAGTCTCCTGGTCAGATAACAGTGGTCCAGGCTGATGGGTACCCACTAGTTAGAGCTGGTCAAATTTTAGAGGTAAGTGTCATTACTTTGAATATCTAAACCTTTTAGTACTTCATCTCTATTTTCCTTGAAGGAATGAATCTAAATACTCTTCATTACCAATTAATTTTTACTGAGAGCATTATGCTCCTTAAATTAAAAAAAAGTATGAACTGAACTTTTTTTAAATATATAATAATTACTCTTTCCTAGTGAACATTTATATTTTAACAAATGTATTCTGAAAATAATACAGTAACCTAAAGGGATGATTCTGATGGTAGACATTTTCAGCCTTGGTAGATTTTTTATAGAACCCCTCCAGGTTAAATTTTGTGGCTTCCATGGCTGTTTGTTCTGCTCCATATAGGGCTGAATTTGCCTATAACAGAGAGTTTTATAGTTGTTGATAATTTTACATTAACAAAAGGAATGAAATCTGAATTGCATTTTTCCACATACCCAAAAGTACTTTGACTATTGAAAGGGAGTAAATTAGTCTTAATAGAAGGCATTTTGCAAAAATCCTAGTTCTAAAGGATAATTTTAAGTGTAAAGTTAAAGTGTAAAGTTTAAAAATTGATCCAGGCAGGGGCGCCTGGGTGGCTCAGTTGGTTGAGTGTCTGACTCTAGATTTTGGCTCAGGTCATGATTTCCTGGTTTGTGAGATCAAGCCCCCCCGTCAGGCTCTGTGCTGACAGCACATAGCCTCCTTGGGATTTTCTCTCTCCCTCACTCTCAACCCCTCCACCACTTGTGCGTGCTCTCTCTCTCAAATAAAACAAAGAAATTTGATGCATGCAGATACTGCTAAAAACTACCAACTAAAACTGTTCATGAAGTTGGTAAGAATTAGTTGTTAGCTTATTTATATTTCAACGTTAGGATTGAAACTCTTTAATACTAAAAATATTAAGGTATTTTCAGTTACCAAAAAAAATTTAGATCGAAATGTTAGTATATCGATTCCTGGCGCGGGCAAGATGGCGGAGAAGCAGGGAGCTCTGTAATCTGCGCACGCCCGTATGGATTGACCTGAGGACTGAAGTGATAAAACTTGGATTTGCAAGTGGGGGAAAGAAGAAACAGACGCAAGAAGACAACCTCAAAGATGCCTGAGTGAGTGACTGTGATCTGGGAAATTAGGGGACGGGCGGGTCCCGGTGGTAAAGGGGAAAGGAGCCCCCAAGCCCAACACAGGGAGAGCGCGCTGTCCCCCGGAGAGACCAGGGGAAGAGAAAGAGAGACGGAAAACGCACCTAGAACCATCTCTAAGGGAGGAAAAACTTGCCGGTCTCCCCATATATAACTGCCAAGCGCCAGGAGAGAAATCCGTCCCATCTGGCCGGCGAATTCTTCCTTGGGCGCAGCAGCAGCGGCATCCACTCCAAGCTGCACCGGGAGCGGCGGTGGCACAGATAAAGGTGGCGGCGGTGCGAAAAGTGGCGGCGGCAGCGGAGGCTCCGTGGAAAGGGCGGCGCAAGCCGGGCCGGGAGGCCGGCCGCCAGCGGGAATGCATCTCATCCCTGGTGACGGTTTTGAACTGCACAGACTGGGATTTGGAAGTGAGGCGGAGCTTGGAGAATACAGTTTGGCTTGCCCGCGGCACAGGGAGATCGGACTCAGAAGGGCGGCTTGCAACGCTTGGTTCCGGCAAAGCTTTGAAGGGGCGCCATACATCTCCCCGCAACCACCAAGGCGGGGCCTCGGAGAGAGCAGCCCCTGAGACCTGACCTGACGCCAAACCACGCCCATCCGCACAGGGGAGTTGTCTTTTTTTTCCTTTTTTCTTTGCCTCTCCTTTTCTGCTGCCATCCAGATATATTTCCTGTAGCATATTCTTATCTCTCCTCTTGGCTGGTTATATGCTTTTAGACTGCCCACAGACTTTTGCTGTCTCTGTCCCCACCTTGTTTTTCTTTTTCTTTTTGTTTTTGTTTCTTTTTCTTCTCTCTTTTCTTCTCTTCTTTCTTTCCGTTCCTTTCCTTTACTCCCTTTCCCCTTTTGGCTTGCTTGTTTGTTTGATTTGTCTGTGCGTTTGCGTGCTTTTGTTCCCTGTATGCTAGTCTGTTTCCTTTTCAGGGATACCTCAAAAAACAAGCCAAAGTACACATGG